>OX384030.1:30992140-31592140 GCA_947534325.1 Agonum fuliginosum | reverse complement strand
GTAGGTAATTCGTATTACTGAAATTTGAAGAAATTCATTTATATGTTCACAGTTCCAAATTTTAGTCGTAGCACAAACAAAACAAAAAATATTCAAACGCTTTTTAGAACAAATCAGCTGTTCATTTTAATATATTTACTTCAATTGCCTCCTGCAACTTCATAAATTTCGGTCTGTTAATGTGGTTTTAAGTTTTAGCTATGGCAGATTCGTGGTATTTTTTTGAAACTTTTATTTTAATTTACAGTGCAACTATCATTATCATTAATTTCGACATTGCAACTTATTATTTATTAATAAAATGTAGAAACGATGAAAAGAAACATAACAAACATGGCTTTCCCCACAATTAATACCCAATATTTTCCCGCCAAACATATAAACGTACAAACTAACCACAACAACCAACGTTTATCGTTGGTTATCATGGTCACGAAAAAGTAACCAAAACTTTCAGGAACCGGGTTCCTTAATCTAACCAAATCCTTGTGTGGACCACCCAGAATAGCGCACAATAAACCATATTATAAGCAAGATAGTATCATAAGGGATTTTCGATTATAACATAGCAGTTGAATTTTTTATTAAGTTCATTTCTTGGACACTAATAAAACATAGCGCACAAAGACGCACATACGGGGTAGATTTCTACAAACATGTATGTACCATTTTGTATGGACGCACATATTATAATATACAGGGTGTTCATTTTAAGTGGCGCACCATTGCTATCTCGAGAAGTATAAGAGCTACGAAGTTGGTTAAATTAGCAAACAATTTCTATTTTATATGACTACTTTAATGAACGAAACAAAAAATTTTTTAGACCAGTGGTTCTCAAACTACGGGGTGCAACTTTCTTATTTCAAATGGGAGCCTTTTTTTTTTATTCGATTCAGTATTTTTTCTGAATTCAACGAGATATTAGTTTCATACCCTGACATAATAAAAACATAAGAAAAACGCTATTGAAAATTATGATAATTTAAGTAAAATCTGATTGTTACAAGAGTGCTATGGAAGAAAACAATTGAATATTTGTTTCATATTAATTGTTATTTGGTAATGAAAAAGATACTTTGAATTTAATCAGGAGATCAGGACCGCTACTGAGTGTATGAGTTCAGAGTACTAAGCACTCAGTAGGGTGTAAGGTGGCGGTAACTACGGACAAGTGTTTCGACCTTATTTGGTCTAACAATTAATATGAAACAAAATATTCAATTTTTTTCTGCTATAACACTAACTAACAATCAGATTTTAATTAAATTATCATAATTTTCAATAGCGTTTTTCTTATGTTTGTGTTATGCAAGGGTATAAAACTAATATCTCGTTGAATTCAGAAAAAAATGCTGAATCGAATAAGCAAATAAAAAAAATAGGTCCCCATTTGAAATAAGAAAGTTGCACCCCGTAGTTTGATAACCACTGGTCTAAAAAAAATTTTGTTTCGTTCATTAAAGTAGTCATATAAAATAGAAATTGTTTGCTAATTTAACCAACTTCGTAGCTCTTATACTTCTCGAGATAGCAATGGTGCGCCACTTAAAATGAACACCCTGTATAGCGCACAGTAAAGCACATACTTAGCACACTCCAAGCATGATAGTTTCAGTAGGAATTTGCGACTATGGAACAGGAGTCGCATTTTTTTATCAAGTGAATTGCTGGAACACTAATGACGCACACGTCATAAAACATAGCGCACAAAGAAGCACATACGAGGCACATTACTACTATTATGATAAATTTTTTCTTTTCAGATATTTGTTTATTAGTATTTACTTGTAGTCGCAATTTACAAACATATATGGACCGTTTTGTATGGACGCACATACTATAATATATAGCGCACAGTAAAGCACATACTTAGCACATTCAAAGCATTATAGGCTAGGAAGAGTTAGGTGACATTGGACTACAACTTAATGGAGCTCAAATAAATGTCTGATGTTGTGTAATTAAAAATTCTGTTTCTTTTAATAAAGTACGATGTTTCAGTGGTTCTAAAAATGTTCATTTCAAGTAAACCATCCTTAATTTTGCGAATTTAAAAAAATTCTTTTTGTTCCATGACCAGTACGTCTTACAGTATATACCCTTTAATTTTTTTCCCGAAGTACAGAGACACCCTGTATATATATATATATATATATATATATATATATATATATATATATATATATATATATATATATATATATATATATATATATATATATATATATATATATATAACAGAAATAAGTGCTTTAATTTTAACCTGTAATGTCCCTCGACGAGTTAAAATTCTTCAAAGATTTGTCACAAATTTGATTACCCGCCTATGGAACACATCAACAATCAAATTAAAAAACAACAATTACCGACTGTCAAAACAGAAACATATGTTCACTATTAATTTAATTTATGCTGCGCTGTTCTTGTTATTCTGCACAGTGATAGTGCTGGAACTGCCTGTTATTTGTTGCGCAGTTATTTTTGTTGTGCGCATTGCGCAATGCTGCAAGCTGCAATCAGCTGATTCGTGTGCGTGTGAGTGGTAGTTGTTTTCCTTGATAGCGTGCGGGTTTTCGTTTGTCCAAATGTGTGTGTTGTGCATGTTGAAAATACCTTCTCTTGTAAATCCCGCCTCATCAGTTGACAATACAAGTGATAAAAAATGTTGCTGCTCTTGTATTTTACCAATAGCCCATTCGCAAAATTGACGTCTACGAGGTGGATCTATATGTAATAAATGTTGTACTTTTTGTACATGGTATGGATGTAGATGTTGTTCTTTTAAAATCCTACAAACTGTCGTATGTGATACTCCGTGTTGTGATGATAGTCTCCGTGTACTGGTTCCAGGCTGAGCTTCAATGCCATCCAAAATAGCCTCTTCAACATGTTCAATGTGATGATGACGTTCCCTACCATGATCTTGAGCTGCAGGATTATACGATCCATAATCACGGAGATGTTGTACAACATTTACAAATGTGCGCACATGAGGCACACGACGATTTGGAAAACGTTCCATGTAAATTCGTTGGGCTTGAGCACCGTTTCCCAGAGCTTCACCATAGGTCAACACAATGTCTGTATATTCGTTATTTGTAAACGCACGCATTTTGAAAGATTTTTATTTGTAATATCTGATTTATTACCAAAATATTACTTATGTCAAAACTTAATTGGAACAAGTGACACAACAATCAATTGACAATAACAATGATTTCATGGGTAATGCTACTGAAGTAAATAATTATGTGGAACGACTCGCCAATTTACGGGGTTGAAAAAATGCTTTTTAAGAATGCGATTTCTAAAAAATTTTTTACGGAACATTGTTCCTCACGACGAGTTACATTACTGGTTAAATTTAAAGCACTTATTTCTGTTACACCCTGTATATACAGGTTGGTGGAGGTGAAATGCGAACATAGGGCAATATATGACAATTGAGTTATCATGCTAGGCATCTTGATATACATGGAATAAGTACTGTAAAATGTCAAAGTAGCTGTCATATTATTGAAATTTTTATTTTCATTAAAATATTTTCTTTGCATAATAATGTATGTGTACGAGCAGAACGAGAAAGTTTAAATGAACTTTTAGATTTTATTATTATTTCTCTTATTGATTACTCTTTTTGCCACACAAATTCACATTACTTCGTTTTGTGACACTACTACAAAATATATCAAGATACCTGGCATGAAAGTTCGATTGTCATGTATGTTCCCTATGTTCGCATTTCACCTCCACCAACCTACACACACACACACACACACACACCCACCCACACACACCCACACACACACACCCACACATACACACACGCACGCACGCACGCACACACACACCCACACACACACACGCACGCACGCACGCACACGCACGCACGCACACGCACGCACACGCACGCACGCACACACACACACGCACACACACACACGCACACGCACACACACACACACACACACACACACACACACACACACACACACACACACACACACACACAATTTCAAAAAAGATATAATTTTTTTTCTAAGTTCTAAAGGTTAAGCGTATATGTTAAGCGCAGGAAATTTATCCATTAATTAACTGGTATTCAAAGTAAAACCAAGGAATTTTTTATACACCTTACTTACATTTACATTTGGATATTCGATAATTGGTTTTATTTGAGCATTTCTGTAGGTACCTACCCCCTTGTATCAATTATAATAAATATTCAGATTTAAAAATCTAATTTTGTTTTATTTCCTCAAAGTTTCATTATAGAAAAAATTTTAAAAATATTTGATGCATATTGTCGAAAAAGGACGAAAAGACAATTTAAAAAAATTTCTTTCAAAAATTTAACGAGACGCCACAAATGAACTTTGCATTAGGGCGCCGACAACCCTTTAGCCGACCTTGCACAGACCCATAGATTCACATATCGACTTTTTTTAAAACCATGATTTTTGGGTTCAGTAGGGTTTAAATCGTGATGATTTACCAAACTCTTGATCCCGATTACAATACAATATGGTCACTATTTCGTTAGTAGTGGTAAATGGTATTCCTGAGGCTTGCATTTATTGCCCTCACCGAATCCTGGACCGTCTAAGTCTGCGCATTCTCGAATCGTCTTCCTCAAACTAAATTTTACACCTCCACTTTATTTATTCATAAAGTGTTTACATACTAGTTCAAAATATATTTCTGCTAGTAAATATTTGAAATCTTTGTTGGAGATTAAGGTTCTGATTAGAATCTCAGGTTAATCATGATCTATTTATATATGAAGTGCTTAAATTTAGAACCATTTGAATTCATTTATCTTGTTACTGCATCATTTGTAGATGTCAGAGAATGAAAGAGAAATATGTGTAATTTATTATTTCGGAATAAATCTCTAAAAAAATCTATTATTCTCTCCATACATTACGCATAATTAACTACCTAGTTTTTGTTTTTACAAAAGTTTAAGAGTTTCGCACACCGTCTAAAAATTTAATAATGGAAAATGAACGATACTGTTTGGTGAATTAAATGAAAATTAAAAATGTAATTAAGAATTTACTCGAAGTAAAAGAGAATGCATCAGGAACGGTAATTTATTATTATAGAATTAAGGTCATAATTTTGTTTGTGTTGATTGTAGAAGAATAATAAAGTGGGTAATCTCTGATCATACAATAAACAAGAAAAGAAGGCAAAATTTTATTTCACTTAAGTTTGATTAAAATTTTAAACGTTAGTAGGCGGAAGCAAGCTTTGGGCTTATGCTTAGATATTTATTAAGTAATATAGCCCAGTCAATCTAGATTTAACCTGGAAATGGAAGATAGAATTCTAATTTTTTGCACAGATGTTCCTTATAATGTAGTATAACTCTCCTAGAAAGTCCCAAGGTTACCGACGCTTGCTTCCCTCGGGAGAGGCCAAAAGGTCCTAAGGGATGGCAAATCATATATGCAGACATAAACTCGTATAACTTTCGATCGGAATGACGTAGACACGTCAATGATAGCTCAAAATGTTGAGAATAATGTGCACTATACACGTAGACACTCAAAGCTAAATATTATACCATAATAACCGGTCTAACAACTCCAGACACACAAAAGTGGTTAACGCACAAAATAATTTACGCATTTTAATTATATATTCTTATTATGATTAAATAACATGGTTTTACATTATTTTCTATAGAATAGATACAGAGAGAACACTGTTGCTTTCAGAGGTGACGTGTTTAGTACCGGGAATAATAATAAAATTGAAAAGAAAAATTATATAAGTGTACTATTTTACGGATTATGTACAGAGGTAACCCAGTCAAATGGTAGAAAATAGGGAAAAGTTTTGAGATTGTTTTGAAATTTTTATTATTAAATTCTTTGAACATTTCTGTATAAGACAGATGACTTTTAAAAAAAATTGAGGGCCAAATTTACGATTTTCTACGAGACAAAATTGAAAAAATCTTAGTTTTTTAATATTTTTGTGTTTAATGACCAATAACTTCTAAACTAATTAAATTTTTGACTTCCGGTTTCTTTTATCAAATTTTGAGAACGATTCTCTATAAGTTATATTATTTTAAAATTTTGTTGAGGGTATTTGTTAAGCCAAAAAATAAAGTTTTTCTTCAAGAGAAAATTGAGAAATTTTAACTTTTAAAATTTATTTTGTGTTTAATGACCTGTAGTTTCTGAACGAATAAAAATTTTCAAATTCTCTGAACAATTCTCTATAAGATAGATTATTTTATTTTTATCTTAAAGGCCTGAGTGAAGCCAAAATTTTAAGATTTTCGTCGCGAGAAAATTGAGAAATTTTAGTTTTTAAAATTTATTTTGTGTTTAATGACCTGTAGTTTCTGAACTAATAAAACTTTTGACATCCGGTTTCTTTTATCAAATTCTATGAACAATTCTCTATAAGATAGATTATTTTATTTTTATCTTAAAGGCCAAAGTGAAGCCAAAATTTTAAGATTTTCGTCGCGAGAAAATTGAGAAATTTTAGTTTTTAATATTTATTTTGTGTTTAATGACCTGTAGTTTCTGAACGAAAAAAAAATTTTGACATCCGGTTTCTTTTATCAAATTCTCTGAACAATTCTCTATAAGATAGATTATTTTATTTTTATCTTAAAGGCCTGAGTGAAGCCAAAATTTTAAGATTTTCGTCGCGAGAAAATTGAGAAATTTTAGTTTTTAAAATTTATTTTGTGTTTAATGACCTGTAGTTTCTGAACTAATAAAACTTTTGACATCCGGTTTCATTTATCAAATTCTATGAACAATTCTCTATAAGATAGATTATTTTATTTTTATCTTAAAGGCCAAAGTGAAGCCAAAATTTTAAGATTTTCGTCGCGAGAAAATTGAGAAATTTTAGTTTTTAATATTTATTTTGTGTTTAATGACCTGTAGTTTCTGAACGAAAAAAAAATTTTGATATCCGGTTTCTTTTATCAAATTCTCCGAAGAATTCTCTATAAGATAGATTATTTTATTTTTATCTTAAAACCCTGAGTGAAGCCAAAATTTAAAGATTTTCGTCGCGAGAAAATTGAGAAATTTTGGTTTTTAATATTTATTTTGTGTTTAATGACCTGTAGTTTCTGAACGAATAATTCTTTTGACATCCGGTTTCTTTTATCAAATTCTCTGAACAATTCTCTATAAGATAGATTATTTTATTTTTATCTTAAAGGCCAAAGTGAAGCCAAAATTTTAAGATTTTCGTCGCGAGAAAATTGGGAAATTTTAGTTTTTAATATTTATTTTGTGTTTAATGACCTGTAGTTTCTGAACGAATAAAAATTTTGATATCCGGTTTCTTTTATCAAATTCTCTGAAGAATTCTCTATAAGATAGATTATTTTATTTTTATCTTAAAACCCTGAGTGAAGCCAAAATTTAAAGATTTTCGTCGCGAGAAAATTGAGAAATTTTGGTTTTTAATATTTATTTTGTGTTTAATGACCTGTAGTTTCTGAACGAATAAAAATTTTGACATCCGGTTTATTTTATCAAATTCTCTGAACAATTCTCTATAAGATAAATTATTTTATTTTTATCTTAAAAGCCTGAGTAAAGCCAAAATTTTAAGATTTTCGCCGCGTGAAAATTGAGAAATTTTAGTTTTTTAAATTTTTTTGTGTTTAATGACCTGTAATGTCTGTAATGTAATAATCTATCTTATAGAGAATTGTTCAGAGAATTTTGTAAAAGACACCGGATATCAAATTTTGTATTCGTTCAGAAACTACAGGACATCAAACACAAAAAAACTTTTAAAAACTAAAATTTCTAAATTTTCTCTTGAAGAAAAACTTTATTTTTTGGCTTAACAAAGACCCTCAACAAAATTTTAAAATAATCTAACTTATAGAGAATCGTTCTCAAAATTTGATAAAAGAAACCGGAAATCAAAAATTTAATTAGTTTAGAAGTTACTGGTCATTAAACACAAAAATATTTAAAAAACTAAGATTTTTTCAATTTTCTCTCGTAGAAAATCGTAAATTTGGCCCTCAAATTTTTTAAAAAGTAATCTGTCTTATACAGAAATGTTTGAAGAATTTAATAATAAAAATTTCAAAACAATCCCAAGACTATTCCTTATTTTCTACCATTTGACTGGGTTACCTCTGTACATAATCGGTAAAATTGTACACTTATATAATTTTTCTTTTGTTTTTATATTATTCCCAGTACTATACACGTCACTCTCTGTATCTATTCTATACAAAATAATGTAGAACCATGTTATTTGATCATAATAAGAATATATAATTGAAATGCGTAAATTATTTTGTGCGTTAACCACTTTTGTGTGTCTGGAGTTGTTAGACCGGTTATTATGGCATAATATTTAGCTTTGAGTGTCTACGTGTATAGTGCACATTATTCTCAACATTTTGAGCTATCATTGACGTGTCTACGTCATTCCGATCGAAAGTTATACGAGTTTATGTCTGCATATATGATTTGCCATCCCTTAGGACCTTTTGGCCTCTCCCGAGGGAAGCAAGCGTCGGTAACCTTGGGACTTTCTAGGAGAGTTATACTACGTTATAAGGAAAATCTGTGCAAAAAATTAGAATTCTATCTTCCATTTCTAGGTTTGGCTAATTTTTGTCTAGATTGACTGGGCTAATAAGTGTCTTGTATCGTGGGTAGATGAAAATCAACTTCAACCTTTTATAAAATGTAAACATTTCCAGCTTTTAATAAGAAAAACAATAATAATGATGCAATTTTTAATATCGAGGATGTTGCTAAGCGACGAGGTAAAACCGATTCTTTTTAAACATCTGAGAGAGGTTAAATTGCATATATTCGCGTTCTTATACTTATTTAAATTTTTTATCGCATCATCGACGACGGCAATGTTAAAATAAATTTATTTATGTGTCATTTACTTAACAATTTGCATATTATGGAAGTTTGATGTTATTATGGTTGTATCTAAGGTATTAAGTTCGTAACTAATGAATTATAAGTAACTAACATATTATAAGTAACTAATGAATTATGTTGTTTAATAAATGTTTCATATTAGAAGGTAACAGTTGACATACGATAAAAAAATAATTTTAACAAAATTTGGGAAAGAATTATTTTTGGTGCGATGTGCATGGGATTACCGGAAAACCAAATGAAAATCTTATTAAGGTGATTAAGAAAGTAGGCAAAGCAATAAAATGTCCTATATCAGATTATCATTTAGATTCATCATGTAGCACCTTTCTTACATAATGCTAATAAACCTAAGAACTTTATTGTCAGATTCATCTCTCGTGTAAAAAAAGACAAATTTATTTCGGCCTACACATAACTTCAATTTTTCTGAATCCAGAGACGTATTTATTAATGACCACCTAAGTCCATAAAACAAATTATTGCTTCGATACACCAAAGCTACTGCAAAGGACAAAGGCTATAAATACATGTGGGTGAAAAACTGCAGAATTTTTACCAGAAAGACTGATAGCTCTCCAATAATTTATATAAATGGTAGCGGTGGCATTGCAAAAATTAAGTAATTTGTTTCTACTGTGTATTTTTAATAATTACGTTCACTGAAAATGGACTTGAGGTTTTATTACTAATATTTTAGTTGAATCAATACTAAATTATATTTCGAGCCTCGTTCTCGTAATTACAACTATGTAGTACGCTTTGCCGGTACGATTATGTCACAATGTTTAGTAAAAACAAAAACGTAATGTGTTACGTCCCCCTAGATTCCTCTGTCTCCGATCTCCGTGATAATATTTAATCATTACGCTTTCTTGTGCGGTTGTGGTCACATCGGCTCCGATTAATTAATTGTTATAAAGTTAGTGTACAGTGTTCTGCAATTATTTAAGAAGATTGGAAAAAGAAGAGATAGGATAGAGACTCGCGGTTGAGGAATAATGGAACTCGAAAGGAAAATAGCGCAGTCGTCGGCAAATTCAAATTCTTCTTCTTCAGAGCAAATTTTAGAAATTAAACAAGGTAATTTATTACCGGTGGTGGTCATGATTTTCAAACTTGTTTTTTCAAAATGTTTATCAGCGGTTTTTGCATATGTTTTTGTTTTTATAATATTGGATCGGTATATTTCTTAGAGGGGCAAGAACCCTTATAAGTATTTCGAAGTCTTAGTTTACAGTGTTTTAATTGATTTCTTAATTAGCAGTACGAGTTCACACAAGATCACATTGATCACTGTACAAAATACTACTTATAGTAGATTATTGCCTTTATTACAAGTCCCAAAGTTTTTTAAACAATTATAACTATAACTTAAATTGAGGGTGATGCGGTTTTTTGCATATGTTTTTTGTTTTTATAATAGTGGATCGGTATATTTCCTAGAGGAGCAAGACCCCTTATAAGTACTTCGAAGTCTTAGTTTACAGTGTTTTATTTGACTTCTTAATTAGAGGGGCAAGAACCCTTATAAGTACTTCGAAGTCTTAGTTTACAGTGTTTTATTTGACTTCTTAATTAGCAGAACGAGTTCACACAAGAGGTGAAACATCTGCAATTACATAACTTAATTCGGACTTTAGCAACCGAAATTCACGCAGGCAGTGAAGCAGTTACATAAATAGATCTTATTGATTTAAATTTTATAAAAATTAAAACATTATGCATATTACTTATCCTAAAAGTAAATAATTTCAAACTTCTTAAAAGAAGAAAAATATACAATTATTAGTCATTCGAGTAGTAAATTACTAGCCTTATCAGACAAATTAGCATCGGAGATTATCGTATCTCCGAAATAATTACCCATTAACAAATTCGAAATCGAACCACTCTTCATGCATCAAACACGCAAGAGTTCCTAGTTGAAAGAACTGTGGATTTACTGGGGAAGTATCCAATCTCAAAAATCGAAGAAATGGTAAATCTGCATACAGATGTTGAAAAACAATAGAATAACTGGATCAGTACAGAGGTCGGAAAGGAGACTAAAAAATTATAGCTTAACAAAATACGCGTCTAGCGAAGTTTCCTCCTTTACCGCACCAAAACTGAACCCCGAAATAAAAGCTTTTTTGCCAGATTAGTCTCAAAAGAGACAATCTTTTTCTTGACTCGCAGATCCAGTTAGGGACTGCAATAACTGTAATTGGAAAAACTCTATCCAATATTTTGTCAGAGAAGGAGTGGGTTAAGTATTATAACTGGAAACACTCACCACCTCAGGGCTACACAGGTGCAGATGGGCGCTCGAGGTGCTACAGCATAGGCCCAAAAATCGAGTTGTAGTCTCGCAGACTCACAACCGAGCTGCAGCGATACAAACAAGTTTCAGGACTTCAGCGAAAACTTAACGCTGGTCACCTGTAAACATGCAGTCTTAACGACGACAACACAGCAATATTAATTCCAGAGGTAAGTGCTGGTCGTCTTAAAGTTTCTAACAAATATGGAAATCGTTTACAAAGTATACCTATGTAGTTGAGCTGCATTAAGGGTTACGAATTGCTTTTCTATAGTCAGCCAAGGCAAAAATTGTGCCAAAGGTAACTAAAAATAACTCAACACAGTTACATATTGCTATACAGAATTCAATAAATTATTTTCACCAACTGTTTAAAATGGAGAACACCAGAAATGCGACTAAATTACTTAGTCCCTGTTCATTTAGATGCCCACTGGGATCTAAAGGATGTATATAATTTTTAAATTGTCCAGTAGCTAAAAGTAGCAGCAAATATTGAGTTTTTCTTACAATAACAAACTGTATCAGTTCACTGGTTTGCCGTTGGACTTGTACAAGTCCTTTTCATTTTACAAAAATTATGAGGATAGTAGTACAGAGCTTAAGATAGCAAGGAGTTCTATAACTTTTATTTAGATGATTTTTTGTATTTCGTCAATCCATTTGAACATTGTTTATCTAATTTGCGAAAGATTATTGATCGCTTTCAATACCATGGGTTGTACTAAATATTTGAAAAAAGTAGTTCAACACCTAGTACTAAATATTATATTTAGAGTTATTATAAACTCTAGTAATTACTTAAGAAGAAAATTATGTTAATTAACAAAATAAAATCTTTGTTGGGAAAGAAATTAATTTCAATCAGTTCTTTCGTACAGCTGGCTTTACACAAAAGCAGTTGGAGACAGATAAAAACATAGCTCTGTCTAAAAGTAACGGCGATTTGGATAAAATTATGTTTTTACCCGATAAATTAAACACAAATTTAAATGGTCGATAAATAATTTAAGTTCTAAAAATCTTATAAGACATTTCAAATTCGATTTGAATTTAATAATTTTTCCTGATACTTCGAAGCATGGTTCGGGTATATTTTGTGCAGGTCAAACTGCACAGGGTCTTTGGAATCGTGCTTAAAGAAAAGAACATATTATGACCTATTTGTATTTACTGGCAATTTTATAGACCTTCGCTGATTTGCAAGAGTTAAGTAAATTGCGAAAGCTGGTTGAGAATAGACAATACAACAGCGATCTCATATGTTAATAAAATGAGTGGAGCGCAACTTAACAATTTACATAATTTTGCAAAATTGTGCGAACAGAAAAATATTTGGCTTTACGCCTCGTATATACCATCCAAAAGAAAATAAATGTTAAATGTGAAAAGTTCTGTTCATGGCATAGAGATCCTTATTGTTTAATTGTTGATGCACTCACTATATCATGGAAAAACCTATATAATTATGCGTTTCCACCGTTTGCTATGATTTTAAAGGTCTTACATAAAATTATAGAAGATTAAGCAGAGGGAATTTTAGTATATTGAACATAAGTTCACCCACTTGCAACCAATCTATCCTTATTAGCAGGAAGATTGCGTGGGAAGCGTTCGAAACCGAAACTCTAAATTATTCGCCAGCCAATGTTGATATTTTAATAGCATTTTTATCGGGCGCAACGCTAAAACAATATCAGGGGGTTTTTATAAACTAAAATTATTTTTTTCTGTGATAGTCACGGATATGAGTTGTTTATGACGACAGAAAATAACTTATAGCCCAGTAAATGAAGGGTCCAACCTTGACAAAATCGCTCACCAATGTAATTTTTATATTAATTTGTCGGGATTGACAAGTAATTTAAAATAAGAAAAAGTTCTGTAAAAAAAAAAATGTTCTTGTATGGGGGAGAAACAGCCCCAAAGGTTCCAAAGATCGTTTTTCCGCCAATATCTGCTAAAATATAGCATTTCGAGAATTTTTTGTTTAGAGAAAAATGAAGATCTGTTAATTATTTACAAAAAATGGTCCTTATGAATTTTCTCTAAAATTTGGCCGTTTTCCGAGATAAACGGGCCCAAGCGCACCCTGGATTTTGAGCTCCTGCGCTGCATGCCGGAGAGCACGCTCCATGCATCTACACCAGGAGCGGGCGGACAAAAGTCCAATAAATTGGGTAAAAATGTATATTTTTTATTATTCAAAGTTTCGGTGAAAGGGGAAATCTATAGCTACCATACCCGGTGACTTGAGTCACATTTTGATTTTTTGATATTTTAGATATTTTAGTATTTCAATTTATACAAGGTGCGGTTTACGGCAATCCCACTTCAGCACGGTCGGCAATTTCCTATATTCTGGAGGCCTATTAACAAATAGCACTTTTATAAAGAGATTTTTTAAGGGAATATGCAGATTGAAACCATTATTTCCAAAGATTCAGTAAAATATGGAATACTAATATTGTAGGTATTAGACAAATTAGCAACTGAAAATCATTGAGATAAATTATCATTAAAAAATCTAACAAAAAGATTAAGTACCTTAGTTGCACTAGTTTTAGTGCATAGAGTTCAAATTTTAGCAGAAATTGAGATAAATAATATTCATCAAACACAGACCGGCATTGAAATTGAGATAAATTCTTTCATTGAAACCTCAGGACCAAGCCGAAATCAATTTTTTCTAGATTTTCTTAGAAAAACCTAATTTAGGTGTGGCTAGTACTAAACCTTTATTTAGAGAAAACCAAATTAGTGCAGCATACCAATAAATGGTTTTATTTCCTGGAATAAACCACATACAGCTGTATGTGCACAAACTTTTTCTAGATGAATTAAAACAGTTTCAGATAGATGTGGAATTAATATAAAGCAGGTTTCAGCCTATAGTACAAGAAATGCGTCAACATTAGCAGGGTGTAAGAGGAATTAGTTTGGATGTAAGTAATAAGAAACACAGCTGGCTGCTCGAGGAATTTCCAGATATTGCAAAGTGTTATAATAGACAAGTGTCTAATTATAATAAGGAAAATTTCGGGGTTACAACCCTAAATGGATAACTATAACAATGCTGATTTGTTATTAAGTATGTGGTTGGTTTTATGGAAAAATATAGCAACAAAATTTCAGCTTTTTCATAAATCTAAACATCTACATAGTTGTAATTACGAGAACGAGGCTCGAAATATAATTGAACATTAAACGAACTTACCTGTAAGTGAAGTTCAATCGAAATTATATGAGAGCCTCGTTCGAAGTAATTACAACCTCCCACCCATTTCCCAACCCCATAGGAAAATAGCAGAAATTTTCTTTCAGCTCTAAACGAAATGATTAAATATTATCACGGAGATCGGAGACAGAGGAATCTAGGGGGACGTAACACATTACGTTTTTGTTTTTACTAAACATTGTGACATAATCGTACCGGCTCTCATATAATTTCGATTGAACTTCACTTACAGGTAAGTTCGTTTAATCTTCAATTATTGAATATTTTTTATAATGAGCTAACTTTTTGTAATTTTGGTATTCAATGTTCACGAAATCCTGGCTTAATGACTCTATATCAGACTCCGATATAATGTGATCAGAACTTATATACATACCTACTGTTTATCGACGCGATCGTTGTGACATTATACAAATCTCAAGCTTCTGATGCTCGTGTCTAAAAAATACTATTCTAAACTGCATATCGAGTGGAATACAGACTTTCATTTGGAAACCTCAGTACCTACAATAAACACATAATTATGAATGAATCCATAAAAAAATTCTTGCATATTCTATGCAATAAATTTAACAATCAATATACAAACTATGCTGAAATGTTAAAAGAATTTAACTTGCCAACACTTGAGCAAAGACGATCAAATGCTGATATGATTTTATTTATAAAATATTGAATAATAAAATTAACAATCAACTGTTTATTGACAGGTATACTTTAAATGTACCTACTAGGAATGACGAATTTCGAAAATTTTGGCACCCGGGTACCCGAAACAACTACCCGGATAATACCCGTTAAATACCCGTTACCCGTTAAATACCCGATACCCGTTAAATACCCGATAATTACCCGGTTCCCGTTAATTACCCGATACCCGTTAATTATCCGATACCCTTTAATTACCTCTTATCTTTCAGTGCCCGATATTTGTAAATTATCTGTTCCCTTAAATTAGAAGTTCACTTTTTAAATAAAATTCTTTGTTATCGTTTTCATATTTTATTATGAATATAAAAAAATACACAAATAATACAAAATAAAACAACACAATGTGTCTAAATGTGTATAGAAACAATAAACATAATACGCGCGAGTATACTAGTATCGCGTAGATTTAGGTTTAGGGTATTCGGATAATAAACAAGTAACGGGTACATTTCGGGTATCGGGTACATTTCGGGTATCGGGTACATTTCGGGTATCGGGTATAATTCGGGTAACGGGTAGATATCGGGCAATCGGGTAATAAATTTTATACCCGGGTACATTATTATCGGGTCGGTTCCGGGTACCCGTCGTCATTCCTAGTACCTACCACAAAGATCCACTAGACATTTTAATACTTTCCAACATACCATGATCTACTTCTAATAATTATCTAAACTGTAGTGGAAGCTCATAATGGGGCAACTATCAGCATCCCTTATATCTAAATAAATAAATAAACAAATAATTTAGATTGAAAATTAATTGACACCTAAAAAGTAAGAACATATACGTTTAGTACTAATACTTATAACAGTTTAAGAATGCAGTGAACAAACACTTGGATTGATGCTTGCTGTACCTAATGTATACCAAGCTTTAAGTTCAACCCACAGCTGCATCCTAAACCAAATAGAGGACTATTTTTAATGGCAAAAATGAGTCAATTTCAAACTTTAATGTTCACAGTCGTGTAGCAATAAACCTCCTGCAACATTTACATTATTAGCAAAACGCTACTGTGTGAATTAACATACACAATTTAGTATTTCACTGTGCAAGCGTTAGTCTCAAGTAAAAAGTGTTTAGTTTGTGCTTTGTTTGGTACCCGGCGCGAGCAGTTCCAACATCACGTGACGACGTTGTGTTTTGCGAACTCAGTTCACGAGCGACGAGCAGAACTTCAACCAAAAGAGGTTTGTCTGTGTGGTTTCGTGCCTATTCCCTCTGTCTGTGGGAGACAACAAGAACAATATTGTGATTATCATTTTACCAGACGATGTAGATTGGTTTTCAGAAATTAAATCACACATGACGTATTATATTACCGGAGAAATTATAGTATTACGAGCGGCGGTTGATAAGTAATTGGCCTTGGCAAAAGATGGGCACCAGTATGAAAACAAAGTTATTTCTCTTAAACCCTATCCTTCAAATGACTACTGTACAACATTTGCATTTTTTCAAAAATAAATATCGTGCAGTAATTAGATAGTTACTAATGATTTTTATGAATACTCTGCACCTTTAATATCAACAATTAAATATTTGACAACTGAATTTTGAGAGAGTTTTTGACGATGAGCTTCCAGGCTGTCCAAAAGAGGTCGCCATACGAGAAATGATCGAAAAAATCCATGAAATGATAATCAACGACTAATCACGAGATAGCTGAGGCTTCGGGCATCTCAACCGAACTGGTGCTTAACATTATTTATGAATATTAGGAAATGAGGAAGCTCTTTAGCAGTTACTATATGAACTTCGCTACGAATTGGTTCCTCATGCACCATATTTTTAAGATTTGCCCCTCTACAACTATTATTTATTGTAGAACTCAGTGGGAAGAGATTTGGATCGAATGAGAAGATCATCGCTGAAAAATAGGCATATTTTGATGTGAAAATAATATTTTCTTAGTGGAACTACATGGTCAAAAAATCATCTTTTTCGACATATTTAACCTTGTTTTTCACTTTCAAGTTGAAAATACATTGTAAATCTTTTTTAAACTCATTTTAACGCCAATTCTATACTTCCGGCACATAATTTCCTATGTTTATTTGACAGAAAATTTAAAACATTTAAAACTAAAATATTCCATAAAATACCTCGCGCCTCATATTCTATAAGGGAGATGGGTCAAACTTTTCGAGTGTGAGTTTTTGGTCCCTAAAGTAAGAATTTAACATTGTCGAGATGATGTCGGTGTGTGTGTGCGTTCGTTCGTATGTTTCAATTTTTTCGGACGCGATAACTAAAAAATATTAAGTATTAAAATTCCAAATTTTATATTTAAGGTTTTAATCTTTTAATACGAATATTTATAAACCAATATAATTTTGGTTTCAATCTACAGACCGGAAGTAGTACTTTTTTAAATATTACGATAAATAATTAATTTAAGACATTTTTTAAATTTAAATGCTTATGTAGATTATGTTATTATAATCTACAATCGGTATTTTATAAATTTTTCTGTATCTAGTAGGTATCGTTTAAGAATAATTAAAGTATATACATATAATTTAGTATTTCGGTATCTTGTAATCCATGAACGTTTAACATTTGTTACTACGTAAAATTTAAATGATTATGACATGACAGTCACAGTGACAATAGTAAAATATCGTTTATATCTTCTTCTGCAGTTTAAATAAAATGACTAAAATATATTTGTGAGTAGTAGTACCTATACAGAGTGTTTCGTTTAAAACAACCAGTGCTTTTTTGGGCAAACTAATGACTTTAAAGAAAAATGTTACACACAAAAAATGACCAGCAAAAGGGACCTCATTTAATAGGAATAAAAAACAAAAATTCAACCAGTAGTTCTCAAACAGCAAAATAAAATTATATATTTTTAAATGGTAACCTATATAAATTTTTAGTGCATTAGATAGAAATTTTTTTTCTGATTTCAATAATATAAATATGACATGAGGTTGTATAACAAGTATATTGAAATAAATTGTATTAAAAATCAGAAATAATTTAACAATATTGAAGTAGGCTATGCAATAAACAAATACAAACCACTGGTTGAATTTTTTGTTTGTTATTCCTATTAAATCAAGCCCCTGTTGTTGGTCATTTTTTGTGTATAACATTTTTCTCTAAAGTCATTAGTTCGCCTAAAAAAGCGCTGGTTGTTTTAAAGAAAATACCCTGTATATTAATATATTTGTATAATAAGTAAAAAGAATAAAGTAAGTATGGCGGGAGGTCTTGTGCTGGCCTCATCAGGTATTTTTCATTTATTTCTACAAGTGCTACTCTGAAATAATATAGAATGTTAAACAAGTAATTTGTCGCACGGAAAACACGGTTAAAATTTGTCAAAAAAGGCGATTTTTTTTCACCATTTGGTTCCACTCAGAAAATTCTAAAAAAATAACCAATATACAAAATGCAGTTTGTCCCACCACAATCACAATATCTCCTTTATAGAATATGGGGCGCGAGGTATTTTATATAATATTTTAGTTTTAAATGTTTGAATTTTCTGTCAAATAAACATAGGAAATTATGTGGCAGAGTATAGAATTGACGTTAAAATGAGTTAAAAAAAAATTACAATGTATTTTCAATCTAAAAGTGAAAAACAAGGTTAAATATATCGAAAAAGATGATTTTAAATTTTTTGACAATGTAGTTTCACTCAGAAAATTTTGAAAAAAATCAAAAAAATATAAAAATTATTAATTTTTTTTTTCTGGAGTAGCACTTCGCAGGGCCACTGAAATAATCGCATTTTAATGTTTTTTTAAATTTTAAAAATTCAAATTTCCCGCCAAAAAATCAAATTTTATGAAATTATAGTGGATAATTTCGTTACTGACGCCTAACGAAAGTCGAAATTTTGTTGGACGCAGGGGATAATTAAAAAACCAAAAAAACACGTTTTTGACTGTAGCAATGCATGAGAGGGGGTGGGGGGTTAATTATTGGTCGCATCTGATTTTATGATCCTAAACATTATTCTTAAACCCTCAGCTAATTTCGCTTGGGGGCACCTTTGACCATCTTATTCCGCTATTGCCTTTGAAATTTAGATTTGTTAGGTTATTAACTTTTATGAGTGAAAATATCAGCATAATAACTCCGATTGTAGTGCGATTGTAGGCGAGACAAAATGCGAGACTGGCAAAGCATATTTATGCGCAACGTTTTCCTCAAAGAAGGTATCCTAGACACCGTATGTATACAGAAATCACATAACACCTGCATTGTGTAATGAGTAAATTAATGACATTTTATTCTATTCGTAGTAGGCCAGTAGGTCATTTTGTTTCTTTCTTTCTTTAGTGAATGACTAGCGTCAGGCCCCGCTACGCGGGCTTTCAGCTAGGTCGCGCTGCCGCGCGACAAGGGGGATTCGCCCGCTTCGCGGGCTCAAGCTCCGCGGACTCTGAATATGGAAGGATTCGGCACTTCGTGCCTCAATTATAACGATTTAACCATTTAAACTCTAACGAAAAAAAATATTTAATTACAATTTCAAATTATTCATCTTCCGCCTTCTTCAATATAAATTTTAGTAAAGGCATTAAAAATAAATAGGTATCCTGGTTATCCAACTAAAAACAAAAGACTATTGTCGAACGTCATCTTAAACAATATTGTAGGTACCTTATCAAAACCTTATATTTGATATAACAAACTTGAAATGATTTTACTATTTTGAAAGGAAAAAAACAGAAGCTAATCATAATCACCCACTATCATATTTATCACTTATTGTGTATATTACTCCTCATCAGCAAGATCAAGACCTTTACTTTTTTACAATTTTAAGATATAAACAAATGACGATCGGCTTTCTCCATTTTGAACAATCTTGTATTAGCTCTTTTATCAAGATATTTAATTTGATATCATACTCAATAGGTATGATTCTAACATATTTTTTAAAAAACAAAAGACAATCGTCGGCCACCATTTTAAATAATTTTATTAATTAGCCCTCATCTAGCTCTTTAATTTGACATCAAACTCGAATTGTTTTTTAAAATTGAAAACAATTGTTAATCGTCTGCCACCATTTTAAATAATTTTATTAATAAGGTAGCATTTATTTTTTAACCCTTTAATTTAAACCCTTTAATTTTTAATCAAATTCGATTTGATTTAATAATTTTTTGATAAAAACAAATGACAATCGGTCGCCATTTTCAACAGTTTTATAAAGTAGTGCTCACCTGACCGATTTAAATTATTTTATTAATTAGGTAGCCCATGGCCAGCCCTTTAATTTGATATCAAACTGATATAATTCTATATTGTTTTTGATAAAAATAAATGACGATCGTCGGCCACCATTTTAAATAATTTTATTAATTAGGTAGCCCTTATCCAGCCCTTGAATTTGATATCAAACTCGACATGATTTTTTGATAGAAACATATGACAATCGTTGGTCGCCATTTTCAACAATTTTATAAAGTTGTGCTCACCTGATCGATTTATATTATTTTATTAATGAGGTAGCCCATTTTCAACCCTTTAATTTGATATCAAACTTGATATAATTCTAAATTGTTTTAAAAAAAAAATTACAAACGTCGGCCACCATTTTAAATAATTTTATTAATTAGGTAGCCCTTATCTAGCCCTTGAATTTGATATCAAACTCGATATGATTTTTTCTTAAAAACAAATGACAATCCTTGGTCGCCATTTTCAACAATTTTATAAAGTAGTGCTCACCTGACCGATTTAAATTATTTTATTAATTAGGTAGCCCATTTTCAGCCCTTTATTTGATATCTAACTTGATATAATTCTATATTGTTTTTTTTTAAATAAATGACAATCGGCGGCCACCATTTTAAATAATTTTATTAATTAGGTAGCCCTTATCTAGCCCCTGAATTTGATATCAAACTCGATATGATTTTTTTATAAAAACAAATTATTGTTGGTCGCCATTTTCAACAATTTTATAAAGTTAGTGCTCACTTCTTTTGTTGGGACTGTTACCTGATACAACTGTCAAAATAAAATAAATATTTAAAAAAATACGAATATTGATAAAAATACAAAAAAATGATTCTTTCGATTATTACTTAATATAATTTACAAATTGCTTCTATTACTAATATAACGTAAGATATATGCATCTGAAATATCAAATTGTAAACTGTAAACGTCAGTTTGACAGAACATAGCATTGTTTTTTTCCCAAATATGTTAACAATTTTTACCCTGAATGTACTAAAACTTCTGACGTCTTTTTCTGTGACTGTACTTTGTAATGACTGTCAAAATAAAATTAATTTTTTTAAAGTAGTACTAAAATTGATGAAAATATTAAAAATATTTACGCTCCTTCTATTATAACTCAATATAATTAACAAATTTCTTCTATTAATTATATTAATTAAGAAAAGTGCATTTGAAATCTCGAATTGTAAACGTCAGTTTGACACAATGTAGTATTGTTTTTTATTCAACAGTCAGTTGTTGAACATTTGAGCATTCAAAGCACTGATTCACTGATGAAATCTCAGTTTTTCATTAATAACTAAAAAACTATTATATCTGGAACATTGAGACCTGGTCGCATGGACTCCCTATTAATCCCTTACTATGTATACCAATTTTTAAATCGATAGATTAAACCATTCATTTGTTATTAACGAAAATCGAAAAGTCAGTTTTTCGCATTTTTCTCAAACAAAAGAAAATTAAAAACAATTGAACTATACAAAGGTTTTTGCGTCTCGACACCCTCTATCACCTCGTAAAAAAATCATGAAAATCGGATAATTCGTTCATAACGTTGTGCAGTTGTAAATGCGTTGCTAGTTTGGCTAAAAATAAACAACTTTAAGCCTTTTAGTATATAAGATACGTAAGTACTTCATCGTATAAAAGAATTGGTGATTTGTTTTTAAAATAAATTACTTGAACGGATTTCGCGATAGTGAATTAGTGGTGCATATGGAGAGCATATGGAAAGGCGAGACAAAATGCGAGACTAGTGATCTAATTGTGATAGAGAGGGTAGCCCTCGACAACTAAGAAATCACAACATTTTAGACGATGCTATTTTATACGCCGTACATGTCGACCCTACAGTTAGCACAAGAAGAATATCACGTCTTTTACATGTTCCACATTCTAGTGTTTGGAGAACTATTCGGAATGATGGTTATCATTCGTACCATTTTCAGAGAGTGCATGGACTACTACAAACTGACTATCCAGCTCGGGTGAATTTTTGCGAGTGGCTTCTACAACATGCCTTAAATCCAAATTTGACCTCTCACATAATCTTCTATGATGAGGCAATTTTCACGAGAGACGGAGTTCATAATTTTCATAACTCCTATCACAGGGGGATTGAAAATTCGCATGTTACTATAAGAAGTAATTTCCAGCAGCGATTTTCTATTAATATCTGGGCTGGAATTATAAATGGAACGTTACTTGGTCACTATGTTCTACCTAAAAGAATGAATGGTGCAAATTATTTATCTTTCTTGGAAAATAATTTGCCGGAGTTAATGGAAGATATTCACTTAAATGCAGCATGCATGGTTCCATCAAAATGGTGCACCACATCACTTTACACGTAATGTGAGGCAATACTTGGCTCATACATTTGAGGATAGGTGGATAGGACATGGTGGTCCTGTACAATGGCCTCCTAGATCTCCGGATTTAAATCCATTACACTTTTATTTTTGGGGCTATTTTAAATCATTATTTGATGATAATCAGGAATCTTCTGAAACTCTGGAACAGCTGAGAAAACGGGTTGAAAACGTTTCTATTATTATGACACAGCATAATTCGTTCAATGAAGCTTGCAGCGTTTCTATAATTCACTGTGCTGCATTATGTATGTCAGAGAATGGCAACAAATTTGAACAATTTTTGTAATAATAAAATTATCATCAATCCGAATTATTGCATGTATTCCACTTATTCAATTATTTTAAAACAATTAATTGTAATTATTGTTTCATTAAAAATAATTAAATTTTGTTTGTTTAATTTACTAGTATTATGTAATTTAAGTTATTGATTGCCTACTTCTATTGTTTGTGTTTAATAGGAAATCGAATACAATGCAGAACTTAAAAAATGCTGCAGGTAAACTAACCTTAATTATTGAATTTACAAAAAAATCTTTTTCATTCATAATCATCATGTCAAACAAAATATACCTTTAACGTATGTAGGTACTCGAAGTTATGAAACACCTTATTTATGAAGTAGGTAATATTTTAGATTTAAAACACATTTTATACTCCTGGAATTAAAACAACATTTAAGGAACTGGTTTCCATTTCGATAAATAACATTTTAAACACACCTCGATAAGCCGTGGCTTTGGCGGTTTTTAGTCACGGGCTGAACATAGCATCTGATATGTTAGCACAGGGTGAAGTTGGCTCTTATATTTTACGTTTAATTATTATGAAATACCGAGGGAAATTAATGATTTCTTTCAATCATTGTCAATTTTTTATCTAATATAACAGTTGATATACCTACACTTGCCATAGTAGAATTTTGTTGCTATGAATAATATCATGATTTAACCTAAAATGTTCAAATTATTACAAATGAAATTTTATATATTTATGAATTATTTATGTTGTTTATTTTATGGTCGTAGAAAAGGTATAAGTAAGTCATATGTGACTCGTTTATAAACTCTCTAGATTATCGTTGTTTACACACTCGCTGCGCTCGTTCCTAAAAAACTCGTGAATAAATTGACGTTTATAAAACTTGATACATAAAGTAGTATAATTAATTAGACGGCAAAAACATATTGCATATTATGTGATTGATTATAAATAACAGTTTCTTGTTTCCATTATTTTGGTTAATATGTATTTATTTAACTCACTGTGGTCCAATCAACTGGCAAGAACGTGGGTTCGAATCCCACTAAATAATCTAAATTGTGCCTGGTGAAAAAAATAAAAATAATCTAAAGCCATAAGGGAGTTCTCCCCCATTTTTTAAAAAATATGTACGTAATTCGACATCCCACAATTCGGCGAAATCATGAGGTTTGAAGTCATCAGAACATTATTGACAATTCAGAGAATATCAATTACAGCAATGGAATAGTGTCCGTTTCCCAATATATAAATTAATGTCATTTAAACCGACAAAAATATGTTTTTAATTGTATTTTATTTGCATTATGTTGTCTGTTATGCATTTGCTGAAAAACAAAATATAATTCAATATGTTTATTGGTTTATTTTGCATGTTTTCATTCCAACATATTTAAATTATTAATTACTCTGACCAACATTTATTCTAGCAAAATATACAAAAATATGTTGTAATGATACGTTTGTAATGTTGGGTTGCAAGCTGTACTTGACATAATACAGATTACAGATTTCAATTTGAAATTTATAAATGTATAATACACACATAATGCCACTGATTAAATTATTTCTACACGCGGATGGCTTTAATTTATAATATTTATGTTGTTTCAAGTTTCAACATATTTATTGATTAAGTAAGTTTAATTTATCATATTAGTTAAGCCAAATTTTAAATATATTTACAAGAAAAGATATTTTACAATGATAGGAAATGTTTTGTATACACTCAGTGTACCCACCATCGGATTTATAGGAAATTATGCTTTTGCTTAAAATTGATGGCATAACAAATATTTTTCAAAATCTGGACGAATCAGATAAAAAGAAATTAAATAAGATCAAGTTTTATTTAGGTATGTCTTATTTGTTTTTTTTTTCAATTTAATGCCTATTTTTCATTTTTATTTATTTAGAGCTTTTTTAACACTTTACTCGATTTTTATGCCTTTTGTTTAATTTAACGACATTTTGTTTAATTTAATGCTTATTGTCAAAATTTTATACCTTTTTAAGAGCCTTATCTGCTTTTTTGTGCTTTTATTGAATTTTTATGTCTTCTATGATTTTTATGCTTTTTACCAAAATTTTATGCTTTTTTAAAGTGCCTTTTTCTGTTATTTTTTCTTTTAGTCCTGTCTCTAGAGTACCCATCTACAGGCAGAAGTGAAGTATAGTGTAATATTATTTTCTAAATTAAGCAAATTAAGGAAACAGTGAACTATACTTTGTGTTGAACTCTTGAATAGATTCACTTAACACAGTCTTGGGTAAATCGAATTTCTATAGATGTTCATAAAACTTTTACTGTGTTAAGAATGACCTAATACATGCACATTTAAATTATTATGAACTTCTGCTTCTGACATACAGAAAATGATATATTTGCCTCGAAATTCTAGCGTTTTAACACGTGTAGGGCTTTGAACCCAAACCTGAACCGAAACAAAAACCGGAACTGAACCGTACAATTTTAGTGAACCCGAACCCGGAACTGAACCTCAAATATTAATTTCGTACGAACTTGTACCGAACCCGCTTTTAAAATGCTAGCTCAGTTCCGGTTCAGGTTCAGTGGTGATGTTTGAACATGCGTAGTACTCTCGACACGTTAAAACAAGTGCTCACAGCTCACAGCTTTATGCGAAGAAGGCAACATAATTTTGCTCCTAGATTTTAATTTAAAAAAACTTATACGCAGTAGTTTGGTATGTTTCGCATTAGTTCAGTCATTTCGTCGCAAAAAAAGGCAAATAAATGCAAATGAAATTAGAAAGCTAATTTTTTATATGTTGTAGGGGATACCTAGAAAAGCTTAACTTGAGATTTTCGACAAAGATTTCCTGGACGCTTTAGCCGCCATCTTGAAAAAAGGGGTCAAACTTGTTTTTTGGCAATAACTCGGCTGTCCGATGAGATACGAAAATTTTTATGAGAAACTTTTTTGTAGCTTTTTTTGTGCTCTACAATTAAGTCCTAACCATTTTTAGCGTATCATGCATCGTTATCGAGATTTCGATCGAAAAAGTCAAAAATTTATGACATAACTTTTGTTTTTTGCAATTTTTTTTCTCATAAATATCGAAAAAATTGTAGAAATGAAACTTGTAGAGCATATTCATACCTACAATTTCCTTTTTTATTTTTTTATTTTGGACAAAAATTACGATCTTGCGGCGCGCAAAGTCGGTGAATCCATGCTCAGCGTCGAGCGAGCCGCTCGCTCGGTTGTATTTACATTACACGTCGAAACGGATGGAAAGTTGTTAGGGGAATTAATGCGATATAAAATAAATTAAGAAAGCAACAAATTCTGGATCACACACAAGTAATTTATTAAACAAATAATTGTTTTTTAGTAAAAAATTTAGAAAATGAAATTTGGTCTTTGCAATTTTTTTTTCTGGTACCTAATAAGTTTCAAAAAAATGTCCGCGGTGAAACTTGTAAAGCGTATTCAGCCTGTCATCCGTTTTAACGTGTGTTGCATTTTTTTTATGTAACGTGTGTTTTGTCATTTTTTTTATCGCTGAAATGTACTGTACAATCTTTTTTTATTGCAAAAATGTATTGTAAAACCTTTCATTAATTGTAACGTGTTTTGTATTTTTTATCGCCCAAATGTATAGCAAAACCTTTTATTCCTTTGAACGTGTGCATACAACCGATGTACGAAATATATGGACGAATTATTCAATCCACCTAACATTTTTTTACTGCATAAACAAATTATTTTTTAAATAAATTTCTTGTGTGTGACCCTTAATTTGTTGCTCTATTTACTTATTTTTTATCGCATCAATTTCCTGAACAACTTCCCATCCGATTCGACATGCAGATACAACCGAGCGGAGCGAGCGCTCGACGCTGAGTATGGATTCACCGACTTTGCGGCGCGCTGGAGACCGTAATTTTTGTCCAAAATAAAAAAATAAAAAAGGAAATTGTAGGTCTGAATATGCTCTACAAGTTTCATTTTAAAAATTTCTTCGATATTTATGACCAAAAAAAAAATAACATCAAAAGTTATGTCCTAAATTTTTGACTTTTTCGATCTATATCTCGATAACGATACTCTAAAAATGGTTAAGACTTAATTGTAGAGCACAAAAAAAGCTACAAAAAAGTTTGTCGTAACAATTTTCGTATCTCATCGGATAGCCGAGTTATTGCCAAAAAACAAGTTTTACCCCTTTTTTCAAGATGTCGGCTAAAGCGTCCAGGAAATCTTGGTCGAAAATCTCAAGTTAAGCTTTTCTAGGTATCCCCTATAACATATAAAAAAATTAGCTTCCTAATTTCATTTGCATTTATGAATGTATACAGGCTGAGTCATCGAAATGCCCGTCGTCGATATCTCCCTTGTCGTTAAAAATACAGCACAAATTTATTAACAGAATTTTTCGTCTACTCAAGGAGCATAACTTAAAATTATTTTCACATATACAGGGTGTTTCATAATGACTTGGCAATAATTGTTCGTCTTTTTTTAAATGAAACACCCTATATATTTTTATATATTTGGAATTGTATTATATTTACCTATACGAACATATAAATTTCATTTTAGTTTTCCGCGGCGTTGCAAAGTTATTCAATTTTTTCTCTAAAAAAAGCCGAATACACGTATTGTTAATTTCGAAATTAATTAAATTAATGTTTTTAGGCATAGGACACCTTTTATAACATAAGAAGATGCAAAAATACACACAACAGAATAATAAAATATAGGGTGTTCCATTTGAAAATGACGAGTTATAGCCATTTGAAATTGACTAAATTTGATTAGCTGTACTGAACACCCTGTATAATAACATTAAAAAAAGTTATGTCAAAACAAAGAGTATAGTTACAGTTGTTCAGAAAAAAAAATTCATAATTTTTACTATTAAAATAACTTCAGTACGCCTTTATAAAACAATACGTGTATTCGGCTTTTTTTAGAGAAAAAATTTAATAACTTTGCAACGCCGCGAAAAACTAAAATGAAATTTAGATGTTCGTATAGGTAAATCTAATACAAATCAAAATATATAAAAATATATAGGGTGTTTCATTTAAAAAACGACGAACAATTATTGTCAAGTCATTATGAAACACCCTGTATATGTGAAAATAATTTTAAGGTTTGCTCCTTGAGTAGACGAAAAATTCTGTTAAAAAATGTATGCTGTATTTTTAACGACAAGGGAGATATCGACGACGGGCATTTCGATGACTCACCCTGTATATATATATATATATATATATATATATATATATATATATATATATATATATATATATATATATATATATATATATATATATATATATATATATATATATATATATATATATATATATATATATATATATATATATATATATATATATATATATATATATATATATATATATATATATATATATATATATTATATATATATATATATATATATATATATATATATATATATATATATATATATATATATATATATATATATATATATATGATGGGTACGAAAAGAGATCATCCTAATCTGAGTTTACCCCTCTTAAAGTACAGCCACAATGGGGTTTTTCCCCGAAAGAATCGCCTAATTTGGTTAAAAAGTCGCTGAGTTATGTGCGAAAAACCTAAAGATGCACTTTTTTTAATCACGCATAAGTTATGCTCCTTGAGTAGACGAAAAATTCTGTTAATAATTTTATGCTGTATTTTTAACGACAAGGGAGATATCGAAGACGGGCATTTCGATGACTCACCCTGTATAATGACTGGACTACATGTTATCTCAAATAATGGAAGCGATCTGACGTAGAGTAAAATGAGCTGGTGACAATGTATTCGACGGCGGAAAAATTTGTGGGAGAAAGGCAGTGGCAATGCTTCATTCTTACGTTGCGGGACGGGGTAAAACTGCGCCAGCACGCTCATTGTAGATCGTCAAAATTCAAAATAACATGCATGCTTTCCGATCACACCGCTTCGTAGCTGTGTAAGTGTACACACATATGTATGACACACAGCACGAGGAAATGCAGTCACCCATCAAAAGATTTCTTTTGGCCTAAAATGTATCTGGTGAATGTCCTTAATATGAAGTACAGTTTGCGTAAAAATCAGTTTCACATGTTTGAAAATCAAAAAAACTATTGCATATTTAAGCATTCACGGGTTCCGGTCTCTATTTGAATTTAGATTGCAGTGATAGATGTTCTTATCAAATATTTTCGTTAAACGTAGTACTTACTTATAGTTTAACTCTACGTTATAAGTAAGTCCCTTTCCGTCTAAACGCATGCCGTTAGTTTTTTAAATGCCATACTTTTTCAAAAGCAAATAATTTTTCAATTACTATAGGTATGTTGTTTTTGTAAAAGTAGTAGATACCTAATTGATTTAAAAGTATCAAATTAAAAAATGTGCCAAATGTAATTTTAGTTTCGAAACAAATTTAGCATTATAAGGATATTGCTGAAATTACACTTTTACAGACCACTTGGAGATGATGTCATTTTCAATTTTCATTGCCATTTTGGTGAATGTTGGTTGACTACTTACACTACTCAAATGCAAGTAAAATTGTAAACGAAGTATGTACTCCACATGCATGAGACCGGCCCTGCTTTCCGTTACAACGCATCATAGAACATCACAACACGAAAAGCGAACAATGAACACGAAAGCCATCGAGTCACAGAAGCGGAGCTTGTGCCGTTGTTTCATCGTTCAGCATTCACGCAGTGCCAGTGAAACCAGTACCAGTGCTCATTGCTTCCTACTTCCTAGTTGTAATTATGAATTCAGGATCGCGAAACCCTAACCTTTGTGAATATAGCTATGTTTGTGCGTGGGTGGTATGCTTCTATGTTCAGTGTTCATGAAACTGAATCGAAATCTTACGCGATAGTTCGATGAGAAATGTAGGAAGTGTAGTACAAAACAGTGCAGTACAGTACTGTGAGCTCTAGTGTATTCTAGTTCTTTGATTCTCATAAACCACAAAAGTGCATGTTTGCATACTTTTTTCCATATACTATGTATAAAAATGTATTTGTCCTTTTCGCATAACACAACATTAATTTAAGATGCTACATACATTATTCAACGTAGTATAGTGCCGTATAAAAACACCGAAAACAATTTTGAAAGTTACGTCAGTTATGTATTGTTAAATAATTTTGTTTATTTCCAATGTTTATTTAAATTTCAAACATTTTAATTTATATTTTTCGCGTAGTACATACTACGAATATAAAATGTATACTAATTTAATTTTGACGTTTCAACATTCTGCTCTTATTTCCTCCACCTAAATAGGCAGTGCAAATAGATAGAAGTGCTTTCTTTACAATTTTTTTCCATCGATCACGTTGACCGAAATGGACCTGTGTCATCAACACATCAGTGCAAAAAAGTTTGCACATGTCATCGAACAAAGCTGACATCAAAGGCATGGACGTTGCAAGGATTGATCTTACAGAAGTGCAAAATAGATTCTTAATGTTATATTAATATTATGCAATGGAACTTATAATCATCAACAGAAAGTTACACTGTTCTCTTTTTAAAAAAGGCAGTCAACTGCCGGTGCATTAGTAGAATTATTGTAGTTACTCCATTTTCCATTTATTCGTTTATTTTTAAATGAAGCAAATTTTGGTAGGGACACCTTTGCTATTCATATAGGTAACCTATTTCCAACTTTCTGCACTTGTTTCAATTTCTAAAAACTCATGTATCGAATGAAATCTTTCTAAAAAAACACATAACTCAATATCCGACTGAAAGATTTAAACTATTTGGAAAAAAGAGAAAATACTAAAAGCGTGCGCCACTATTTAACTGTGCCATTTCTTTAAAATGAAATTCTGTAACTAACATTTTTTATTAAGAAGTATTTTTTTAAAACTATTTCTTTATGAATCCTCTAACATAACTAATTTGTATCCTCAGCCAGTTTGCAAATACACATATTTTTATGACTGTCTAGAACAATAAATACTAAACAAAAATTTCACCGGTTTCATTGGCCGATTTTATTTGCGTTTTGCGACACAAGTGGTCAATTCACACAGGGTCGGATCAAGGGTTTTCGGCGCCCTGATGCAATTTTTTTTACAATTTGTTTGCGATTCATTCATTTTTATTATGTATTGTATTGTATTCAATATTGATCACCAGATATTACAAAATCCCAAATAAATAAATGATTTGTAAAAAATATTCCTAAATTAATTTTTAATCTTATTCCCAGCTGACAAAATAAATAACCAATAAAAACTAAAAGTTTCTAATTTTTGTTTGAAATCTATGAAATTTATGAAAGTTTTCGACATGAAAAATTTCTTCAAATTTTCTCAATACATTTTTTGAAACTTACATCTCTAAAAAGATTAATCGTTGTTAATCTTATCATGAAAATGTACAGTGATTTGCCACCTTAAGAGAATTCAGAACTAATAAACACAATTTAAAGATTGTGTGGTATTCAAATTCGATTTTCAAAATGGAATTAAGTGGGTTCGATATTTAAACTACTACTCTGCTAACTCTATATAAAACAACTTTCTATTAGAAAACGCCATCTTTTTTTTTGTTCAATGTTTTGACGAAAACTGTTTTAATTAATGTGTTTAGAATATTATTTTTATATAAAAATAAAGGATCAAACTGCGTTGTATTCTCTTGCCGTGCCACCCTTGATATCATAGATGTAATAAACAGCGAACTGTTGGTTTTTATGAGGGAAGTTAATATTGGATGCTTGCTTTGTAAAGCGGTCTACCGAATGAAATATCTATTATGTAGGTTTTGTTTCACTGGATTTACAATAATAAAGGCTTGCCTTTAAGAGTACCTACGTACCTATGACAAATCCATATTACAGGATATACCTCGATATATACGTACGTAGGTACTCGTAGAGAATCTCGTACGTATTAAATTCATTTAATGGGCTACTTATTAAATATTTTTAAAGAGATCAGACAAAAATTGTATTAATTTTTAACAAACCCAGAAAATATTAAAATTTAATATTAGTACCTATCTGACGTAGAATAAGCTCTAACCAATAACTGGCCGTAGGTCATAGCAACAACTCAATTAGTAAACGCGCCGCTTGTGCCTGAAGCTAAAACGGCCAACCACAGGATGTTCTTGTTCAAAATAACGACGTCACAGAAATTTTTTTTTCTCAATAATATTAAAAAACATATAATAAGTTTTAAATAAATTTTTATATAATTGTAGAAAAAAGTAGATGCCCACAAACGTGAAGTGTAATTTATATTAAGGGATGAAATCCAAGGAAGGTTTTCAAGTAAAAACGTCTTTCTTCACTTTCTTTATTTATGTAATAGGTCGACCGGTTTCGGATATTATAATATCCATCTTCAGGACAAGAGTACAAAATAATATACAATTAGTGTCAACAGCAATTGGCTACGTCCAATACAAAAATACAAATATAACACAAATAAAATTATACAAATAAATAAATATAAATAGTGACGCAAATTATCATTATTGCTTGGTACTGAAATTATTAAAAATACGACATGAATGACTAGTGAGAGTAGTAATAATGTAAAACAAATTTTTTTTACAAATGGACTACATAGTGACTAGAGTTTTTTTTTAAAACAGACATCAACATAACATTGTAAAATAACTAAAAATACTTACAAAAAAGCATAGGAGACAGTTTGATGATGATGAAGCAGTCGCAACAATACATGTTTCTCATGTGATTATTGAAAAAACAACAGATAACGTAAAAAAGAAGTTGAAAAACTTCGAGTCGCCAAGTGTACAAACAACCACACAACAGGAAGCCAAAAGTGTCAAACGCACATTTAAATAGCAGAATTAGATATGAGTGACGTTGCAAAAGGTAAATATAGTTGTAAAAACTTTGCAAAAATAAAAACTGAGCAATGTAAATAACCCTGATAACATAATGGAAGAAGAAGAGGTTTTTGTTTACTAATACAATATTGAATTGTAAGTTTTTTGAATAAGAAAAATTTAAAAAAAAAATTATTTAGAATTATCAACTTTGTCATCGCGTAAACCATGATCTCAACAATGGTGAGTATTCATCTAATGGTGTTTGTTCATTTAAACAATTTTGATTTATGTCCTTGCGTGCTTCAAGGATTTCGATGTTTTCTAAAGTGTTAAGCTTTGGTCCTTTGTTACAGATATGCAGGGTTTGAAATTTGTTTATATCAAACTGATGGTTGGTTTCAAAAATATGTTCCACAAAACTGGAAAAACCTCTACCAGTCTTTAAACAATTTATATGTTCTTTAAATCTGGTATGGAAACTTCTACTTGTTTGACCTACATAAGTAGTTACCCAACATTACATTCGTCGCACACTAATTTATAAACACCTGAAGATTGTAAGGTATTGGTGGTATCTACTTTTTTGCATAACTCTTTTTTTAAACTATTCAATGGTTTAAATGCCAACTCCACGTTGAGGTTATGTTTTACGATTATGTTGTTTAATTTGTAACAAATGTCACCGATGAAAGTAAGGCTGATAAATCTTTTTGTATCGTTTTCAAAATGTAATGTTGGGTAAGCTAATTGTGATCTCAGGTTAGTTTGCTTTTTATTAATTAATTTATCTATGGTCACTGTGCTGAAATTGTTTGCTGTTGCAAGTTGTTTTATAATTTGGGTTTCTTTGGTGATCTCATCTGGCGACAATGGCAAAGTTAGCATTCTGTGTATGTGTGAATTGAAACATGAAATTTTGTGCTGGTAACAATGGTGTGATAGGTTATTTATTGTGTCGTCAGTTTGTGTTGGTTTGCGATAAATGCCGAATTGAAATCTGTTATCAATTTTGGTAATAGTGAGGTCTAAGAAATTAATTGTGTTATTGGATTCTAATTCTATGGTGAATTTCATTTTAGGGTGTAGGCTGTTGATGTTATTATGTAAGTTATTTAATTCATCTACTGGACCATTCCAAAGTAATAAGATGTCGTCTACATATCTGTACCAGAATATCACTTTGCCAGTGTCGCACGATGATCCGCTGAAAATATTTTCTTCAAAATTCTTTAAAAACAGTTCAGCTAAAGTTCCAGATAAAGGTGAGCCCATTGCCAAACCATCAGTTTGTCTGTAAAAGGAGTTGTTAAATTGAAAGTAATTTTGTTCTAGACAGAGGTTCAGCAAGCTGTAAAATTTGTCGCAAAAATCATCAGACCAATCGCTTTCGTGTAATAAAGTTTTAACATACTGGAGTGTGTCTTGTATTGGTACATTTGTAAACAAATTTGACACATCGAATGAAACTAATAAACTGTTATCTGGTATTTGTATATCTTTTATTAAGTTTGTGAGTTCTAGAGAATTTTTAATGCTATGTTCTGATTTAAAATTGAAAATTTTTGTGAAGATTGAATTTACGAATTTAGCTACTGCATAGGTCGGTGAACCGATGAAATTTACTATAGGCCTGAAGGGAATGTTTACTTTGTGAATTTTTGGCAAAAAATATAATACTGGTGTTTTAGGGTTCATTTGAATTAAGTTTGGTGCGTTAAAAATTTCTAGGAATTCGTTACAGTTTTTGATAGTAGTTTTCGTTCGTTTTTGGTATGCCGTTGTTAAGTCTTTATTAATTTTAGCAAAAGTACCATCACCATTGTTGAGATCATGGTTTACGCGATGACAAAGTTGATAATTCTAAATAATTTTTTTTTAAATTTTTCTTTTTCAAAAAACTTACAATTCAATATTGTATTAGTAAACAAAAACCTCTTCTTCTTCCATTATGTTATCAGGGTTATTTACATTGCTCAGTTTTTATTTTTGCAAAGTTTTTACAACTATATTTACCTTTTGCAACGTCACTCATATCTAATTCTGCTATTTAAATGTGCGTTTGACACTTTTGGCTTCCTGTTGTGTGGTTGTTTGTACACTTGGCGACTCGAAGTTTTTCAACTTCTTTTTTACGTTATCTGTTGTTTTTTCAATAATCACATGAGAAACATGTATTGTTGCGACTGCTTCATCATCATCAAACTGTCTCCTATGCTTTTTTGTAAGTATTTTTAGTTATTTTACAATGTTATGTTGATGTCTGATTAAAAAAAAAACTCTAGTCACTATGTAGTCCATTTGTAAAAAAAATTTGTTTTACATTATTACTACTCTCACTAGTCATTCATGTCGTATTTTTAATAATTTCAGTACCAAGCAATAATGATAATTTGCGTCACTATTTATATTTATTTATTTGTATAATTTTATTTGTGTTCTATTTGTATTTTTGTATTGGACGTAGCCAATTGGTGTTGACACTAATTGTATATTATTTTGTAGTCTTGTCCTAAAGATGGATATTATAATATCCGAAACCGGTCGACCTATTATATAAATAAAGAAAGTGAAGAAAGACGCTTTTACTTGAAAACCTTCCTTGGATTTCATCCCTTAATATTTTTATATAATGTTTTCATTTTCAATACCATGCAAGTACCCCATTCAAGTTTTATTTTTATGTATCTAATTATTAAAATTAAATCGAATTGAATAGTATGTTAAGCAGTAAAAACAGTAATTCCAAATTTGTAATCAATACATAAAAACAAAATTAAAAAATAATCACAAAATGGTTTACCGGTTTTAATTCATTTGGCTAATAAACGTTTCATTATCTTTTTGGTAGAAACACATTAATATCGATGAAACAAAATCATATTAAATCTAGACATTTTATTGAGTAAACTAATTTATGTGTTACTATTAATTGATAGCACAGATAAATTATCAGTTTTTAAAACACGCTAGTGACTACCAATTTTTACATTTTTAGAATGATAAATTGTTCAATGAAGGTAATGTACTACCAAATAATCGAATTTAGAAAAATGAAAATTATTCCGTGGTGATACAGGTAATTTTAAATTTGTCGGCTCGTAAAAACTACATGCAGTTAACCAATTAATTAAATAAGCTATTATGCATCATTCAAAACACAGAAAGATAAAATCCTTCATCTTTGCTATAACAAAGTATTTTAATAAATTCAATCAAAAATTGCTACATCTTTGTTGTTTAATTAAAAATTATTTATGGACTAGAATCTTATACAGGGTGTTCCACAACTTAGGACAACAAATTAAAGGGTACCTATATATTGTACGACACGTGCTGATCATGAAACAAAAAGTTTTTTTTAATTCGCAAATAAATTGCATCGTATTTCAAGCAAACATTTTTTTGCCACTGGTCGGTAGTTATTTTTAATAATTTTTTTCAAATCTTCTACAATGAAAGTAATTGTTTGCATAATATCTAATACTAATAAGTGTCAAATTATCAAATATACCATCAAAACAGTGATACTTAAAATAAACACACATCAAGTAAACTAACCTTAACTTTGCGAATTTAAAAAATATTCTTTTTGGATTATGATCAGCACCCTCTAATTTTTTGTGCTAAGTTGTGGAACATACTGTATTTTGCATTGGTACTTGCAATGTCAAAATCAGAATTGCATATATACGAATATACGAGAATATATTAATAAATCATGTACTTACCTATGTATTTGAATTTTTGTGGTCACAACGAAATTAAATCGAACGTTTTTGGCTCAGTACTATGTAGGTACAATAAAGCAGAGCAGTTATACACGATAATGCTGATATCAGTTTCAAGCATAGTTTATATAAAATTCTATAAAAAGATAAGTAACTAAGACGTACCTACTTAAGGGTAGGGGAGAAGGGGGCAGTTTTGACCTAGGGGCAGTATAGAACATCGTAATTTTAAATTTTGCTGTTTAACATTATGTCGCCATCTGTTGCATTTTGATTGTACTATTAATGGCGATTCTAGAAAAGTAAAATATTTCAACATACGGCATAGTATTTCAATGTTATGTATGGTGAACAGTTTGTGCACCTAAATTGTAAGTATTTCAGATTTTACTCATAAGAATTTACTAACTTAAGTTTAGTTAATTTCTAATACTTTAAGGATACACTATTGAATTTAAAGGATTCGGAATAATTTTACGTAATTCTAATATTTATTTAACGTACTGAGTAGAAGTTATAATCTCAATTTTAAAAACATGTGTTAAGGGGCAGTGTTGAATTTTGAAGTATGGGCAGTTCGGAACATATAAAATATTACGTTGGGCAAATCACAGACGAAAAAGATGACGAGGATTACGAGATAAATTTTATGAGGAAACAGACTGATGGAATGAAGTTTTATTTTCCTCAAATTCAGGATAAATCAACTGTTCGAGCGGAAGACATCGTTATGAAATTACCGTCACCTATTACAAGTGGAACAACAGCTCGAACAACACAAGTATTTAGTTTTTCCTTTAATAATTTCAATTCTTATACTATTAACTAAGTTTCCTGTAGTAATAAAACTATGTTTTTTTGCATTACTTTAAAAATCTTCTGCCTTATATATGTGTGTTCATTACGGCCTAGAACAAATCAAAACTGCCCCTGCTTTGTGGCAGTTTTGAACGATTGCAGATATTTTTTGAATATTTTTTTTCTAAGTTTAGAATCAAATTAATTTTTTAGTTTTTGGCATCAAACGATAGACAAAATGTTGATATATTTTATGATAATTTTGTTATTTTAATTAGCAATATAATAAAATATATAAAAATGAATTTGTAAATTTTGTTCTAAACTGCCCCCTTCACCCCTACCTAAATGTAAACCTGGATATATATATATATATATATATATATATATATATATATATATATATATATATATATATATATATATATATATATTAAAGTTTATATAAAATATTCCATAAAAATGGACTAGATGTACTTAAGACCTCAGGAGTAGGTATGTAAACCTGGATATATAGATTAATTAATACTAGGTACATTAAAGAACAATTTTCATAAGACATGTTTTTCCTGCGCGTCCAAATTTAAAAAATCTGCTGTGGCCACCACACGACCTCTCGCCTAATTCTGCTTATTCTACTAATCTAATAAATAGTTTTACTTATATTTTAATAGTTTCATGTTCATGTAATATGTAAACGATAATGTAAACCAATATGCAAGCAAAAGATGTCAACTGTACTGTCACTGTCATAATAATTCAAATTTTATGTAGAAACAAATTTCATATCATGGACAACAAGATACTTACTGGAATTTCAAAAAAATAGAATATTAATTGTACTTTATTTTATTGTTAAATACTTCCAGATTCAGCAATTTGTATTTATAATTAACTGTACACATAGATAATCACAATTTCTTTTATTTTTAATTGCAAAAATTGTCATAAATAAATAATGTACCAATATATTTAAGGAAAACTTTTCCAAACTTCTAAAAGTACTACTTCCGATTTGCGGATTTCTACCAAAATCTTATCCGGTGTTAAGATACTTATTAAAACCTTAAATATGAAATTTGGTTATAAACGGTTTGATACTTTTTAAGTTATCGTGGACGAAAAATCGTCGGTTCATACAAACGCACAAACACACACACACACACAGACATCATCGTGAAAATAGTAAATTCGTATTCTAGAGACCCTGAAACGTGCTTATCCACCAAAAACTCATACTCGAAAATTTTGACCCATTACAATACCTCTCTTATAGAATATGAGGCGAGAGGTAAAAACGAGCCTGAAGCGCAAAAAATCTAATAAAATAAGTTCTTAACACAATTTTTTCTGTTTTGTCTCTTTTAAATTAAAATTTTTAATAAAACTGCTATATATACACACTTCGTTTTATTGATATTTATGTGTATAACTTTTTAGCTGATGACATTAGCCATTTATTTAATAATCACTGTCACTATAAAAGTATTTAATGAACTATATTCTAGGGGATAAGTGAAGACCGAGTGAAGACATAGAAATATAAAACATAAATTTTCCATTATTATATTTATTAATTTTATTGAATAAAAACTAATTTATAAAGCAAAACCAGATTTAGAGGTTATATTGAAATTTGTACGTTCTCAGCCTTGAAGTAATGTCATTGCGATTCACAAATAGGCGTTGGCGACATTCAATTGCGTTTCACAAAGACGTCTTGGTGAACGCTAAATAAATAATATTTTATTATTATTTATACTTGTCACACCAATTCTTTTTATAAGCGCTTTTTCACAACTGTTTTAATCGTATCGTCAAGTATCAGTGCTTCATGTGCACGTACCTACCGTTAAACCGGGTAAACCTATTTATTTACAAAAATATATCAGTTCTGGCATGCTGAACATACAATTATTGCTTTAAAAAATTAAAATTACATACCTGACTCCCGCACTGTCGTAGCTTGTGTCGTTGTAATGTAAGTTCTCACAATTTACATAACACATGCCTACAAATGCATTTTTCAATCCTGGACGTGATATATACTATGAATTATTTTTACACCATAATACCCAATTTAAATCACAAATAACACACAACATCACATTAACTCACAATACAGAACACAAAATCCACGCATTGCATACAGCACAGCTTGCTGGCTTTGATTACGCATTACGGACAAAGGACAGTCTAAGACTAGTTTTGATATTAAATGTTGGAAATCGGCAAGATTGAACAAATAATGCGTACTCTGTTGCACTTACGGTATAATATAAGTAGAGTGCGGATTATATGTGTATGCATTTGCATGTATTGTATTATCGTGCATATTGGTATTTTTTTTTACAAATGTTTGCATTTCATACAGAAAGAGATAAAAATATGGTATACATTTTTTGCATACCTATATCAATATTTTTTACATATTTTAAATTTTTTACATAAGTATATTTATTATAAACGCATATAACTGTATATTTTGTACCTTGTAACCCAATTTTTTTTTTTTTTTGGAAATTTGAAATGTAATTTATATTCGCTCATATTTTATTTTGTTCTAAAGGTATGTAGGTATGTATACAAGTCGTATTCCAGAAGTTATACGTTTATATATGATATTCTTGTGCATGGCATGTAGTTCTTTTTTCGATTTATATAAATAAATTATTGGTAAAAACAAATAAAATTTAGAATATAGGATATATATATATATATATATATATATATATATATATATATATATATATATATATATATATATATATATATATATATATATATATATATATATATATATATATATATACATATTATTATGGAAACCATAATTGTCCTGCATTCGAAAAGTTTTTGGGATTTTAAACCAAATTGTTGATGTTTGTAATCTTTTATCATCTGACCTCACAATTGTTTTTTGTGATTTTTGCTGTAAATGTGTGAAATATTATATGTCATCGATACACGGCGGTAACTTACTGAATGTCACATTCATTTCTATTCCTGAGGAAGGTCGCAATTGACGACCGAAATATTGAATTTTGAAATAAAAATGTGCCATACAATGAATACATAACAACTTTTATTCAGGCCTATTTGACCGAATTCCCACTATTCTTTTTCCTACTACTACAAATCAACGGTCACTATCAACTTTTACCTTTATATATATATATATATATATATATATATATATATATATATATATATATATATATATATATATATATATATATATATATATATATATATATATATATATACACTGCTCAAACCAATTAAAGGGTCAGGATTTTTTTTTTGAATAACTTTTTTCTCAAACGTAGAATTAATATGAAAATTTATTTACCGGTTTCAGGATATTAAACCTATATTTACATGCACAAAAGTAGGCTGGTAAGTAAGTAATAACTGTATTCTGTAAGGTAATATTACCATACTGACATGTCAAAACAATCAAGAAAATGAAAATAAAACAATGATAATATACCTAACACTATGTATTAATACAAACGGAACTCAAAACAACAATAATACAAAAATTACTTCTCTTGCTTATCATAATATAATATTAATTGTATTAAGGAAAGTGTTAATTGTATTATTTATTATATGAAATAAAAAAATTATTTATAAATATGATACAAAACAATTGTAACTATGACGTTAAATAAAAACTTACAGACAACAGACTTACTTGATCACCTTCTAAAATGATGACAATGACGTTATTCATTAAAGAAATTCAAAAACTAATATTTATTAATGACGTTAACGTGTTATTATTCTGAAACCGATAAACTATTGAACAAACCACGGATGTTATGAGTCATAACAGGCCTTAGATGTCTTAAAATCCTCGCTCTACGAGCTCGGATTTCAAACTGACATCTGCGGCTGTAATGATACTCATAACATTCCTAGGTATGTTAATAGCTATTATAGATACCTTAAACCTTTATTTAAACAATTTTATTAAATTTCAATTTCAATTAATACGTAACACTGAACATGATCAGTCAGAACGATAACCTGCGAAAAATAAAGTGTAAAAATTGAATATTTAGTAAATTTTTATTAGATTTATTTCTTATTTACAACTTTAATAAGGTGTATTACCTCCGTTAGCATTAAATACAGCTTGGCAGCGATGTGGCATGCTGCGGATAAGCCTGCGTTTGTTTTATTGTGGAATCTTTTGTCATAACTCCACTAGAGAATCTTTCAGTTCCTGTATTGTCTAAAGCGGGTTAACTCGACTTTTGATGCATTGTACAAGTTGATCTCATAGGTGTTCAATATGATTGAGGTCAGGGCTACATGCTGGCCATTCCATTTTTTCAAAATTGTTGTCCACAAGGTACCGTGTGACTAGTCTAGCTAAATAAGCGCGGGCTCCATCTTGAATTAACACAAACCTATCACGTCTGTTCGGTGCTAAAAGAGCAAGCGGTTGTACATGAACATTTAGAACATAATCTACATAGCGCCGTGCAGTCAAAGTGCCGTTCCGAGTGATGACAAGTTCGGTTTTAACACTGATGGATATTCCACCCCAGACTATAACTGAACCTCCGCCAAAAGGTACATGTGGCAGCATATTGTGTTGAATGTAGTGCTCATTTGTTCTTCTTCAGACTCGAAGAAGTCCATCAAGCTTGTGTAAATTGAATTTTAATTCATCAGTTAAAAGTGCAGCATTCGAGTGTCTCAGTTGCTATATTCGATGTTGCCGTGCATACAGAATTCGGGCTCTTTTATGCTTCCTGGTTAATGAAGGTACTTTAGCAGGAATTCTAGAAGACAAATGTTCCTCAAAAAGCCTATTTCGTACGGTTTGATCAAAAATTATTTTACCATTTGCTCGAGAGAGCTCACTTTGTAGCTCTCGAGCTGTAGCGAACCGCTTAAGTAGGCCTTGGAATCTTAAAAATCAGTCTTCATTGGTAGTTATTGTTCTGCCTCGGACTAGTACGTCTAGTAGTTATAACCCGGTCTCCTAGTGTCTCTTCCATGCCATCCAGATAACTGATTGTGTAACTCCTAGACGTCGAGCTGCATATCGCTGTTTTCGTCCTTCTGTAGCAAAGTTATTGCTTCAGACATCTGAACTTCTGTTAAATATCTTCTGTGGCCTTTGTTTTGATCCATTTCATAAAATTTCACTGATACTTAACTGCTATACTTTAGTAAATGCTTAACAAAATATCGAAATAGGGCAAATTTCATTCCAGTTTCGCTCATTTTTTATTCATAGCAGTAAGAATAAATAAGGACATAAGACAAACAGATCAAACTAGTTCAGATACTTAAACAATACATAAGGCAACTTAAATTCTTAATATAGGTGTTCCTGATATCTTGCAACCATTATTTTTATATTTAAAAAATCTTGACCCTTTAATTGTTTTGAGCGGTGTACGAGGGGTCATTTTTATATTCGCAGACTAGGCATGAAAACAAAAGAAAAAAAAATGGCCCTCAACAGCTGCTATAAGTTCGTCATTGTCCTTAAATTTTGTCCCCCTTAGTGTTTTTTGAGATTTGGGAACAAAAAATAGTCACTGGGTGCTAGATCTGGACTAGAAGGCGGATGTTCAATTTCTTCGAAGCCACAATCAGCTACAGCAGCTTTTGAAAGTCTGGACTTGTGCACTGGTGCATTGTCGTGGAGCAACAAGACACCTTGCGTCAGTTTTCCGCGTCTCTTCACTTTAATAGCATCTCTAAGGCGATGCATCAGGTTTGCATAATACTCTAATTGCTAACTGCTAATTGTCGCTTCTTTAGTCTTGCATCCTTCAGTACCAAACACTTGGTTTTTTCAACAACATCTGAAGTGATCACGTCAACAGGGCGCCCTGGACGGGGATCATCATCCAGTGATTCTCGACCATGTTTAAACAATTTTGACTACTCGCAAATAGTTGACTTAGAAGGGCAATCATTCCCGTATACAGCCAACATTTCTTCAAGAATAATTTTTGGAGGTTTTCCTTGTTTTGTAAGGAATTTTATAACAGCCCGGTATTCGATTTTATTCATTTCGATAGATATACAACGCGCGACGACACAAACTGACAGATAATAAAATTAATAATGTTGCAATTGTTTTGTAAATTGCCACACAAGTTACCAAGGCATATGTGATTAAAAAACAGCATAATGAAAAATTGCATCAAAATGCTAAACAGCCCAGTCCGGGAATATAAAAACAACCCCTCGTATATATAAGACTGTGTCAAAAAAAGTTCGAATTTCTCGCTGCTCTCCTAGAATATTGTAGCCCGTTTAAAATCATTCGGGTTCCTCAAATATGAGCGAAATCGAACAACATTTAGAGGTCGCGACAGTCGAAAACGTGTTTTTTCTTAAAAAGCAACGGGTTTTACTTACCTACATACTCGGAAGTCACTGTTTTGGGATTTTAACGCATGGGTATTACAAATAATGTTGTAAAATAATCATATGCCTCATTGCTTTGTACGTACTTCACTTACTTTACATAAATAATATTTCATAAATAATGCCAATAACTGTTCAATTTTGCTAATTAGAGTGAGAATTTACAAAAAACGAAAAATTCGTAAAAATGCATTTTACGTGATTTTCAAAATTATGCATTTTGCGAATGCACCAATGCATTTGTAGTTGCAATAAGCATTTGAAATTATCATGAATGATTTCTTCGACGTATGTAGCGAAAAACGCCGTTTTTCCAGCAATTGGTAGTACCAAATGTTGTTCAATGTTCAATATATGGTACCTTGGCACCTACGTTCAAAGCAATGAAGCATATGATTATTTTACAACATTGTTTGTAATACCCATTAATTTAATTAATTTCGAAATTAATGTTTTTAGGCATAGGACACCTTTTATAACATAAGAAGATGCAAAAATACACACAACAGAATAATAAAATATAGGGTGTTCCATTTGAAATTGACGAGTTATAGCCATTTGAAATTGAGTAAATTTGATTCTCTGTACTGAACACCTTGTATAATAACATTAAAAAAAAGTTATATCAGAACAAAGAGTAGTTACAGTTGTACAGAAAAAAAAATTCATAATTTTTTACTATTAAAATAACTTCAGTACGCCTTTTTAAAACAATACGTGTATTCGGCTTTTTTTAGAGAAAAAATTGAATAACTTGGCCACGCCCCGGAAAACTACAATGAAATTTATATGTTCGTATAGGTAAATAAAATACAATTCAAAATATATAAAAATATATATCGTGTTTAATTTAAAAATCGACGAACAATTATTGCCAAGTCGTTATGCAACACCCTGTATATGTGAAAATAATTTTAAGGTTTGCTCCTTGAGTAGACGAAAAATTCTGTTAAAAAATGTATGCTGTATTTTTAACGACAAGGGAGATATCGACGACGGGCATTTCGATATATATATATATATATATATATATATATATATATATATATATATATATATATATATATATATATATATATATATATTGATGGGTACGAAAAGAGATCATCCTAATCTGAGTTTACCCCTCTTAAAGTACAGCCACAATGGGGTTTTTCCCCGAAAGAATCGCCTAATTTGGTTAAAAAGTCGCTGAGTTATGTGCGAAAAACCTAAAGATGCACTTTTTTTAATCACGCATACCTTTGTGCCAAATCATCGTAGGAACTTCGTTCTTTGAGTCCTGCACAGGGAATTGAAGAAATTTTTGTGCCCTTTTGGTGGATCAAATTTAAAATTAAAAACATTTTTTTTCACAGGGGTGCTAGAGGGGGGCGGAAGGGGTTGCGGTTAAGTTCGCATGCATGACTTTAAAGTAGTCACTTTAAAGTTTTTCGCCCACAAAGATTCATCGAAATCGATTGAAAATACGCCGAGATATGGCCGTTTGAAAATGAAATTTTTACGAATTTCAAGTGTTTAATTATTTTTCCACCAGTATAGTTAGTACGTCACTAATCAGATTTGGAACAACTTGAAATATTACAACATTCAATATACTTATATTATAGATAGGAATTTTTTATTTTATTTATTGCATTACATAAATGTGTAATAAAGCGTAATTTTATATAAAAATATTAGTGCCAATACTAACGGATCAATCAATAACTAATAAAATTATTTGAATTACCTAATTAAATGTTTGTTGACACAAAAACTGCAAAATATATTTGATGATTATGCCACATAATTTTAATTTAATTCCGCATGTAAATAAATAAAATTTGCGTTACATTTACCAGCAACTGTCAACACAAATTGTAATAAAAATGATACCTTATTAGCGAAACGCTGTGTATTTAAAAGCATAACAACTCCCAAAATAAAGTTCATTAATTTCGAGCGAAATATCTTGCAAACAATTTTCTAACCTAACCTACAAACGAGAATAGTTTACTATTTGTTACGCGTGTTAAAACTGTCTTAATATAAAATTTGTCTTTGTCACGTGAATACGCAGTTAGTTAAACGTCGAAATGAAAATTTAATTCGCGTTTTGTGTAATAGATTCTTTGGGTAAACATCGTGCAGACTAATTGCTGTACTCGTTAATAAAGTTTGAAGTAAATGCTACATAATTTATACCTCACCTGGTATACGATTAAAACATGGATTGCGAACAAGAAATCATTTATAGCTTTAGAAAATTATAGCTTTCGTAAAATATTGTTTTATTGCCGAGCTTTCGTGTATTCGCATCAGAGGAACACAGGATATTCGTGCGTTGTAATACAACTCGCTTTAAGATTACCACGTATTAATAACTTAAACATAATGATTGAATGGTTTCTATACACCTTTTCCATTCTAGATTTATTGGTCGTACAAACACTCTATTCTTCATTTGAAATGCCAAATACTTGGGTATTATTATTAATTTAGATTCAATGAATTCAAGAAAGGGTATTAGATATAGAACTAAATATTAGTCAGTAGGTAGTCACAGACATAACTTGTTTTTATGTTAGTGCTTTGTTCTATTTCATTATATTTTCACATTTTATTAGGTTATATAATTTGATATACTGATTACAGAAAAGAAATATTTTTTCAAAATTCGCAAAAATAAGGGTACCTACTAGTGAAAATATTAGTTCCATTGGTTTGAACGTCCTTTTAATTGTATATTTATTATATTATTTATAAAATAAAATAATAAATAGTATCAGACTATCTACAAATAGTCACTTTTTATATACCTAATAATTAAAGAAACCCTTAAATGAACATGCAAACCAGTAGCACAAAAATTTTCACTACCCCTATTTTTGCGAATTTTGAAAGAAATATTTCTTTTCTGTAATCAGTATATCAAATTATATAACCTATTAAAGTTACGTGCAGAGGTATAAAAACCGCCTGTATATCCAAAATATTAATAATATTGAAAGTTAGTTGTCTTGGTAAGTCTGCCTGTTGCATAAATAAAATAACAATAATTATTCAATATCATTACGGATTGAGCTAAAAACCATTGTTTTTTTGTATGTTTCATTAATGAAACACAATATAAAAATCTGACGTGGCCGTTACAATACCTCTCGCCTTGACATTGAAATATTATTATTTAACCTCGTATTTAACCAAATATTAAGCTTTAATTAGGTAATAAATTATATATTTCACAAATCTAATCAGCTCTTAGTGTAATAATTTTATTTTATAAATACCATATTTACATAATACTCTGTCCAGTTAATATCTATACTATATCCAACATTTCAAAATTCTACACCACACTTTACACATGCCCTACACCACAGAGAAACCTCCTTGCCACAGACATCTATTTATCTGTCACATTGACAATTTTATTTTTGTTTTAAATTTTATTTCTATTTCGGGATTCACAAATCGTGGTAGGTAAAATTATATATTTAAAAAAATTATATTTATTTATTGGTTAAAGATATAGAAACAAGTAAGATTAAATATTGTACAATGTAATTTTTTCTTTCATGTGTGGTATGTCAAATTGTAACAATCGCATTATTTTATACAATTTTTGCAAAAAATGTTATAGTGCTACAAGTAAAGTACCATTTCCGGTTGGTGGATTTTTACCAAAATCTTTTCAGCTCTTCATTAACGTATATAAATGTATAATGCAAAATATTAGAAATTTATGTTCAGTAGAATTTGAGATAATGAACCGGGACGGAAGGCTATAGTAGGCGTACATACAGACTTTCATACACACACACGCACACGCACACACACACACGCGCACACGCACACGCACACACACACACACACACACGCGCGCACGCACACACACACACACACACACACGCGCGCACACGCACACACACACACACGCGCGCGCGCACACACACACACACACACACATCATCGTGAAAATAGTCAAAATAGGTGCTAAAACGTGCTAATTGACAAAAATCTCGACATCGAATTTTTTCACGATCCCTATACCTCTCTAGGCGAGAGGTAAAAATGAATAAACCAATATAATAAACTCAGGCACACTGATCGCAGATAACACCAAATACACGAACGTACTTTATAATGCATTATTACCAGAGCTGGGCAGTACTCGAGTACATTACTCAAATTTGGTAATTTGTACTCGTACTCGAGTACATTTTAAATATCGATACTTTTACTCATACTCAAAAGATTTTTGCTATAATACTCGTACTCAATACTCTAAATGGTACTCTAAGTACTTTTAAAGTACTCAGAGTCTTTTTAAGTACTCAGAGTATTTTATGTTACTCAGAGTACATAAAATACTTGTACTCTATTGTTTTTTCCAAAGTACGAGTACCTACAACGATCATAGTTTATTTTGATTAATATTGCTTGAAATTATCTAATGCGCCTACAAGTTACTTTATTTCGTTTTTATTGGTATTTCTAAGTTATAATGTATATTAAAAATAGTGGGTTTAATTGATAAATAATATAAAAATGTACTCTGTTTATTAAGCTTCGTTTTTTCAATTTTTTATTACAAATTTTATATATAATTGCATTCATAATAGTTATTTATGTTATAAGGATCGTAACGTCAATAAATTATTATGGTAGGTACTAATCGTGAAGATTATCAGACGAGACGAAGTCGAGTTTGATAATACGATGTGTACTATAATGATTGGTTACGATTCGTATTGCATACAAAATTGTATCTGCTGGCGTAAATTAGTCAAAAAGTAATATCAATTATTGAACAAAAAAAAATTATATCTAAAAAAATCAGGAAAAGTATGTCATTTTTGAAACTTTCATACTCGCTTCCTTAGTAACAAGTTGTTTGTTATTTCATTATGGCACTGAGTACCATACTGGATTCATTATGGTCCTTGGCCTATAATGCAAGCTATTATGGTCCTAAAATTAAGAATTATAATGTTGCCATTATGACACTAGAGTATTGAGTACTTTTTGTACTCTGTACTCATCGCAGAAAAGTTTTTCAAATATTCAAGAAAAATATTCAAGAGTACTTTTTAATATCAGTACTCGTACTCAGTACTCGAGTACATTTTGTCAGTACTTTGCCCAGCTCTGTTTATTACTGGCTTGTGCGACAACACCAGGATATACTGACTACTCAACACTACAACCCCAGTTAGTATAGTAGTTCTAACATCTTACATAAACATAACTTATTTATAATACATTCTTTAAATATTGCCACTAAAGTATTTGTGTTCCTACATTTCGTAATAATTTTATTTTAATATTATTTTATCATCTTTATAATTGCAACAGTTATTAGTTTGTTGATGAAAACATGCTCTAGATAATGTTATGTCTAAGTTGAAATAAAAACTTTTTTGGAATAAATTTGCTGGCATGATTCAGTTTCTCGAGGATTGTTTAATAAGGGTTCACAGCTATACAACAATACCCCAAAAATGATATCATCAACGAACAAGCAGATTTACATAAATTAAATAATATTTAAAGACACAAGTATTTAAATTAACAATGCAGTTAATGTTACATTTCTTTCGTCATTGATGAATCCTTTAGATTGATAATATAATTTGCTAAAGAAATATTTTCTTTCTTGAAATCTAAATAGGACACAAAAAACGATTCTTGTCATAAATAATACTTTATTTTGTTTGTAAATGAAACTCTGACTTACAGAACGTACTCCCAATAATTAGAATAGTAGGTACTGTACAATAAGAAATTAGAAATAAAATCGCTTTTCGGCATAATCATATTTCAAGCGTTTTGTTGTCACTGATTTTTTCCTCATCTTTATCATTTCTTTTTTATTTATCTTTTTATCTTCGATTGTAGTACTTATTTCCTCTAACGACTGGGTTTCTTAAGTGTCTCATATTACCGAAGAGGTCGTAACCAGTCCAATTTCATTTCGACTTTATTTTCGATGGCAGTATCTGGAAATAGATTATTTTTAATTACATTTCTGGTAGAACTGCGGCTAACAATTATTTATATACGCGTCGGAATATTTCACTAAAGGTCCCTTTTTTCAGTTTTTCGTTAATAACTCGAAAACAAGTGCCTCTAGCGAAAAAATGTTCACATATTAAATTAATCTACATAAAATACTCTACAAAATGGTTCTATACACTTTTTCGCTAGGATCAATATTTAAGGAGATATGGAGGAAAGAAAATGGAAAATTAAAAAGAAACAGTTGAAATAATTAGTGTTAACGGATGTATCTTGAACATTAATTTTTGTCCGGGTTGCAGTATTGGATTCCTTATGCCTATGGCACACCGGTCGAGGAGCATCGAGTAACTCCTCGATGAAACGATAGAACGCACCTCGTCCTCGACGAAAAATAGGGGCGCCGCTATTTTCATCGAGTTGTTCCTCGATGAAACGAATGTATCTTATTTCAGACGCATCTTTTGTATTTGATTTCGCGCAAAACTTTGATGTATTTGTCACCGATTAAATAGAAATCCATCGCGGACGGATGCGTTCTTTCGTTTCATCGATGCTCCTCAATGCTCCTCGACCGGTGTGCCATAGGCATTAGACATTTTTCTGTAAGATACATTCTACTATTTTTAAAGGCCTCTAATAATCCGAAATTTAATTATTTTCTCCGAGAGAAAATTGTAAATTTTAGAATTTTAAAAGTTTCTTGGGTTTTGTTAGAGGCCTTTAAAAAAATAGTACAATGTATCTTACATAAAAATATCTGAGAAATCCAATGCCGCAAACCGGAAGTCGATATCTTTATCCGTTCAGAAACTGGAATTGTATGTATTATGTATTATCATTTCGGGATTTGAACCTCATTTGGGTTATATCCCTAGGGTTTTTCACTTTACTACCATGTGTGTTGCCAGTCGACCCGGCGCAAGCTCTTGTTATGGCCTCTAGCCGGTGTCCGATAGCTAGAGGTTGCCAAGTTAATTAGATCCCAATTTGGAATGGTAACGGGAGTAGGTACCGATCCAAATCAGGCCGTGAAAATTTCCTGACCTGACCAGGATTCGAACCCACGACCTCTGTAACCAGAGCCTATGCTATCCCGCCGTGATTATCCGTTCAGAAACTGGAATTGATTAAACACAAGAAACTATAAGAATTCTAAAATTTTATAATTTTCTCTTGGAGAAAATCATTACATTTCGGCTTATAAAAGGCCTTTTAAAAAAATAGTACAATGTATCTTATATAAAAATGCCTGAGGAATAAAATTCCGCAAACTGGAAGTCGATATCTGTATCAGTTCAAAAAATAGAATTGATTTAACACAAGAAACTATAAAAATTCTAAAAAATTGGCTTCTACATGAATTATTTCCGCTATTTGGTCTTTTTTGGTCTTCGTTGCCTGGACTATAATTTGATACGCCAAAGTAAAATGTCACTTTCGCGGGATTTGAATTACGTTACATATATAAAAATTAGACACAATGTAATGCACCACGGACATAATTCAATGTTTATGGCCCTTGGCCGATTTACAAACTTTTGGACCAGAGGCCTCGTGAACTTTTTGCCCTTGAAGCTCAGATTATATTTTAAAAAAGACATCTCCAAAATATCGTTTATACTTAATTAACTGTTATTACAACAATAAATGAAGAAGTAATATGTGTTCTAATAATTATTACAATATTTGAACGAACAATATCTTCTTTGAATAAAATTTCGGAAATAAATGTTGTTGTCAATTTATCTACATGACATATTATTATTAAGTTATGAGCGACGCAAGATATTTCCTATCATCCTATGACATACAACTTGAGGACAGTGTTCGCTTATAAAGAGTAACGGAGGCCGACCAATCATTGATATTTTCTGTTTCGTTCGTCAGGTATATTAAATTACTTTTGTAAGTCCTGATATCCTGAATCTCGTTGACGACAAAATGTCATGGTCTGTAAAAATCAAGCCAAGGTAATATTTTTTAATCTGCACCATTTCCCTGGAAGCTTTTTTATTGAATTATTGTATTTATATTTTTGTGTGCATTCGGTTCTGCAATTTGCCTCACTTTATTTGTATTTTGTGAAAAGCAAATTATGAATGGAATGTAATTTTACACGTAATAAGTGGAAAATCGTTGCGCAATAATTTCCGGACGAGGATAACATAACGAAGTTTCGTCTTCTTCCCTTTCAGTTAGATAAATCGGAAGCCTTCGCAGATGAAGAAGATGGGACAGTCACCCACGAACGCCATTTCGCGAAGGAGAAAAAACACGTTACGATTTTAAGAAACAGACAAAGACGTCGCTGTTCTCATATTAAAAATTTGTTAGACAGATAATGTTTATAATAAAGTATATTACAAATTTGAAATTTAACAGTCTACTATCAAATTATAATGCTGTCATTATAGCATTGTTATAGAAATACTATTTAATCCATTGATTCGTTACATAAACTATACAAGTGATGATGGTCACATTGCGAATTTAATATAGGTAATTGATTTCATAACCTAGGCGCCGATTTTTGATAATCCGTGTGGGCAGTAACATATTTTTGCAGTCATACTAGAAGTGGATCCAGGAGATGTCGCCACTACAGTTGGGGAGACAGGGGTTGGTTGTGACATTATTTAGAAAATTTAACTAAACGTTTTATAGGGTAAAACGATTAAAATGAAATTGTTAGCATTTAAAAAGTAGCTTGTTATCCATACAATATTACATTTATTTAAAGTCGAATGTAATGGCAAGTAGATGAAAATTGCTGTTTTTTTAAATTTGGCAGTGTCACAACCAACCTCAGCCTTGGTGCAGATTGTTACAGCATATGGGGCAAAAAGTTATTGAAAGCGTCTTCAAAATTTTAATCATTTTTGTCTAATTTTAATCAATGAAACCGCTTATTATTATTATTTCTTTCGAATTAACAATGAACATTTTTTCTAGTGTGTTTGTCAAAATTGACGATTTTTTTTTGTCTTAAGTGTGATCTTTTTACACTTGGCGCAGCTCTTGGATATGGTCTATAATAATTTTAGGAGAAAAAGTAGCTTTTTCATTGTTAAGTAAGTCCTTATCCCGAAATATTAAAATAATTTGAATCAATAACTTTAAACTTTTGAACAGGGCAGATTTTAACGCGTATGTAACTTTCTGCCCCAATGCCAAAATGAAACATTTGAGATGAAATAAATAAGAACAACCGACGCAATTATTTTTAAATAAACAATGTGATTTCATAAATAAGAAACTTAAGTAACAAAAATAACAAATCCAATAAATTATTTAAATTATCTTCGACATGAGAACAAAATTATGAAAAAGAAAAAAAGTTACAAATGTGCTGTTTGCTGTTTTTGATCACCACATACACAGATGTGCTCAGTGATTACGTAGACGCTACTAGAGTATACAGGAGGCGATAGCGGACGTTGCCATGGTAATTTGTGTCTTTATAGCACATTATCTAAAAGTCTTTTGCATTATCTGTAATATGCCCTGTACAGGGCCGGATCTAGGCATGGTGCAAGTGGTGCACCGCACCAGGGCGCCCCCGTAAGGGGGCGCCTTACAAGATAATTTAAAAAAATAAAATTTACTATCTATGTTCCTTATAATGAGCAATTTGTAATTATTATAAGTAATTTTGTATCTAATAAATTAAGATTCATCTGTTTTCTCTGAAGATAAATTTAAAATATTTTTTAAATGCTATTTTAGATACAGTAATTAAGATTTAGTCTACTTAAACACCACAATAAATATTTTCAAGTTTTTTAAGATATATAAGAAATTAAAAATATGAACAAAGAAATTTTTAAAAAACATTGTAATGACATGGAAAATATACTTAAGGATGGTACAGATAAGGATATGAATGCCTTAGAATTATTTGATGAATTAAAGATTTTAGGTGACTTTGTAGATCTTAATACTTACTCAGAGATGATTGACGTTAAATTTTAATTTTACTAACAATTTGGCATGTGTGTTTGGAAATTTATGTATTGTTCTACGAATTTTTTTAACTTTGCCCGTAACAGTAGCTTCTGCCGAAAGATCTTCCTCCAGATTAAAAATAAAACAAAATTATTTAAGGTCGTCTATGTCTCAAGATCGGTTAACAAGTTTATCAATAATTGCATGCAATGGAACATGATGTAGCTACCATACTTGATAATAACGAAATCATTGATGAATTTGCTTGCATAAAAGCCAAAAAAAAGTACAATTTTGATAAGAATAAATTCGTTTTGTTTTTTAGTATTATATATTATTTACATTTTATGTGAAGAATGAAGAGTTTGCCATAGGTACGAGTAAATTCGTTTTGTTTTATAATAGATATAAATTATTTACATTTTATGTACCTACTCTATTGTCTTTTTTAAAATATGGGGGGTGGGGGGGGGGGGGGGCTATAAAAGAACCTCGCACCAGGGCGCCACCTACACTAGGACCGGCCCTGGCCCTGTAACAACTTATTCCCGTAACAATCAACCTCGGTCTTCCCTACTATAATTTTTAATAACTTGCTTTCGTAAAGGCTTTTGTTGTGTGATTCATTCTGCAAAATTTGAACGTATTTAAAAAAATGAAACACTTACAAATAACATTTTTTACGATTTTTTATATTTTAACTATACTTATCTCTCCGAAAGATTTAAGTTGATACCAACTACTAACCTTGGCATAATTTCAATAAAATGTGAAAACACAATTCATTGAAATCATTTAAATATTGTTTTTGATCCTTCGACTAGAATTCTTTTCCAAACAGCTTTAATTTGATATCACAATTGATAAAATTTGAACATCTTTCTGAGAAAAAATAATTGACAGTCGCACAAATGCCATTTTTTACATTTCTAACTAAACTTTAAATTGATATTTTCGATGACTTGAATCCAGTTTTTGGCTCAAGATCTTAAATATAAAATTTCAGTCACACAATTACATCGCGATTTAAAAGTTATCATATATCTAGACAGACACACTGACTTCCTCTTTTTTTAACAAAATTTTTGGGTTCGGTAAGGTCTTATTCGTAAAGATTCATCAATATCTTCTCGAACTGTCAAAAAATCACGATTACCAATCTTCCCCTTATATAGGTCGGGGAAGTAAAAACTAATAAGAAAATGCGCAAATTAAAAATCGAATTTTCAGAGATGAATAATTACTGGTAATTTATAACTACATACTATTACAAATTTTGATTCAAGGATATATCTGCAAAGGATAAATGCGCACAGTAAAATCTGTACAGACATAATTGCGTACAGGAAAACTACGGACACGCACAATCAGTGGCGTATTAAGCAATATCAGCGACCAAAGTCCAGAATATTTTGCGCCCTTTTTGATTTATGAGTTTTTTACTACATATACGAGCCCTAATATAATAAGCTTAAAACATATTAAGCTTACTGTTTCTTAGTATCTACAGTAAAATAATCTTGTTTTTAATTTTGATGTTTACAATAATTTGTTGTTTATTAATTGCGTCGTAATATCAATGATTGTTTTTTAATATTATTCAGGTTTGAAACAAATTATGTATATTCACCTGTCATATCTCCACTCCAATAGGTTATGTTTGACATGATACGTCCTCCCCATCTGGTTTCATTCCTCACGCTAATAGTTTGACTTTTTTCCCTCTATTGTATTCCATACTCTAAGGCATAAGGCATGTGTTTATAGCTGAACTAAATGAACAACCCGGGCCCACATACTCGGTTCAGGCAAAAATTTTGATAAACTCTAGTGCTCAATTTTCCATGTGCGCACTTCTTCGTGTTCGCAATTGTCCGTATCTGGAAATATCCATTCCATATTAGTTCGTGTGCGCACTTTACCATATGTGCATTTTTCTCATGCGAATTTATGTAAATATCTGACTTTTGATTTTACTCTTTCTAGTTTAAAACCAGTTTTTAGTTGTTTATCAACGATAGAGCAAATAATGCTTTAAGAAATTATGAAACACTTTGATTTTTTTCGTCTAAACTTTAACACTAGTCAGAAATTACAAAGAAACATATAGGTAAGTTCTCTTGTAAACGATTATTATATACTTTTTTTGCAAAACAGCTTTGATATAAAGAATTGTCACTTAAATAGGTTGGCAACACCTAAGTTTCTTCTTCTTGCACTATAAGTATACTAATAACAACAAATTCATCCTAGAAGACAAATTACACTTGTATGGAGTGTCATATAAACTATCATCAAAATTGATTAAAGCGTTTAATATTACGAGCAGAAGTAGGTAATTGTTCATTAATACTCATTACTTACACCGTAAATTTTACACGAACATTATTACATTTTTCTTTAAAATTCCGCAATTATGTGTTCCAAATTATTTCTTCTTAATTATACTTTTATCTACGGTTCTTTGTTTAATGTTCGTCTGTTTGTCGTGGACTTTTCTACAACTTTGTCTTGTGTGTTTTAATATTTCGTCTAGAATTTAAAATATTGAAATGTAGAAGTTGATTCTATTTATAAACCAAAAAAATTATTACGTCACGATATTGTAAAGTTTCTTCTTTATGTTTAGACGTAAATACTTTGATCAATATTTTTAATAAAATATTCTGCGATATAGGTCTGATAAAGTCCAAATACATTTTTTGTCATATTAAAAATGTTGCTCAAGAATTCTATAATGACTATTTTTTATCTCAATTTTATATGTTTCCAAAATATTTATATGCACTTATTAGTTATCAGCCAACCTTAACAGTAAAAGATATATTTAAATAAAATTGTCTTTAGTTTTTAAGAACAGACTACCTATTTAATGAAAATATGAAAAATAAAAATACTATAGTAATTTAGATCGGAAAATGTTACAGTATTTTCATGATAAATCCTTAGTAAATGAGATAAAATTAAAAACGGCAGTTTTGTATAATTTTTGTACCTATAGGTATATCGGATTTAAAGCAAATCTATTGGCATATAAAAATAAAACTAGATTCTTTAATCTAAAGATAGTGATAAGAACATAAAACTAATAGCATATAAAAATAAAACTAGATTCTCTAATCTAAAGATAGTGATAAGAACATAGAGACATATATAACTTATTTTTTCATTATTTTTTTAGTTTGCTGAAATATGTAAGTATCTATAAAAATATGATTACCTAAATGCCATTTGCATTTATCACCGAAGACTTGTTCTTAATTTCGGTAAAATAAATGTATATCCTTGTAAATATGTATTTATACAGTACGTTTGTTAATCTTGTCAATAAATCATCTTGGTTTCGGTAAAGATTTTACATATATTTCTTCTCCAACTTGATAGTTAACATAAAAATCCTCCGAAAGCATTTTTTAATAAAGTTATTTTATAAAAAAAATCTTTTAAAAAGTGTTGACAACTACTGAAAAAATAGTACCTATATTTTACTTGAGCCACAACTTTCATTGAAGTCATGAAGGTTTAGGGACCTGGTTTCATGAACACAAAAATTATACTTATAACATGTTGTGGGTCAATTTTGACTTTTTGTTTTTTTATGTGCTTCTGAGCTATCACCAGAATTACCTGCCGGTAATTCGTTGTTCTTATTTTAATTACGTTGCCTGACTGTAGGTACAGCAAATTTCGGCATTGCTATTTTTGCTATTGAAGCCGTTAAGGAAACATTTTCAGTAAGAAAAACGGTTGAAAACTAGGCATTCTAACTCTACTCATAACTTAGTTTCTATTTGAAATAGATTATATAAAATATATTTGAAAAGTATATGATGTTAACTTTGAAAACTATGAATTTGAAAGTTGATAATTGTTTACATAAACCAGTAGAAAAATAAACAAAATGTGGAAGACTGCTTGTGTTTCCTTTACAAGTACGATTATAAAAATTCTACTTCAAGAATGCAAAGAGAAATAATTATCTTTCAACTATTTCTTGCGAAATTGTTTTTAAAACTCTCAATTAGTCGTAAATCAAAGAGTTGGATCTATTATTTTGAAACATTTTAAACAGTAGTGGCTAGCGACATCTAGATCGAACTACAAAGTTCCTCCTTCGCTGGACCCTGAGTCCTCCCTTAACTGTATTCCCGGTTGTGAAAACATTTTGTGTTATGTAGATAACAAAAAATTTACACAGGAACTCAGGTATTACGGACAAAAATGAATTGATCTTAAAGTTTTGCACGTAACAGACGACGTGAAATACGCAATATACTTACCTGCTCTAATGTAATTGTTATACTCGTATATATACGGAATACAAATCTGTTTGATCTTTAGGTTTTAAAGTATTCAGAATTTACAAAGATATACTCGAAAGAGGAATCAATCCGTTTATGAAAAGTTCTAGATCACATCTCACGAAATGCAGTTCATTCTCGATGCATAGTAAAATAACGAGAGAACATCGGTATGCAATAGATAAAGTTACAAATCAGACAGGGCATATAGGTACAAATAACGTAGAACAAAGACAATGAATCGTATGAAGCGGGAGGCACAGAAGCACAGTAGCACAGGTCAAAAGAGCATAGTTCATGCACGTTATAATATCCTGATTGCTTCTGTTGCTTCGTGCTGAGTATACGTCTATGCTTAGGGCACCTCTCGCACCGCTATTCCCGCATCAAACAAACGTGACTAGTGAATAACTCCGTCAATCACCGCAGCACCGCTACAAATTAGATATCAAAGCGAGACGACAAAATCAGGAGGGAACTGCACATTCACATGAACAACGTGCACTTGATTACGTCGCTGATTTGTATGTGGTCTAACCCAAATCTCTAGAGTCTAGACCTAGAAGGTTTGCGAGGTTCTCAGGACTCACCTCAGTATTCACGACAAAATCACCAAATCTACATACATGCTGACGACATATTCTGTTACGTGTCACTAGATATTCATTTTGACATCACAGTAAAAAAATCTAATTATAATTTGTTTCTTGATTTATCATCCTCTTACTTGTAACTTAATATTGGGTTACAATGACATTAATTTTAATTTATAGGTAATGTGCTTTGTAAAGAGTTTTTAACCAATATACTTCACTGAACTGTAGGTACCTACATCACAAAATAATTCTCTACAAAAGTACCTAATGGTACGTGGTTCATATTTTAAAATTATGTGGTTTGTACAACCAAATTTGTATTACACTGAAAGTTTTGTTTATAAAAAAATTGATTGTATTTTATTTCATCTGGCAAAATTTTGATATTTAGGAAGCTATTACTGTTGTAATGTTATATAGTTGGACACACTGTTTCTAATTATTTAATAATGTCTGTAACTCTGTACATGCTGGTCATTCGTCTGCTACTGCTCGAAAATAAAACAAGTACTACGTTATTAAAAGTGTTGAACAACGGCCTCTTAGTTTTGTTTCTAAAACCTTTACCTAAGTAAAACAAATCATAAAGTTAAATATAAAACATGGCGCAGTCGGTAATCGTACTAAATAAAGTGTAATCTATTATTAATGTTAAGAATAAAATTAAAAGACGTTATAACCTAAAGGTTCACGTGCCACGTGGTGAAGAAAATCTATTAAAGTTAACGAAAACCAAGTAAAATGAGTGAGTTTCGATTGCCTGCTCCTTTATCTTTAGAAAGAGATGTGCGACTAAATTGGCTAAAGTTTAAACAGGCTTTTGATATTTATATTGTAGCCACTGGATTCGCTGAATTCGACGACGCAAGAAAAATTGCTATTCTACTTAACGCAGTGGGACAGCCCGCTACAGAATTGTTCTATAATGTAATAACCATCCTACCAGCAGACCGAAAAAAGTATGATAAAGTTGTAAAAGCGTTCGAAGATTACACATCGCCACGTCAAAATGTTGTAGTCAATAGTTACGTTTTTAACAAGCGAAAACAAAACGACGATGAAGATTTTGAAAATTTTTACGCCGAATTGTGCAAATTAGTAAAGCGTTGCAGTTATGAAGACCAGGAAAATATAATTTAATTTTAAAATCCGGAAGTTGATATTATTATTAGTTAATAAATGACAGCAGTTTTCATGAAGGGAGACATAATTTGGACTTGGTTTTTAATGATTGAAATGTTCGAAATACATTTTCTCAATTTTCTCGAAAACTGTGCCACTTACATGAAAATAGTTAAGAACCTATCTTATAGAGAATTTTATGATCTACATTTTCTTATATAACACTTTTTCACCTGATATGAATAGTTTCTGAGATAAATGTAATTTTCGGACACAATTTTCGTCCGCCATCTTGAATTTGGGGCACAAGGAGTGAAAATTCGAGCAAATAACATACCTAGGCGTACTCAGCGGGTATCAAAGCATAAGATTCAACCTGTTAATCAATTGTTACATGATTTGCCTCTAGGAGGTATGTTTTCGAAAAAATTTCCTAGTTTAATAGGAATTAGGAATAAATCCGTCCAGCAGCAGCTACTTCAATATAGTGCTCTAACTCTGGAGAAGACGCTCGAAATATGCCGTGCCGCTCAACTAACTGAAACCCAAGTCGATGTCCTGAATCGAGGAGAATGCTCAGCTGTAAACGTAATTCATAATCGTAGGCCCCATAATGGTAATAAAAGACATAATGGTAATAATCAAAATTGGAAAACTGTAAGTAATTGCTCAAATAATTATCATAGTACTAGAATTGATAATAATTACTTTTGTAAAAAATGTCACACTAAACATGACGTCGGTTCATGTCCCGCCCATAATAAAAAATGTTCAATTTGTAAAAAACTACATCACTTTGCTGTAGGATGTAAATAAAATAAAAATAAGTCAGTTAATGAATGTAAAGTAAGAGTAAATAATAATAATTATGAATCTGATGATTCTGAAGATAGTAATTCATTTAGCATAGCATGCACATAATCTGAGAGATAAATATCTGCTACATATTCCTAAACATAAGACAACTCTGTTCCAACACTGCTTTAGTTTTCAATGTCCTGCTGTGTATAATGATTTGTCAATCTATCTTAAAACTGAGACTGTCTTAAAGTTTCCTAAGAAATTGAAAAATTATCTTCTACTTCAGTCATGTTAAATTTTATTATTTTTTATTTTTAGGCCTGTTTATAAATCGTCTCTGACTCTTGATATTTAATAATTATTACATTACTAGTGTTACAATTTATATTTTACAAGTATAATGTGTGTTGTATGTATTTTTATTTAAATATGTATGTATTTATTGTATTTTGAGATAAATCTGTATATTTGATGTGTAAAATGGCTAAGTGTAAGACCAGCAATTTGCTGAACTTTGCCAAATAAAATTATTATTATTATTATTAACTATTAAAAAAATAGACACTATTAAAGAAAATGAATGGTTTGAAACTATACAAATTAAAGATACACTAATTAAATTAAAAATCGACACAGGTGCTCAAGTCAATATCATGCCAGTAGGAAAGCTGAAACAATTAAAGATTGAGGACCACATGGAAAGAAATCCGGTGACACTGGAAGCCTTTGGAGGATCTCAGACTGCCAGCTTGGGGTCCGTGAGTATTAAGTGTAAATATAATGACATAAACAAAAAAATGCATTTTGTTGTAACGAAGGATTACATCAATAATAAAGTAATAAATCCAATTCTGGGACTGAATGGGTGCATTGAATTCAAATTAATAAAAATAAATGAAGTCAAAGTAAATGATCAAATTGATAATAACAATATCAAAAGTAAAATTAATTTTATTGAGAAAAATATTGATGTTTTTACTGGAATAGGTAAATTCAAAAATAAATTTAAGCTAAAAGTGAATCCTGCAATTGCTCCAGTAGTTAGCCCACCGCGTAGAATTCCGATTACTGTTAAAGATAATTTGAAGGCTAAATTAAAGCAACTTGAAAAAGATCATTGAACCTGTCGATAATCCCACAGGATGGGTTAGCAATTTAGTAGTTATTGAAAAGCCAAATAGATAATTACGGTTATGCTTGGATCCAATTAATTTAAATAAAGCAATTATTAGAAACCACACATTAATACCCACACTTTAAGAAATAATTCCGAAATTAGAAAATAAATCTCTCTTTACGGTTTTCGATTTAAAAGACGAATTCTATAATATTCCTTTAGCTAAAGAATCAACCGATTTATGTTGCTTTTCAACTCCGTATGGTGTTTATAAGTTTTTGAGGCTTCCATTCGGAATAAGCTGCGCACCCGAAATTTTTCAAAAGAATAACGAAATTAACTTTGGCGATATTAAAGGAGTAACAATCTACTTTGATGATATATTAATAGCGACAAATAATGACGAAAGTAAACATAATAAAATTGTTTATCAACTAATTGAACGAGCCAGAGAGTTAGGGGTAAAATTTAATAAAGAAAAAACTCAATTTAAAGTAAATGAAGTTAAATATTTAGGATATTTGTTTTCTAAAGATGGCTACAAGCCAGATGCGAAATATATTAAGGCAATTTTAAATTTAAAGTCATCAACTAATAAAAAAGAACTACAAAAAAGGCTAGGAATGTTCGGGTATCTACGTCGTTTTATTCCTAATATGTCAAACATTGCAAATTGTCTGTACGAATTATTGAAAAATGATGTAATATGGCAATGGTTACCACACGAATCAGCATTAAATGAATTTAAAGAATCAATTAGTAAAACCCCAGTACTTAAAGTTTTTAATTCAAAGATACCTGTAACGATTCAGTGTGATAGTTCTAGTGTTGGCTTAGGCGCTTGTCTTTTTTATAAATTGTGAAAAATTGAATGTTGAAGTTACCCATTTTTTAATTGTGCTTTTAACATATTGCTTTATTTATTTTTTTAATGTTAACTATTTTTTAATTTGTATTTAATGATGTCCTGCAATTATATAAGTGTAAAATTGTTATTTTTTATGTGTATGTAACCGTCTCATAGCCCTGAAGAAGACTATTGTATAGTCGAAACGTCGGCATTTGAGAAATAAATCAAATATATATGACTGATTCCCGACCATTTTTTGTCAACCATTTCTAAACAACAGTCGATCATACGTATGAGAAGTGGACCCACCCATACTAGTCCACCCTGTTAAAATCTATCGCAATCGTTAGTTTTACGTTAGTTGAGTTTAGATTTGTAGAAAATTGCGTTAGTTTTGAATGTTTATACGTATTTTTTAAAAATAATATTTTGGTGGGCTAACTTCACAACAGCCCAACCCTAAATTCGAAAGTGCGAGGAAAACACATTAATACCTTTTAATTGATTAGTTGATGTTAGTTGTGCTACAGATTACGTTTGTTTTTTAATTCTAAGCTGTCAAATTTGAGCCGAGTGGGTGGGCCAAAATCACGGTTCCCCAGCCCATTGCAGAATTTCACGCGTAGATTTTACATACGTTGTCACCGTGGTTAGTTGAGAATAGTTTTGACAAAAAATACGTTAGTTGTGCCATAATTTGCTCGCCTTAATCAAAATAACCATTTTCGTTAACCGTACGCTCTTGATGCTATTATATATCATTGTTTTCTGTAAAAATAGGAGGCCATTTAGGGATTGTTTATAATTATTATGGCAATTGTACAAAAAGTGAATCATTTTTTAAACAAATTCAAGAAATGATTGATGTTATGGTAAAAACAAATTGATATCTCTACAGTAATTGTTGCGTAATTATGAAGATATGTCAATTTGGGTGAGTTAAATAAGCGCATTTGGCCTTTATCAGTTTTCGTTATCACATTGGAAAAGTGCATAAAACAACATTGGGAAAGCGCATAAATTGTAGTTGCATAAGCGCAGTAGTGCACATTTGAAAAGCACAATGGTTTTAGGGATTGTACGACAGTTTTTCTACAATATTTTTTTGAATTTTTTAAAACGAAAATATTCTTGCCTAACATTTTTCTGAACTTAACCCCATCATACTCGAAGAGTTTTTTAACAAGATTTTTTGAATTTTTTAAAGCTAGAAAATATTCTTGCCTAACATTTTTCTGAACTTAACCCCATCATACTCGAAAACGATCTGGACTAACTTGTTATGATCAGAAATCTCATTTTCGAAAAATGCGCTTATTCAATGTTACGATCTGCAGTTATTCAATGTTTTGATCCGCGCTTATTCAATATAAATTTACTGATTATATTTCTGCGCTTTTCCAACGTCTTAGTGACTAAAAATGCGCTTTTACAACTCTCCGGTCAATTTACATCAAATGACATCTGATTTAGCGGTCCTGTTGAAAATTTCGTTAGTTTTGAAGGTTTATACGTATTTAAAAAAATATATATTTGTGTGGGCTAACTTCACAACAGCCCACCCTTTATTCGAAAGTGCGAGGAAAACACATTCATAATTTTTAATTGATTAGTTGATGTTAGTTGTGCTACATATTACGTTTGTTTTGTTATTCTAAGCTGTCAAATTTGAGTCGAGTGGGTGGGTCAAAATCACGGTTCTCCAGCCCATTGCAGAATTTCACGCGTAGATTTTACATACGTTGTCACCGTGGTTAGTTGAGAATAGTTTTGACGAAAAATACGTTAGTTGTGCCATAATTTGCCCGCCTTAACTAAATTTAAAAAAATCTGATAAATGTCATAATAGCATCAAGTCCGTACGGTTAGCGAAAATGGTTATTTTGGTTAAGGCGGGCAAATTATGGCACAACTAACGTATTCTCAACTAACCACGGTGACAACGTATGTAAAATCTACGCGTGAAATTCTGCAATGGGCTGGGGAACCGTGATTTTGGCCAACCTACTCGGCTCAAATTTGACAGCTTAGAATAACAAAACAAACGTAATATGTAGCACAACTAACATCAACTAATCAATTAAAAGTTATTAATGTGTTTTCCTCGCAATTTCGAATAATGGGTTGGGCTGTTGTGAAGTTAGCCCACCAAAATATTATTTTAAAAAAATACGTATAAACATTCAAAACTAACGCAATTTTCTACAAAACTAAACTCAACTAACGTAAAACTAACGATTACGATAGATTTTAAGAGGGTGGGCTAGTATGGGTGGGTCCACTTCTCATGCGTGTCGATCATCGTTTCATCATTACTAAACTAACTTGAGTTTTCCGATTCGATTCTGTAACTGTCAGAAATTGTTTTTTTAATATCACGAGAAGATAGATTTTGCAAGATCGCAAAGGATCATTTATGTGATATCACTGAAAGATCAATTTTGTGAGATCGCAGAGGCTTGTGAAAGTAATTCACCGAAATATCAATTACACGAGGTCGCAGAAGATCACAAAAGTGATATAGTTGAAAGATCGCTATAGACATCAACAACATAATTAATTATATTTAGTCTATAAAGAACAGAAATACTTAAATTATTGTCAAAATGTAACGAAACTTGCAAATATGTAGGTAGTACTTTTTTCACAAAGTAAGTTCTATAGTAAAGTAATTTTGGAGTATGGACTAACAAATCAACAAGAATCAATAATAATGTATTTTTACTTAGAGTTGTTTTATAATCATAACAACAATCTGTTGTAAAATAATAATCAAACGTGTATTATTATACATATTTCCAGTACAAAGCTATAAACGTAAGTGTACAGCGTGACCCAATGTTTATCGTCTCGGCGTTTGGTTCGTAGTTCGTTAGTAGGTCTCAAGGTTCGAATCCCGCTCATGGTGGCACTTTATTCTCGATTTCAGCATTGTTGGGTTGATAAATCGACGCGTCGTATATAATTGTGCAGTAAATTTCAATTTTTGTAGTTTTCTAAAGAAATGTATTTAAATCCTTCAGGTATTACGTCTGTAAAGAGTTAATATCTAGTCTACTCTGGAACATGTTTGCATAACAACCTCATAACAGGATATAGTATATTACATTACTAGCAAGGTAAAACAGTTTTTACTGTTGAAAGGAGGAAATGACCGGCAAGCCGATTAGGTGAGCCTGTCGCCTCCTTGAAGCAGTAAAACAGTTACCTTGCGTGTATTGTACAACATTTTGCTTGTTACTCACTGGTAAATCAAAATAAAAATTAAAAATTTTAACCTAATTTTGTCATTCACATACAACTGTTCTGTCAAAAATTGTCTTATATGATTTCTCATATGCCTTGGAAGTGAACAAGTCAGCTGTAAATTTTACAAGTTAGTAACTTGGGTAACTGGTAAAGATTCTTTTTCAAAGGTAGTATAGGGATTGATTAAATGACGTTAACAAGTGAGTAACAAGTAAAAATACTTATTGTTCCGTCTTGAGTAATGTGTGTAACGCGTAAGTGAAATGGAAGTGTAAATCTAGTTATAGAATGGAGTTTAATTACAATACTCGGGAAGGAAACGAATCGCAATAAAATTAAGTCGTCAATAGGTGGTATTGCGAATACGAATGCAGATGAGCGTAGCCCGTAGCAGCGTAGGAGTTCCGTAGTAGGAGATACGAATCCGGAGAACGGAGGCAAACGCGACGTAATCACTCGAAGATTCAAGTTGGATGAGTGCGTGTGGTGTGGAGGAGAATCAGAGAAGTCGGAGCTAGGACAAAGTTTAGTGGGTCTGAACTGCCGGGCCAAGCCAAGCCCGCTAAACCCGCGCCTCACTGGCGTTCCGGGTTTCCTCCGGGTACTAGATTTCCGGTCGAGCTCGTAAATAATACTGAAAGCGAGTTAATTTCATTAGTTGATGAAAAGTTGTATTGACGAATGAGTTCTCGAGGCGTTGCTTGTTAATTTTAAATATTGCGATGAACTAAGGAACTTAAAAGTTTACGAAAGCAAAATCTCAGCACGAATATATAAATCACAGAACCCTTTCTCTTTGTTGTAGATTAGTGACGAGAGATGAGCCAGTTTCCAGCAAGTGCGATAAATCATTTTAAAATTACTTTGTACGATTATTAATAAAACAAGAACGAAATGATTTAATAATGTTACCGAAAAACGGCTATAAATTGTTAAAAATAAAACAGTGTTGTATCGCGTCGTGCAACGGATCGCAATAGATGTCTATGTAGTCAGCGACATAAATTAGGCCACGAGAACAAGCAGTGAGTAAGGCTTGGGCACGGGTACCGCCGTCACCAGCTCCAGTACCAACAACGACAACTGGCAAACGAGCAGAAGAAGAACAGAAGCAGGAAAAGTAGCTGATGCGCATGTAGCCCGTCGTTGCTAGCTGCGTAACCCGTTGGGACAAATAAATCACCCAATAATTAGAGGAACATGAATGTCACAGTAACAGTATAACAATATAGAACGGATTTGAGATTCACAGCGAGCCAACCGAGAGATTTTACGTCCGCTAATGACTATTACGTAACAGCAAGAAGCTGTAGAACACATGCACTAGGAACATCCTGATCCGACCCTAACTAACAGTCACAGAAACGTGATGATGTATACGCCAGAAGTCAGTATGTGGCAGCTTACCCCTCCTCCAACCCTCGTGCGGTTGCCAGTGCTACTGCCACTGCCTGTTTCCAACTCCCATGCCATCTTCGTGCGTGACCCGTGTGCGCGTGTGTAATGTTTCGTATATTGTGTGCAGGTGTTCTTTATGGCAGACCACGCCGGCAGTTACCTGCTTGTTAATATCTGCTGAACACTCTTCGCACCAGCCATTTTTAATAAATTACCCCAAACCGCTTCCGTCCTCCATCGTACCGTTACCGTTCTACACTGGCGTACCATTCGCACGGGTTGACAATTGACACAGATTCACTCTCTTAAAAAGTGCTAATATTCAGCATTTGATAGACTTTCAAGTTATCTTAAGTAGGCATACAAAAGATTCACGTGCGAATAAACTTCATTAGTTCGTTGGAAAGTTTTTTCATTTAGAAAGTTTGAACTTTGAGAGTATCCCAGTGCGCAGTGCATTTTCGTCTGAGGTTGTCTTAATTGTAACAAACGAGAACGCACCCAACAGACGGTTAGGGCTGACATTCCACGCTCCTCTAACACTAAGTAACTGTTGAGTGTTGGTCATAATGTATAATCAAGTAATAATTAACAGACAAATAGAGTGTTTGTCTGACTACAAAGCTTATGGGATATGATTGTTAACAGACATTTAATTATCAGGATCATAAACTTAACTGCTGGCCATCGTTCCTACAGGAAAGAATAAATTGGCGCTTCGTGCTTCGTGCCTGGTACAAATGCGACGGCCAACGAGCATCGTTCGATGTCCAATGTTCGCGATGATACTAAGCAAATAAACCTTTTCACGCCATCTCAAATCGAATTTTTGTATTAAATCGCAACGGAACGGAAACGCATACACGCCTAACAGAAACTACAAATACACAGAGATCAATTATAAATTTAGTCGTATGTTACGGGAATTCGGGTCGCCGTGTACAGTGTGTTATTGTTTCTGTGAAAAGTTGTAACGCGGTAAGCGTGGCAAGCGTCGCGTAGTTGTGAAACGTGAGTGCTATTCTACAGGTTCCCGTGTCATAAATAAAACATATTTCCAAATCGACCGGTTGGCATAATTGTGTTTGTTTCGTTCGGCTGCGGTAGTAAGAATATTTAAATGTGATGCATATCCATCCGAAGTGTTCCGGTAGCGTAAGTTGTCGAAAAGCTTTCTGCGAGGGCCGCTGAGCGCCCTTGTCCCTGCGGCCTGTTGTGCCGTTACCGTTGCCGCTGCTAGTGCCGTTGTCGCTGCTTCGTGTCGGTGACGGGAGGCGTCGCGGCGCACCGCCGCTAAACTTAACGCCGGGACCCTCAGATTTATAATGTTGTTTTTGTTTGCATGCGAATGTTGAACAACAAATCAACGCTCGCAGACGCTAATGGAGAATAATAGCATTCGTATGCTGATTTTGCACTCCAAACGTGACTCGTGCTCACGAATCTGTTACCATGTGGGCCCTGGGTGCAGAACACAGAGCGTCAAGCGGCGGCCGCCAGGCGTAGGACATTTGCACCGACCGACATCACTCAATCGGCACAAGTGGATCTTGCTCGCACTGACATCGTCACCGATACATAGATCGCACTGCCGCACACTTGTACGAATAATTTATCTGCTCACTGCTGCTGTCTCCTGTCGTTTGCTGGTTGGCTTTCTCGACAACACTGATTCAATCGCAATAAAAATAAACCCATTACTAAATTTGTTTATATTCATATTATTAGCTCAAATGCCTAGGATGGAATAATGAATATTTGCGAAGTAACTTATTGTTTAAAAGCTACGATAACAGCGCACAAAACGAGAAACAGAACTAAGATCATGAACAGGAATAGTGGCAATAACGATAATGGGAATTAGAGCTGGTGCACAAGTGCGAGCTGTGAGCGTAGAGAACGGGGAAGCCGAATCTCATGTCGCCGAGTGCCGAGGATAACAGCAGGATGGCGAGTGTGAGTGGATCGTTCGTCTGTGGGTGGGCGAGGCGAAGTGGCGAGAAAGCGACGGGACAAAGGAGATAAATCTCGGGAACTTTGACACGGTTAGAGAGTCGCGACGATGCTGGTCCCGCGCGCGATTGATAAAAGCATGTTAACCGAGTTTTCCGTTTACGGATTCCCGTTGTTTTTAACCGACGACGTTCCCGGGAGTTGGCGAAGTGCGATCCCCGAACTTGTGTTGGCTTTCGTCCAATCATTTGCCTCGCCAGAAATTGACCTCGTTCTGAATTACAACAAACTAAAATGGATGTCGCTGGTGTACACACGCAGGCATTTTCATAACCCACGAGATTTCATGCTCGCCACTCAGCAGCCTCTTTACTCCCGTGTTTTACGATTCGAGGAACTGGAAAATTGTCATTGTCCCAAACGATAAATAACTCAGATCAAAGGTTAAGCAAATCAAAACACTGAACGCGGAGCAATTGAAGGTGAAAGAAAAAGTGCGTTTGCAGATTAGGTTGTGGTCGTACAGATATCAAACTGAACTAAACGTCTGAACGCTAGCTACTCGGGGCGAATGTTGCGGAGCAGCGAGCTCTCGACGTCGGCAATTGACGTCAACTGCACGGGTGCACCGATCAATTCCTCCACGAATCTACGCGATTTTGTCCACTCCCTATTGTCAACGTAAACTGGAAACTGGACAATTACTTCCCCGATCTTGAAAACATTTTTAATATACTTAAAAACAATCTAAATCAATAATATATACTATCATCATCGTAAACATTTCGAGTAGAAAATTTGAATTAAATTTTTATCTGTAATTATTGTTATTCCTTCGCAGAATTCTGTATATATTTAAATTTAAACGGTTGTTCTCGCGTGATATATTACTAGTTGAATGAATCGCTGTGGTTTCGTGAATGCGTTATCATGAATCATAAAAGTTTACATGCGTGCTGGGGCGCCGGGGTATCTCAACTTCCGTTTCGGACTCTGCGATGTCCGGTTCGGATGTCTTTACCTGAAAAAGACAAAGAACGTTAGGAAATGGAAATAAAAGGACACTTGTATCAATCATGCAAACACTGTCCGCCCGATAGACGCCGATGAAAATCGATCGCCGTTTCTCGGTCCACGTCCGAATTCGGAATAGAAACTGGCAATGTTGCCATTTGTTCTTAGCATTATGACTGGACATATAACAAAATATTTATTTGAAATTTATAAATTTGTTATTGACAAATAGCATTTTATCTAGCATGCCTCAAAGATTGTACAATTGTACATGTTGCATTGGTTGGTAATGCGTTTAAGGTAGTAATATGATCGTAAATTTTAACAAGCCCTTTGAGATAGATTTATGCCACAAACTAACGTAGTCAACGAACTTAAATAGCAATGTTGGTTTGTATATTCATATCATAATACATTTATGTTTGCGGTGTAAAACTAAAATTTAGTTTTATGTTGCCAAAATACGACAATATTTACAAAAAAATATCTATATTACAAATTAATGCCAAATATTCGTTAGTATTTTATACAATCGAACTATGTTCAAAAAGTAAACAAAATTAATGTAATATCGCATATCTATATATTTTGTAAATTCAAAATAAACTAGCAGTCGTTGAAAGTGCAACACCAAAAAGTAATATAAATAATTGGTTGAAATTTAGCACATTTTAGTAGTATAAATGATTAAAATTTGGAACCGGTGAGTGCAGCCATTCGCATTCCACACCGTTTGATATAATTTGAAAACACAATTGGAATCCACTTCATATTCCAGATTCGCCTATCTCTGCACCAATCTACTCTTAATCTTCTGTGCCGCGTGGCCAATGGAAGTCGCAATAGTGTACAGTGTGCGTACAGTCCAAATTCTACCATAACTACCTCTGTGCTAAATTTCATTCAATAATATCTATTACATTATGGTGTTGCACTTTCAACGAACGTCAGTATAAATGCCTCAAAACTCGGTAATAAATAGAACACAATGTAAAATAAAAATATTATAAAATATCACATGTTTATTAATGTTAATTATTTATGTTTGTAGAATTTAATTCAAACTTAATACACGTTTAATTAAAATTTATCAATATTTATATAATCCGATAAAATCATTGTGTAGTAGTGCTGTTGGTGCATTCAATTTTATGTAAACTATTTAATAAAATTAGCAGAGAAAAATGTAATTTCATTTTTTATGTGGGTAGTTGATAAACACCAAGTAATCCATAAATATATTAATTATTGTATTTGTATAGCAATATAAAATTATAGGAAAATAAAGTTTAAAAAAATTAAATAAACGAGTAAATTAAACATTCATATTTTGTCCCTTGAGAATAATTTCTAGGGTCGCCACTCTCTGCATCTCTCTCTTTCAATTTAGGTAATTACCTACAGTCGTAAATAATGCTTATTTTGTATATCATCATATTCTGCACCAACGTTAATTCTATTCACAAAATTTTCAGTAGTTCATTAGCTTGATTTAATTTAAGAACCTGATGATGTGTCAGTTTTTTGATAAATTGGTTTTGTTTCATCTTTTGAAATGGTTTAGAAATAGCTGGATTCTATTTATAACTGAAATCATGAGAATAAGTTTCGTGTAAATATAAATGGACCAAATAATTGCAAAACAGAACCCTTAATTAATTTTTAATTCTCTTAAAAGTTTTAAAATATCATTTAATTATACTATAGCAAAATACAAGCAAATATTTTGGAAGATGTCTGTTGACAATTAATAGCCATTTAAACACAATAGATAGCCGTATTCCTAAACACGTTTTTTTGTAAGTTGTAATTTAGCAGATACTAAATTTTTTGTACAATTTCTGTACAAAAAAATGAACAAACAAAAAAAACAGGAATGTTTGTTTTGTAAAAAAATAAAAATTTGAAGTACTCAGATTACAAGGTTCGCGAACGAAAACATCATTATTAGTCCAGTCAAATGAGCTTATTTGGCGAGAATAATTTATATGGTTCTGAAATTTTGCATATATATTTGGGAGTAGTGTAGAATCAAATATCGATCGGGTTACCTCGCCGCAGGGTGCCGCGTCCCCCCAAAATCCTGAAAAAACTTCCCCAAACGGGTACACTGCACTAGTTTTCGCAATTATCTCGTAAACGGTTAATCACACAGAAAATTTTATACTAAGCTAATTGTAGAGAAATAAATTCTCAATATAGGATTATTCGAGTCATTGCTGTATCAATTGTAGTTCACGCGCTAGAGTAGTCGAAAATAAAGGGGGGATCGTGGCGCGTAACGCAAAATTTGTTTCTCGCCCTTGAATTTTGTAAATTCCTCACGAACAATGGTTACCTAATAAATGCACATACATGAAAATAGAGAAAGAAAATCTCTATCATCACATTCTAATCGTGTTTTATTATTTTTTACTTTTTGTACTGTTTTCGAATGATTTTCGTAAAACGTCAATAACACAAAAATTAAATTTACACAATTTAACAAATAATATGTCTAATATATGCATATTGGTATTTAAATATAGTAATTCAGAGACTGAGGTGCTCTAAAATATATTCAATTAAAAAAAATTGTATTCTGTAATACACACTTGATTGTGCACGCGAAGTTTTATAGCCATAAGTACTTATTATTTTTGCTAAACGATCGTTTTATAATTATTTTTTTGAAACTAATTAAGGTTAATTATCTTTAATTTTTAAACGGACACAAATATAAATTTTTTGTTTCAGAATTTGATTCCGCTTACTATATTTTACGAAAAAATATATTTTAAAACATTTTCTTCGCCCAAGTTAATTTGTGTATAATTTAAAACAGAACATCTAAAAAATAAGGTTATTTTTGCATTTTGTGTTATATCAACTGTCATAGCTCAACGGATAACAATACTTACATCCGGATAGCAGCATTCAATTTCTCGGCCATTTTTCTGCCAGATAAAGTTTAATTAAAATGCTGAGATGTACTACTTTCTTATTTATAACTTATTCTTCGACAGAACATTGCTAAATATTAGTTAAATTTTTGTTAATTGTGTTTAATCAGCTGTAACTTTTGAACGGATAACAGTATCGACTTCCGGTTTACGACATTCAATTCCTTGGTCATTTTTCTGTTAGATACAATATCTTTTTATATTCAGATATTATTTAGTTTTATTTAATTCAAAAATATTCTCCGGCAGAACATTGCTATATATTAGTATTATTTTTATTTATTGTGTTTAATTAATTGTATGTGTTGACCAATGATTAAAAATAAATATTTTGTAAAATATTGTAAGCGGAATAAGATTCTGAAACAAAAAGTAATATTTATCCGTTTAAAAATTAAGACTAACCTCAATTAGTTTGATAAAATTAATTATCGTTTAAAAAAACTAACCTGTATAGGTATAAAACATCGTGTGCACAAATAGGTGTATTATAGAATACTATATTTACATGCCTTTATTAGATATATTATTTGTTAAATTGTGAAAATTTAATTTTTGTGTTATTGACGTTTATACGAAAATCATTCGAAAACTGTACAAAAATAAAATAAAACACGATTGGCATATGTGACGATTTCTTGCTCTGTTTTAATGTATGTACATTTATGCAGTAACCCTTGTTTTCGTGAGGAATTTACAAAATTCAAGAGCCAGAAACAAATTTTGCGTCACGCGCCACGATCCCCCATTTACAGTTTTTTTCTACAGTACCCCCAAATATAAAATATATGCAAGACTTCAGGACTAGATAAATTATTTCCGCCAAATGGCATTTTTCGAGTTAATTTGACTGAACTATAAGTACGAGTCTTGTCAAAAATACGGTACTAGAAAAGAATAATATATTATTTTACGAAAGACGTGTTTTGGTTTGGACGAGTCCATTCGTAATAATTAGGGGTGTATTATGATCGTGTCAAAAGTGAGATTTCTGCTGTGATCACATGTTCTGTCATTCTTGGTGTAAAGTGTCTTAACAATTTTCCTGTGTAATATTATAATTTATAATACTTAATAATAACTGTTTCGCAGTATATCTTACTAATGTTTTTGACTTAGACAAGACAACAATACAAGTAAATATTTTCAGGTCGGGTAATATATAGATCAGCTGAGTACAGTTCGCGCATATCCGGTTCCATATTATTTTGCGACTACTCTAAATGCACATAATCTTATATACGAGTACATCTGTCATCGATTAACAAGCAACAAACATTACGCTTACTACAACTCTGTGAAAATGCTTACTAGAATAATTTATTTACTTACAAAATTGTTGTACAATTAATATAATTTGTGAAATTCATAGAAATATCAAAATTTACTGTTTTTAGCAATGGTAGAAACACACAGTTGTCCAACAAATTAAATGACGCCGCTTTGCTACTGCTCGTTTCTTTAAAGGCGTTTATTATTTCAATACTTTAAATGTTCATAATTTACCTTCTTCACAACAATACGATAGGATACGATACGATTTGTTGCAGTGAAATGGTTTGTTGCAACAATCAAACACACATAACCTTATTTATTATTTGTCATCGACCAACAAACTTCCGACAAATGCTTGCAACTCTAAGAAAATAATTACTTCATATTGGTTGAACACTGCGTGGAATATAAAATTTCATATTCCACTAGTGTAATATGAGGTACATTTTGTATTTGGAGTTAGATATACAATAAAGCAATTATTTAATAGTTTTAGATAAAAATAATTTTCAACACAGTGGAACCTGATGATTCCACACCAACGCTGAAATATTCATCTCACATTGGATGAATTAGTAAAGATTTTATATAGTTCATCTAATAAAAGTTCTCAATCAATCTTACAGGAGATAAATTATAGAAAATAGCTAATTTACTCTTTAAGAATCTTATTTAAAAAATAGAATAAGTAGTAAATAGTATAATCGATCAGGTTTGTAAAAAAGTAAAAGTGATAGTGACTTCGATAGGTGGTGAAAGCATTAAAAAACAACGATATCGTCGTGAATATTGTCTGTAACACGTAATGCTTATTAAAAACAAAAATATGCAAATGAGAGTATTAGTACAGTGCCCATTGCGTACTTCCTGTGTTTGCCGCCTACGTTCAATAATTTATTCCGTCGGAACGTGGATTTCCAAGACTTAGGACCACGAATCGCGAGTTGGAGGATTGTTCTGAATGAATGAAAAGAAAAATGTCGCCAGGCAGTAGGCTTTCCTGCCGAATTCATTTTTCATTTATTATTGGGCTTTACCGACGCTCGAGGCGGTGCGCAGTGCTTCGTGAATTAGATGAACTCGCGATCGTGAAATTAAATACAGAGTAAACGAGTTATTTAGTACGAGATGAGTAATTACGTATCCACCTGTCAGATGGTAGAATTTGTCATCAATTGCTGAACTGTTACTGTACTAGCGCTAACACTAACACTCTGTCTGCTCAATGGCTGTTCCCTGTTCGTCGTTCCAGCGCATTATCGCGAGGTCAATCCAGTGCCCTCAATCATTTCACATCGGTTATCAATTAGCTATTTGCCTACATGCTCGACACAATGCTGCAACACCTATTATAACACTCACACGATTGTATCCCGTATCCACAATCAACTTCTTCCTTCCACCAACTGTATCGGCTGCGTTATTCAATTGTGTCTTGATTTGTTTTACTGTGCTAAACTACTGCAACTATTAATCAATTATTATTGTAAATCTATTTCATAAACTCGTAAGTGACGGAATAAATCAGTATATCTGGTAGAAAAAATAATTTTGTCACATTTCATCCATTTTCATCTCAATCTTAACATTCTAATTTTAAACGATTTTTCACACAGCTGGTGTGCAGATTAAATTGTAAATTGGCAGTTTATCATAAGTAAATGAACAATTATAAAGCAGTTAAATTTCGGTCTACTATACGGTCTACGGCCAGTGGTTAGCTCAGCGGTCCCCAGTTCGATTCCCAGCACAACCGACAATAATGAATAATACCACAGTGTCCGAGTGGTTGGATACCACTATAATAACATCTACCATCTTATAGTTGGGAGTTAATCTTGTAGATTAGTTACCATCAAAAATAAAATAAAATAATATAGGTATATTTTTATTGTTAATTCATCTTTACTGCTGAATTCAAAAAAACTTAAAAATACTCTTCGAGTATGATGGGGTTAAGTTCAGAAAAATGTTAGGCAAGAATATTTTCTAGTTTTAAAAAATTCAAAAAATCTTGTTAAACATACTCTTCGAGTATGATGGGGTTAAGTTCAGAAAAATGTTAGGCAAGAATATTTTCTAGTTTTAAAAAATTTATAAAAACTTGTTAAAAATACTCTTCGAGTATGATGAGGTAAGTTCAGAAAAATGTTAGGCAAGAATATTTTCTAGTTTTAAAATATTCAAAAAAATTTGTAGAAAAACTGTCGTACAACCCCTAAAACCATTGTGCTTTTCAAATGTGCACTTCTGCGCTTATGCAACTACAATTTATGCGCTTTTGCAATGTTGTTTTATGCGCTTTCCAATGTGAAAAGCAAAAACTGATAAAGGCCAAAAAATGCGCTTATTTAGCTCACCCATAGTGGTGACCGGTACAAGATGGTTTGTTCATTCATAAGATTTTTCTTAGAAGTTAGTCTTTCCTTAATTTCCAATGCTTCTTAGGTCAAGTTTTAGCCCTTGTCGTGTACGTGTAAAATTTCCAAAATGTCTATTGTGATTTTATGATTATTGTTATTAAGTTGTTTGTCGGGTTTATTTAATCTCTAGTAAGTGATTAAATTTTAAAAGAATACAATTAAACTGAAACTTAAATAATATGTATTGTACTATTATATAAGTATTTTTTTACGCAGGAAAAAAGTAACTTACTAAAAGATATTAGTTTTGTAAATAAAGTGACATGTGAAATTTAAAAAAAATTATATCTCTTTTAATATAATATAATCTTTTTTTATTATTATTATGCCATTAAGATCCTTCAGCATCTTAGGCTATTAGGACCGATACATTAGGATATTTACATAGGTATTAATTTATTTTTATTTTATTTGATAATTTAATGTCGTTTATGTATTTTAACAAGTTTTCTTCTGTATCTTGTTTGTTTGGCAGTGTGTTGGGTATTTTATATTTTTGTCTTATTTGTGTGTGTTTGGTACATTGTAATAGAATGTTTTATTGTTAGGGGAGATAGAATCTTTTAATCGCAGTTGCACTGATACTTTTATATTTTCATGAACTCTTAAATACAAAAATTTGATAATAAATGTGGGCCTATTACCAAGAGTCTTGTCGAGACTCAAGACCAAGACGAGACTTACATTAAGGCTTGTCTTGGTCATAGCAAGACGAGACCCAAGTTGTCGAGACTAACTCAAGACCAAGACAAGACCAATGTCAAGTGTCGTCTCGACTCGTCTTGTGCCAACACTGAAGACGAATCGGTCTAGAATTGGTTGGATTCCATGTTACATCTACCATTCTGTAATTGGGAGTAAATTTTGTTGAATGATTACCATCAAAATAAAATAACATGTATTTGTAGGTACATTTTAATATTTTATTGCTTTTCAATGTTCAAAAAGGTGCAACTGTACAAACATAAAAAAGACATCGCATAAATCAGTTGAAGTGGTCTCGAGTTAAAAGAACAAAAGTTCTGTAGTGTAAGGAGGACGATTCAAAGAAATGTGTCAGGATAAGAATGTTTTACATAGATTGATTACTAGTTCTATTTCTTGAATGTTTTGATTTACAGATTATACAACTTTTTTTGCGAAAGTTGCATTGGCGTAGGATAGAGACTTTATTTTTCGGAAAACATTATCTATGAAAGTGAAGAGACTGTGAGTTGTAATTTGTAGTTTCAAAATTCACTTTGAAGTTCCTACAAAAGTTTAAATCAATAATAAATATTTAATTGAAGAATTTCGTGGTGTTATATTTATTACCTATTCAAATATCAATTCAGAAATTTCAGGATATCTATTTACGAAACTTGGGTAACCTACAACAAATTGGGGTAACGTTTAACGTAAAACAAATTGATACAAAGCTTATTTTATATTAGAATAAGACAAATTAGAGTTTTGTCGTAAAGAGAACGAAGTCAAGAAATGAATAAGGGAAGAAAGTTTGAAAAAGAATGTGAAACTTTTTTGACATTGCTAGAAGTAATAATTTGGTAAAAAATTAACGGCACGAAGGCTGTGCTTGTTGCGGCCGTGGTAGTGAGAATAACAACATGATGATTACTGTTCATGCACGTGAATTCAGAATTTTAGCATCGCGTTGGCGCTTTCGGTTCCACTCATATCGGTGTATTTCAACAACTTTGTCGGTTCAGCAGTTTACCGAGAATTTGTGTTTAAATTCTTTACACGTACTGTAACAAAAAAATATAGAATAAATGCAAACTCAGGAGTGCAAAATATATTCAGCTTTCTCACGAAATTGCAATAAAAATAAATTTCAGTTGTCGTAAACCGCTTTTATCGTTCACTGTTTACAAAAGATACATCAAACATCACAGTACTTTTGCCAACCAGGAGGCAGTACTAGTACATATTCTGCAAAGTTCGTGATTTATTTAATTAGCGTTTCGATAGCGTGCGAAGATAATTAAAACAGAATTAGAATTCAATTATTTTCAATAAGATAGAAGAATGAAGTAATTTTGCAAATTTATTTTTTAATTTACTATACTAGGATTAAATTAACAACTGTTTGGTCGAAAGTAGAAGCAGACTGAAAGTTTACCGGACATAATTCAGCAAGCAAGTTACCAAGAATTGATAGAAAATTAGTTTCCGCATTAAAACGTCAGCAGTGCTAGTAATCCGAATACGATGATGGCGTATGTTAGAATTAATAATCCGTAAAATGGTTTCCTACGCAGCCAAAGCTATTTGGTCGCATGCGCAGCTGCCAGCCACCAGCAACGGATGTTTTCATTTAAGCGGCTCGTGTAAAAAATCGTATCGGTTCTTTTTGGAAATCACCGGCTCCCTCCGGAACTAACGAACCGCGTGGTGCACGGAGCTCGGCCTTCACTCGCTGGAAACAGCTGCGGTTAAATCCACGGAAACACTCTCACTTGGTACGCTTTGGCTCTCTGCCGTCCTCTCGTTCACCGTTACGATCCTAAATGTCAATACAAAGGAGCGCTATTGGCACTGGCGTACGCCGTTCACCAAACCGCTGCCACCGCCGCCGCTTTGATTTTGACCAACGTCAACTGTGTACTGTGTGCTCCTGCTGCTTTTGCTCATCTCGCCACGTCGGTCGCCGCAACCATCGTGATCGCGATCGTGCGAGATGATGTTGATATTCTAACTTCCTACATTATCTATTTTTATTTTGCGCCATCCAATAAACCATTAGACTCTAGAAATCTGTATAGTTTCTCCCGGAAATACCTTTATAATTTAGTACGTTGTGCTACATATTTTTAATAATAATAATGTTTATTTATTTAGCAAAAGCTAATACAAAAACACATACAAAGCATACATCATTATTTACAAAAGAAATAACAATTATACTAAACTAATAAACTAGTTGGTTTTACTTTTATAATATTCCTTAATTCTTGTTTTAAAAATCTGTAAAGAATTCGAATCTTTGATTCCCTTAGGTAGATCATTGTATAATTTAATTCCTCTACAAAATATGGAATTTGAAGTGCCCACTTTGTTGGCTCTAGGAAAGTTGAAGTTCATTACCTGACGTGTACAGTAATTATGGGTTTCATTTCTCATTTTAAAGCTATTTTTTAAATAACTGGGCAACTTATTTGTAACAATTTTATAAATAAAAAGCAAGACATTAATTTCAATAAATTTTCTTACATCGAACCAGTTTAAGGTGGTGAGCATTGCATCAATACTAGTATATTTATTACATTTGAGTATAATTCTCAATGCACGGTTTTGCAATTTTTCCAAATTACTTTTGGTACATAAGAACAGTACTGTACAGCAATAAGTAAAGTGCGGCAGTACTATAGTATTGTAAATGAGAAGAGTTGTCCAGACTGACAAGTTTTTGCTAATTCTCGATAAATAATTAATTTTTTAGCTATTTTTTTACATCAAAATTGTACATGTGCATCAAATTTCAAATGTATGTCAATAATGACACCAAGATATTTTATTTGCTCTACAATTTCAAGAGCTGTGTTGTTTATTGCAATGTTGATATTAGCGTCATTGACAATACGCAAGTATTGTTCACTACCACCTTTGTTCGGGTTTTTGCCAATAATTAATTATACAATTATTGGTTTTCCCTTGAACGCTTAAGGCGAAAGTCGAAGGTGTCGTTTTCTTAAATTCATTTATTTCAATAAATTCATTTTAAAGTTCATTCTGCAATTTATATATTTTTACTTTCCACTGTCTGTAGGTACAAACACTTGTCATGACAACGTTTTCTAAAATTTGTCACAGCTCTGATGATTTATGCAAACCTAATTTTTTCTATAATTTTAAGCTTCTATAATTGCCGATTTAAAAAAAATAAAATACATCACGCGTCATAAAAATGTCTTTGCTAGACTCGGAGGCTTTGAAGAAACGCTCGGACGCTGCGCATCCCTCGCATTCTTCAAACAAGCCTCCTCGTCTGCAATGAAACATTTTCATGACTTGTAATGTAATATACTATTCTCTAAAACCTGTCTCTGATCCATTCACCCTTGTGTAAATATAAATTGTTAGTGACCCGCCACAACGTTATAGTGGAAGTCGTTCGTTAATGAAGTAATACTAATTTAGCATTACAATTTAGTTCAACACGAGTCTAATTCATCCTTAGATTCATCTTCTATAATGATTTAAGTGTGAAAATTGGCATACATATCAATTAAACCATTCTCTATAATATAATAAGTGGTGCCAAAATGTAAAGTACCAGAGACGGTCGCCAATTTGAAAAAATGTTCCCCATTTTTAGTTTTCTTTATTTATATCGTAAGGTCAATATTACGAGAAAAATTGTTACACAGGGTGGGGCAAAACAACCTCCCTAGTTTCAATAGAGAATTGTGAAGCGAACAGAGGTCGTAAAAGGATGGGAATGGAGTGTATAGCGCCCGGTAGATATGCCGTTTGCGTTACAAAAGGTTTCAGTCGAAAACATAATGTGGACGAACGAGCTACGAGCTTTTGCCGTGGAAGCATACATACACGAAAACGAGTCTGTAATCACCGGCAAGCGCGCTTTCCGTATTCGATTCCAAATTCGAGCAATTCGAGGTCGTCCGCCTCTCTTCCTGACAACAGATCCTGTTTCCCGAAAGTTTTTTACCCACAACTTAATCGATTTTCGGTCCAAGTTCCTCGTCGTCAAGCAGTTCCGGACCGAAAATTTATTTGTTAATAATTGTGATATACACAGGTGGAAAAAATGAAACACTTGAAATTCGTGAAATTTCGACCATATTGAAACCGCCATAACTCGGCGTACTTTCAATCGATTTCAATGAATTTTTTCGGGCCAAAAACTTTGCAGTGTCTACTTTAAAGTCATGCATGCGAATTTAAGCGCAACCCCTTCCGCCCCCCTCAAGCACCCTTGTGAAAAAATGTTTTTAATGGAAAAAATTTCCAACTTTGACGATGTGTAAGGAGTTGGATTTTTTTTTGACTCGATCCACAAGAAGGACACTAAAATTTATTCAATTCCCTGCGCAGGACTCAAAGAACGAAGTTCCTATGATGATTTGGCACAAAGTTATGGGTGTGTATTCGTAAAAAAAACAAACAATTTCGTCAAAAAACTTTTTTTTCAAACACCCATAACTTTGTGCCAAATCGTTGTAGGAACTTCGTTTTTTGAGTCCTACACAGGTAATTGAACAAATGTTAATGCCCTTTTGGTGGATCGAGTCGACAATTTGTTTCCAACTCGGTACACATCGCCAAAGTTGGACGTTTTTTGGTCCAAAAACGTGTTTTTTTTTCTTCGGGTGTTGAAGGATACGAAAAGAGATCATCCTAATCTGAGTTTAGCCCCTTAGTAGAGCCACAATGGTTTTTTCTCCGAAGGAATCGTCTAATTTGATTGAAAAGTCGCTGAGTTATGTAAGAAAAACCTAAAAATGCACTTTTTTTGAAACACTCATAACTTTGTGCCAAATCATTGCAGGAACTTTGTTCTTTGAATTCTGCACAGAGAATTGAACAAATTTTAGTGCCCTTTTGGGGGATCGAGTCAAAAAAAATTCAACTCCGGACACATCATCAAAGTTGGACATTTTTCCCATTAAAACTTTTTTTTCACACAGGTGCTAGAGAGATTTTTGATATAATTTTTTTATTTTTTATTGAAAATGAATAATTTTGATTACAGAAGATAGTTTTAATCATGAAGAGTTTTAAAAAAAAAAATTTAAAAATAATATCTTTTAGATGCCTGCCATCAACCTCTTCGCAAGCTGCTGCTCTTTGCTGTACATGTCCGTAACTTATTATTTTGTATTATTTGTTATGTTATTTTTCTTGTATTTCTTTACCTTTTTGCTACTAAATAAACATTATTATTATTATATAAATGGTTTAAATTCCATTTTGTAAAACATCATGACCAAAGTAAATACTTACATAAGTAGTTTACTATAAAAATATATAAATAGACGTAAGTTACAAGAAAGTTTTAATAGCACAATCAAGTAAAGTAATAAATCAGAAGGTATTGTAACATAAAACATATAAAAGTATCTTGATTTCTATCTCACAATTTGAATGACATAAAGGTGTTTGATTAGAAATTCCATCTGATCAGGAAAAAAGTTGATCCGGATTCACGATCACGATATAAACATCAGTGTGAGCGCGAAGGTATGGTCTGTTGTAAGGTAAAACGGAATTCGATCTCATGGGGCTGAGCTGTCAACAGCGAGATCCGAGGGTTGATAAAAACCTGCCTGTATGCCATAAGCCAGCCTGGTAACGTCATTAGCTCGTTTTACAGCACTTAGGTGGAAAAAATCCTTATTTTAAACGTACCTTCACAAGCAGATAACACTGGAGTTTTTCTCTTTATGTCCCCGTTTACGTTTGTTTTATTTAATTAAAGTCTTTTATAGAACCTACATTCGTAGCTGGCGTAAATAAGAAAGAAGATTGTGATACGAATGTGAACAATGGTGAGCAGCAAAAACAAATACACTCCATAAAAGTGCAAAAATCTTCAGATAATATCGTTTTACGTAAACGAAAAAAGAAACACGAACGTGCATCGAATCTCAAACAAGTGGTGGAACTGCGAAATCGGCTGTTTTTGCTTAGATTAACACTCCGATGTGCAACAGCTACAACAGTTCTAAGATAATTTATTTTATGCGATTAAATTAATATTTCATCCCTTACTATTCTTGTTTTCTATTTATTAACGACGATTTAAGTTAAATATGTACACTCGTATAAACACACAATAGCAATGTTAAATCGAGATAAGGATGCAATAATAGTTTGAATAATAGACTTGCAAAATTTAAGCTTGTAAATTTATTGCATGAAGTTTACTTGCAAAATCAGACGACAACGCAAATAGAAAAAGGAAAGAACGACGAGCTGTTATTATAATTATTACAAGGTCCTATTAAAATACTGAAGGAAGGAATATTTGAATATCTATTAACTTACTTAAATATTTTCTATATATTTGAACGTTTGGGTTATTCTAAAGTTGGATAAATACTACTTGATCCCATCCCGATACTAAAAATTTAAAATATAGCATTACATGTAACCTATTGTTTTTTTGTTTAGCTAGTGACATTTTTTTAAAGCAATATAGTATTATTCAACTTTGACTGAAATTGACTGGCAACTTCGATTTGAAGTACATCTTTTGCTTTATATATATTTTTACTTCCTTGTACGAAGTAAGGAAGTATTGTAATCGCGAAAAATTTCGGTTCTCAGATTTTGACGGAAATATCCGTTTTGACCTTTTCTGAATCCATTATGACTAGTTTCGACGTGACGTCTGTACGTACGTACGTATGTACGTACGTACGTACGTACGTACGTACGTACGTACGTACGGACGTATGTGTGTCGCATAACTCAAATACGGTTAGACGTAGAAAGTTGAAATTTTGTATTTAGGACTGTTATAGCATCTAGTTGTGCACCTCCTATTTTTGGTTTCAGTCTACAAACCGGAAGTAGTACTTTTTAAAAATATTTCGATAAATATTTAATTTTAGACAATTTTTTTTATTTTAAATGAAAGATTATGTGATTATTACCTACAATCGGTATTTTATAAATATTTTTGTATCTGCTATCATTTAAAAATAATTAAAGTATATATTTATAATTTATAGTATTTCGGTATCTTGTAGTCCATGATCGATTAACATTTGTTACTACGTAAAATTTAAATGATTATGATATGACAGTGACAATAGTAAAATATGCTTTATATCTTCTTCTGCAGTTTAAATCAAATGACTAAAATATATTTGTGAGTATACTAGTATAATAAGTTAAAAGAATTTTTAATATTATTTTACATTTTAGTTATTAAGAAAAGTATGAACACACAAGGCGTACAAGGAAGTCATGTGGTGTCCACGTCAGATTTTTTTGTTCTGAAAAAAGAGAAAACAAGTAGTATACGAGTAGTTTCATCTCTGGCACAGTAAAAACTTTCAATTTAAGCGGCCCGTCTACGTTTTTTTTCCGAATTCCACTCTTTTTCCCACTACTACGACTGCCTAAAACTAGCCCGAAACTCGTACTCCTAGCAATGCAATGTAATTTTGAAGTTGAAAAATACTGTAAAAGTGTTTTCGTTGCGAGTAAACTGTTAGTTTATTATAGACTTCAAGGTAATGTTTTTATAAACATTTAACAGAGACAGAATGGATCTACAGATGTGCTTTTCAAAGATTTTGAAAATAAATTTCTATCAGGAGATATAACCGTTTAAAATTTGTTTAAATTGCAAATTCAAATGAATTTGCGGAATTTTTATAATCATGTACAATTTATAAATAAATATTTTAAAAAGGTTCAATTGTTAATTGATCTTTTAAGTACCAATATAATCCTTGTTGAAATACACTTTTATTCTTGTTACTGGCCACAAAACACTCGCTACGTTAGTACGTTTTGTGTTGGTATTTGCAAATTTTAAACATGCGTTTTGGAACTATACAGAAAACATAGCAACAGTGACATAGTTGCAAGTAAAATATTTAGTTGTAGTTTATACTTATTCTTCTTATTCTTATTTTAGTACACACAAAACTAGGTAAGTATGTCATGTCTTTAAGTAAACATAATTATCCTTTCATTTAAATATTTTATTATTTACTTCTTAAATAATTTAATACGTTTTTATAAATATAGCCATAGCCATAAATCTGTCGTATTCTTAAGTGAATATAATTTTACTACTTCAATATTTCATTATTATTTGCCTCTTAAATAAGTGGTTTTTTTAATATAAAAAAAGTTACACGTTATACCTTGGTTACCTTGTTACTTAATTAAAGATAGGAGAGTCAGAAATGTTTACTTTTAATAGTAACATGTACAAGTACATTGCAAAAAACATTACTGTACTCCAATTTGAAAAGAAATATATGGCGTGTTAATTACGTTATACAACCACACAATTTTCACTTCTAATAGTATTACTTCTGGGGATAAAATAGAAGATTGCATAAATTTTTGGGACACATAATCAAGTTTGTTATGTGACCAATTGTGTTTCTTACAACTTTAGTTCTAATCCAAATCGACGCATATTCAAAAACAAACAAAAATCTTCACTGTGGTGTTCTCTTCAATGACAACTATAAGTAGGTAGGTACTACTTGTAATTTTACTGATAGTAAACGCACACACGGTTAAATTATATATACCGATGACTCGCAGTATAAAAGCTGTCATGTCGTAGTAGAGTAAAAGGTGTGATTGATAAAAATGGTTTCAGCCCAGTTAAAGTAAATTTCACAGTTTAGGTTCAATGCGGGCTCTTATATGGAGTAAGTACAGAAATTACATATCTCGCTACTTCTTCAAGATATAAAGGTCGAACTAGATGCCTAGCCTAAAGAGAGATAATAACAACATGCTACACAAAACGTTTATAAGAAAGCATTGCTTGTCCTTCCCATACTGAACATAGAGTTTAAATATACCTGAACTCATATTATAGCAAATAAATAAAGATTTCGGTCACATCGAAGACAATCAGGGGGGGTCTATTATCTAACTTAAGAGCTAGCTTTACGCTCAATTTTCAGTGCAGGTCCCGTGCGGTGGTCCTTAAAAACATAGCATGATAATGAAGTAGTTTTCTTGGCTAGAAGGTTGATAAATAAAAACAACAAATTACAACTTTAAAATTAGAAAAAATGGCACTAGACAGACCTACAGACATGTTTCATCTTTAAATTAAAAAAGAGCAAACAAATCGGACCAAAATTAGAGTCAATTTCATGTCCCCAACGAGAACATATTTTTACTTTATTTTGTAGGGGTGAGCATTCTTCTTAATATCATCTAACTTGCTAATTGACGCATCAGAGGAGACCTAATTTTCACATTTCGTGATTTTCACAATATTTTCAGTGTTGATATTTGTGAACCACAGTATAAATAAGTCAGGTATATGTACGCACGCAACTTAAGCGCAAGAATACCGTCTGAAGTCAGTATGCGAGGATATCTTTGATTAATTTCACCATAATTAAAAGCAAGAAACTAATAAACTACTATTTATTGTTAAAATAACCTATGAATTTGATTTTATATTTTGCTTTTAATGCTACAATGTGCACACGTACGCTAGATGCTAGACTCACTAATCCTGCATCTTCTATCTCTCTAGCAGCAGTAGAGTGTAGTAGTAGTAGAGAGAAATAGAAGAGGCAGCCAATCAACTACATAAAAAGAGTCACTGATGAACGCTTCGTCGGTCTGTATACCGGTATGAACTATTTAACCTGCAATCTGACATTGATTCGTCTACGCGGTCACTCATTCATGCTTAATCGAGCATTGTTTAAATTTTAAATATCAGTGTCGCCAAAACTGTATCACCAATCGTGTCTTCTAGAAATATAACTTTCTGATGAAGCTGTCAACGGGCGTCAACAAAAAAATTGTTTCAAAAACGCCATTGCCAATTTTTACTTTACCGACAACAACAGTCAATAATTATGACTTTGTTCTTGCCACATAAGAATACATTTTTACTACAGATAGTTTTAAGTACAGAGTCGGTTCAGATGCGCGCAAGGGTGGAGTTAATTTTTGTGTACTACACATTACACAATTTGACTTAGGACCGCTTGCTATACGAGGCTATTAAATAACGAGACTGCGCGCGCAGAAGGCGTCCTATAGGGGCAGACGGGGAAACGAATGCAGCGTTGGATAGCTGGATGTGTCTATTATTCTGGTACAAAAACACGTTTTTGTCGCTGTAGTAGTATTTTTTCTATAAAAGTTAGAAACGGACGTATTTCCTTCTCGTGCACACAGTCTCATTATTTAATAGCCTGACCTCGTATTGCATTTAACACCATAACAATATAAGTATAAGTACTGTGTAACGACAACGACAAACAGACACTGAACACAGTACAACTATCAAAACAAATTATTCACTAAGGGATGCAAGTATCAGTACGGAAAAATTCCCGACTGGTGTTTCTGAGATAGAGACTATAGAAGTATTCTCTTTCTTTCATCAGTACATCATTTTCTAAGACCAAAATTAGTAGTTCGCGCAACCGACTCTTTATTTCAATTGTACTATAACTCCCAGCTCGGAAGTTTCAGTTACGGCAACCTTAAATTATGTAGGTATTCTACTTTATTCAGCTTTTTTATACATATAATTTTCTCTTATTCTCACTTATTTCTTGTTTCATTTTGTAAGTAATATTGCATGTAGTCCAAGCATATTAGATAGTTTTTTGGCAAATAGGGAAAACAAATGATAGACAGCTGAATTTTGGTACCTATATAGGCTCATAATGGCTTCTAGTTTAACATACTAAAAGTCCTAAACGATATCGCGTGTGCTTCCATTGCTACGACCTTGTAAAGACCTTGAGAATGAGATTTTTGTGTATAACTCACGAACAGTGACACCAATTAAAAACTTATTTTTACGAAAATGTTGGTAATTTAATGTACTACAAAAAGGCCCTTACCAATTTTATCGTCAGTTAATTTTTTCCATCAAAATCGGGAAAAGGCTAATCACCGTTTTGGAATCATTGAGAGCCCGTGAATTAGACTTCCGGTTTCAGAAAAATGTCATTTATGAATGGAGTATAATATCGACTTCCGGTTTACGGCATTCAATTCCTTGTATATTTTTCTGTTAGATGTATATATTTTTAAACTTCATCAGGCTTTAGTTTAGCCGGAATTTTAAGTTATTTTAATTTTAGTATATTACTAAATTTTTAATTTCTTATGTTTAATCAAGTGGAATTAAGGAATTGAATGCCGTAAACAGGAAGTCGATAAATTATACTCCACTCATAAATGGCAGCTATTTTTCTGAAACCTGGAGTCTAATTCACGGGCTCAAAATGATTCTAAAACGGTGATTTGTCTTCACCTAATAGGGTCCTCCTGAAAAAATTTAATATAACCTTTTTGTGTCTTAACATAAAATTCATAACCTATAATACATCATCCCATAGAAAAAACTTCTTTTTTCCATTGCAACAAGTCAATAAACAACATTAAATATCGTAAATCTTTCAAACTTTGTCACGTGACCGACGAAACGCTGTTATTGGCCGAGCGCCGCTGTGACGTCATTACGCATGTTGGCGACCGGCACTCAGTGCATGAGAGATACAAGTCGTCGATTAAATCGACTCTGAAACCAATCTGACCCAAAATGAGTTCCGATGGATTCGTAAAGGGGCAGTCAGATAATCTGCAAAGGTTCACGTGCTAATGGTTGCCGACTTTTTCCCAAAAAGTGAGTTTTTCAACGCAGCTGAAACGAGTGGCGTCAAAGCTCACAGGTACGTGTTTGTTATGATTCTTATCTTGGAAGTAATGTCTGTTTTGTGTGCTTAGTAAAGTAAAATACTTTTTTAAGTGATTTATTAGATTTTGATACATATTGGAAAATACTCAAATAACCTATAAATGTTTTGTTTACATAAAATTTCACTCTACCTTGTTAAGGACGTTATTCATATTGCGATGATTATTTGTTGAAATTAAAGGTTACCAGTTTAACTATATAAATTTATATTTTTGTAATTTTACAACAAATCTAACTTTACATTTTAAAGGGATACACATGTTTCATGTAAAACATTTAGGCCTGTCCAAAAGTTCAAAACGTACTTTCAAAAAGTTCATAAATTTCTTGGTTACTTTTGATAATAGTCGTAGATAAACATGTTTTTTGTTTAACTAGAATCAAAGTGTTCAACATTTAAACTTGATTTAAATTACCATCAATTTAATTTTTATGTTTACAATAAACAGAAAAGATCTACGAGTATTTATAATGAGGCTATTTTTGGATAAAACATATTTTACACAATTTATGAGTAGTTTAAACAAATAATAGCTGTATGAAAAGTGTTTTTGTGAACTGGATTCCTCAAATCTATTTTGAACTTATGTAGTTACCAACAATGACAGCCAATATTATATGTCGATCGATTTTCATCGATAAATGATTGAAAATAACAGTAATTTTTGTACTTACATTGAAATGGTCTTCACAACAATATAAGTGAGACGTCAAAGAGACACTCGCGGCATCAAGTCGGATTTGCTGGAGCCACTTTTTCCGAATATCTCCAGTTGGCACGTTTATAAACAAATTGGTCGTGTCGCGATGACTGCTGCTGTCGCACCCAGGCACTACGCAATACTTATTTGCCGCTTTTTTCAGCAAAACCGACATTTCTGTCGGTAGCTCCATTGCAAACAATGCTGCGGCTGAGCGCCAACGTGCGTAGTGACGTCACATCAACATCGCGGTCTTTCGAGACCTTTTCAAACGCCGTTCATTTTATAATCGCGTTTGCTTGTCACATCGACTTCTCTCGACAGAAAAATTATTGTATATATATTTTTTTATGATTATAGAATTTATTTTTGAGGTTTTTGAAAAACCGTGGACGACCCTATTTGGAGGAAAAAAAATTAACTGACGATAAAATTGGTAAGTGCCTTTTTATAGTACATTAAATTACCAACATTTTTGTAAAAATAAGTTTTTAATTGGTGTCACTGTTCTCATTCTCAATGTCTTTACAAGGTCGTAGCATTGGAAGCACACGCGATATCGTTTAGGACATTTAGTATGTTAAACTAGAAGCCATTATGAGCGTATATACCAAAATTCAGCTGTCTATCATTCTTTTCCCCTATTTTTTTATAATTCCTGGGCTAATGTGTACAAATCTATTGCACCGTATTGAGTTTAGGACTAAATCCTCAACTTTTATTGTATTTGTAATAATAATAATAATAATAATAATAATAATAATAATAATAATAATAATAATAACAGTGTTTAGGTTTCATTTTTTATTATTAATTTATTTACTTTTACTTTTTCACTAGTTTTTGCGTTTTATTCTTTGGTTGTTAGTACAGACTGTCCGCGATGTGGTGACCGGTACGTCATCAAACATATTCGTATGGATTAAATTTTTTCGGTGGGGGAAAATTAATTGACGACATAGAGATTCTCAACCAGTCCCTCATGATGAACAAGAACTATAAATAAATATCAAATTTAAATTAAGAATTAGGTACGTAATATAAAAATTAAATAGTAATAATTTTTCATGCTATTATCATTATAAATTACTTAAAAATTGAATTATGATGGCAATGGGTTTGTTTCTTATTTAATAACGAGAACCATTGTTTTAGATTCATTGGTATGTTTTGACATTAGCAATTTTCTATTTGAGGTTATTAGTATTTAGTAGTTTACGGCTGTGTTATGCTTTCTGCTGTAAGTATAGTTATATTATTATTATTTGTAGTTTCTGTTCCTTATACAACATTGCGAATATTCTTAAATTTCCTACAAAACATAACCTGAAATGATAAGCAGTGTTTGACATTTCTCTTGACGTAAATGTATCGTTCTTTTTTTAAGTATACTAGTGGAAAAGAATGAACAAGCATGCATGTGACAAAGAGAGATATACATAATGCGTGTTTATTATTAGTTCAGAAACTAATGACGTACCGGTCACCACATCGCGGACAGTCTGTATTTTTAATTTAGTGTATTTTAGTTTTTACGGCCGTGTTTTTATTTGTAGCTTTTGTAGACACGGCTCTCAACTTAAGGCGCTACACTTGTGCCAAAAATATAGTGAAAAAGGGACCTTGCTATATTACAAACTAAGCTCTTCTTAGTAGGTACACCTACACTGTTCATATTTTAAAAGATGACCCTGAGTGCTATGAAATTATATTTTTGAAATACCTAATAGTCTTTTAGTAATAAATTAGTAAAAATAGTCTATTTGGCAGATTTTTTACTATTTTTTTTCTCAGATGTGGAATTTTTTTGACAAAAATTATTTTCATAGCACTCTTACGACCAATGCAAGGAATCGACTATTTAAAACAAAATTCATAAATATGCATTAATAAGGCCATAATTTGAAATATTAAAATGCATAAATAAATTCTTATTTTCTCTAATTGTTGTCGCAACAATACATTATATGAATTTTTCGATTAAGTAATGCTATGTTATTACTCATAGTAAATTTCAGATTTATATTTTAAGCGATATAGTCAGAATCATGAATTCTGATTCTATTGCAGCAATATTGCAGTCAACAGAATCAGAATTCAAGATTCTGGCTATATTGCTCAAAATAAAAATCTGAAATTTACCATAAGTAATTACGAAGCATTATTTGATCGAAAAATTCATACAATACATTGTTGCGACAACAATTAGAGAAAATAAGAATTAAATTATGCATTTTAATATTACAAACTACGGCCTTATTATTGCATATTTATTAATTTTGTTTTAAATAGTCGATTCCTTGTATTTCAAAAATCTAATTTCTTAGCACTCTAGAGTCATATCTTAACTATGTATATATAAAATATGAACAGTGTAGGTGTACTAACAAGAGCTCAGTTTGTAATATAGCAAGCTCCCTTTTTCACTATATATTTGGCACAAGTGTAGCGCCTTAAGGCTCGGGTATAGCTACTATAAAAGTGTCGTTCGTACTTTACTAATAACTTAATTCAGGTGCACTTTAGAGAAAAAATTTATTTACAAAAAATGTCTATAATTTTATGCTTAACATCGGATTTATTCAAAAATTTCAAAATTCTCAAAAAAACAAATTTCAAAATTTGATATTTTTTTTAAATTAGAAATTGGGAATAGTTTTTGAAAAAATATTGACAATCCGATGTTAAGATACTAATGTAGATTATGTGTATTTTTTTTGAAAAAGATATTTCAATCGTAGCATGAGTTATTAGTAAAGTACGATTTTTGATGTTTTTCTAGACTTTCCATTATTCAATACAAGTGCGAAAAGTCAGAAAAGACAATACATATATTTAGTATACTGTAACCAAAATTTGGTTCATAAAACACTCGAAATGCACGAGTAATTAATTTAATAAGGAACTACTACACGCTAACTATACTAGCACCTTAAATTATGGCATTTTTGACGCACCAAAATCACTAAGCTAGAAGCTTCACCTTATTCTGTCATAGACAGAGACATACCCACAGTTGCCGTGATGTCATCGATAGATAGGTGGGTATTGGCTTACACATTACAGAATAGGTAGCTACCCAGGAACATTAAAAACTAAATTTCGTTTACATTATACGGTACATTCCAAACCTCAGCATGGTGCCAACTGAACTGAATCTTCGGAAATTTCAATACCGATTTTATGTTGTACCTGATGGCAAATGTGGAAATTACGATTCGTAACTGCGAATACAAGCTATGTGCATATACACATATAAATCGTGCCCTGTACGTGACTACATAATATCGAGTCAGTTGCGTGCGTGTTCTCTTGTACTCGCAACTCCATCCACCACAGTGTTGGCATGGGCGTCGTTGGGGCTGGGGTGATGAGGGCACTTGTCCCCCCCCCCCCTCTCCCTAGATAGTGATACAAAACATCAAATATCATGCATGACAAAAAAGGACCAAACACCTGTAAAAAATTTTTTTTTAAATTTCTTTGAACAATGTATGAAATACGTGAATCATTTCATAAATAATGCTTCTGTACTCAGTCCTGAGGCGATACGCAGAAAATGAATTTAATAAGAGGGTAATATTTTCCTCGAAAATTCTTTCATTTTTAGATTTTTAATATGTACCTCTTTGTTTTCTTAATTTTTTTTTATGCATCTGTTTTGTACTTTTTTATAAATATAGTTGTAATCATAGGCGTACCCAGGAAGGATCTGGTGGTTAACGTCCCTCCTTCCCCCTCCCACGAGCAAGTATATTTATATTTTATTTGTCTACGTACTTGTCTAAATGCTAAAGTAAAACATTTCATTATTTTTTTAAAATTCATGATTTGTTTTAATTTTTATAAGTAATAGGGAGTAAAATATGATATAGGGGAGAGTGTTGTACCTTGGGACGCATGTACCTTGGGACAACATCAATTGCAGCCGTATCTAGCATTATATATACTAATTTCAAGTAGAATTTGATAACACTGTTGAAAATAAAGTGATACACGTTGTTTCAAACCTCATGCATTTATTGTTCAGTCACTGAAGATGAATGTTTTTTTTTTCAGAGGAAATGTATTTTTTGATTGTATATTGCATTTTGTATTACTAAGTACCTATTTGGTACCTTTCATTGTCTGATAGTCCAGTTAGTATATACATTGTTACTTCTTCGAAAACTTCTTGCATTGATATTTAAAATTTAATGAAACAAATACTGCGTTACATTTAATAAAAATATTTGCTTAATTGTACCTTGGGACAATAATTTGCTTGTACCTTGGGACATGGTTTGAAGGCATAAGTACATGTCTTCGAGGATATGTAAACTTTAAATTTAATTTTCAAGGATAATGGAAATTATAATTGCGTACATTTATCGCTAAACTAAAATTTTAAGTATCGCGATACGGTATAGACTTTAAATCGTATAAAATGGGAACATTTTATTTCTCTTTCCAAACTCAATTATATTTCTTAGAATAAATGTGTAAAATAAAAAATTTATAAATACATTCGTTTAAAATTACTATATAGTTAAAACAAGTTGTTTCTGTTCGTTTAATTCTGTCTTTTTCCCTTATATTTTATGTGTACCGAAGTACAACCAGCTCTGTTCCAAGGTACAAGACCGTATTGTACCTCGGGACAGTTTGCCATTTTTATTTCTTATATAAGATTTTACTATTATTCTATCAAATATCATCACAATAAAAATAATAGTTATTAACAAAAGATAGTTGTTCTTTAATGTACAATCATTTTCCGAAAAACTCATCACAAAAAAAAATATAGAACACAAAATGTAATTTTTGTCCCAAGGTACAACACCTTCCCCTAATATTCCTTGTATAAATAATGTAAGTTTAATGAAACAGTCTGACCTTGAACAACAAAATTTTTCGTCTCCGGCGCTTAGTATTCTTTATCCCTACGAAGTTATTTTTAATAGGGCTACATCAGCCCCCCAAACAAAAATCCTGGCTACGCCTATAATTGTAATATAAAAGGTATTTTGTATTTAAAACCAATTAGGCCCCCCCCCTTAGGTTACGTATCAACGCTCATGAGTGTTTGTAGCTGCTATTTTCATCAGTCTATCAAGTAATCGGCCCCAATTGTACAGACCCTGGCATTAAAAAATAGCCCCGCGGGCGAAAAATTTGTTGGATTCAAGGTCATACGTCAATTATATACACGAAGACTTATTCAATTTTACAAAAATTTGTGCAAAGCGTGATCTTTCGGCCTCTCAATCAGCCCAATATCGTGTCGGCCAACCGGTAGATCTTGTGACCTGTCCGCCCTTGTGGTGCTCACGATTACTAATAGTTCAAAGTAAAGAGTATACTACATTACTACAGGCGAGATTTTTTGCAGTTAATGTGCATTTGGTAGTGTTTGTTAATAACAATGCGAGAATAAATAGAGCATATTGCTTCATAATTCAACCAGACTTATTTATAAAAGATTACACATTTGAAATGATACATTGTGTTTATCTGTTGAAAAGCAGGAACTAATAATTTCATAAATAAATGAGCACCATCAGATATGCAAGAGTATTAGAGCGACAGCGATAGTTTTCTGAGGCTGATTTTTTGTTAGACTGCATTTGGCGTTAAATTTTGTTAAAAATATGAAAATACAGGAGAAATATAAAAAGTTCCGTAAACTTTATTAAATGTAACTATTTGGTATTGTTTTTATAATCTAAAAAAGAATACTTCGATTATTTCGTAAGAATAGTACAAAGGGAATAGAGCATTGTTTGCACCAGATGTGGGCAATCTATCGATAGGTCGATAAGTTTCAAAAAAAAAAATTGCTATCAATTTATCGATAGTTGAGATGAAACGATAATACTATGAAGAATATGTTATCAATAGTTAAGCGATAGTTTATCGATAGTTAAACAATAGTTATGCGATAGTTTATCGCAATTTTAAACGATACTTCATTAAAATGTAAACTAAACAGTCAATATGTTATAAAAATGACAGTTTATCGTTTATAAAACATCATTTTATTTATATTTCATATAATTTTATAATTTTTATTATTTTTTAAATTAAATGTCAATGATATGGACAATGGTTTGATAAAGACTATCGATAAACAAAAACTATCAGATAAGAAACAACTATCGTTTAATCTCTAGTTTGCAAATTTAAAAAAAAATGATTAAAAAACTTTAAAATCTTCAAAAAAAACTACCCTATTAAATGACGTTTATATTATACAGTACCAACCTACCTACGCCATTTGTTGTTGAACCTAACCGGTCGCATAGGTATGCAATATTGTAGATTTGCATTTTTATTATTAAATTAACACTTCAAATATCTTTGTTGTCACTGTAACATGTAGAGATTTTAGTCACTTGTCGCTTGGTAGCGTTAACGTTGATGTTGTGTAGTGTTTGACATCACAAAGCTTTGAAGTCACGTGTTTGGTGACTAAATTGTAAATTAAAATGTGTCGTTAAATTGGATGTGTTTGAATTTCCTGAATGCATGTAACCTTTGTAATACAAGTTTAATGTTTGTGTTCTATGAAATTCTAAAACACAGCATTGGGTGAGTGACAAAAACACAGATCCGCTGTGAAAGATTGACATTTCTAATCTGATTTCTATTTTGAGTGACTTGCACTTGTCCTGTTGTTTTAACAGCCTATTGGTGGCGTCATTATAAAGATTATTTGAAACGTGAGCTATTTCTTGTCATGTAAGTTTAAATATAGGAAATAGTTACTTATGTATCAATATGGAAAGCAAATATATTTTACCATACCGCACAAATATGTATAGAGTATATAATAGTATAGTTCCCTCGATGACTTACGCAACAATATTAAAGTCAACCATCTTTGTCAACACCTTAGTGTAAAGAAACTACTATTTAATCACGTAGCGAACGCTCAATAACAAATAAATTAAGTGCTTTCATTACACATTTCTTGTCGACAAGTAGTGGTTTCCATGTTCACATGAAAAACTTTATCCAAAATTTAGCAAATTTTCAACTTTCAATTTTTTTGATTTAATCATTAGAATATGTCATAAATAAGGTACAGAATCGCCTAATATGACGTTCATTATTGTTTAGGCCTTAGATTTGAGTGCGAAGCAAGTGGCATGGCCTGAATAACAAATTTATCATAGGCTAATTAAATTCCCCATCCCCCAATTTTAGGCTCTTTAATTTTTTTTGCAATAAAAATTTCCGCCAGCGGAAGAAATGCCAGCGGAACTTACGGTAGGAAGAACAAAAACTTATTGGAACTTAGTTGATAATTAAAGGCTATTTATAGGCTCCACAATTGACGTCTCACTATCCCAGTTGGACCTTGTCCCCGACTAACGGCTCACTGTAGTCCCAAAGGCGCGCGCAGCGCAAGTTGGAGCACGGAGCGTGTAGTCCTCGAGTTATTTTTTAAAGTGCGTCGCAGGCTAACCTAAAAACATAGTTGTACCAAAACCATTGTTTCAGTGCCACTGACAATTTTTCGTTGTTGGTGCTCCATGCAATCTCGGCAACTTCCCCTCAACAAGTATCTTAAATATTTATTTAAGACATTGTCCTATATTAAGTTTATATAATGCTAGGCTCAATTGCCGAATTCAGCCATAGGGCGAAATAAACGGCCACAACGCGATCTGGCAAACGCAAAACAGCCACAACGCGTTGTGTATTTTAATAACTATTAGTTTATGTTAAAAAAACGAAGTTCTGTTGGACTCAAGAAGGATTTTGTTAGCATAGATTAGTTTATGTCAAAAAAACGGAATTCTGTTGGACTCAAGAAGGGTTTTGTTAGCATAGATTAGTTTATGTCAAAAAACGGAGTTCTGTTGGACTAAAGAAGGGTTTTGTTAAACAGCCACAACGCGTTGTAGCTGTTTTGCGTTTGCAAGATCGCGTTGTGGCCGTTTATTTCACCCAATGGCCGAATTCGGCAATTGAGCCTAACATATATACCATTCTGGAGCCTATAAATAGCCTTTAATTATCAACTAAGTTCCAATAAGTTTTTGTTGTTACTACCGTAAGTTCCGCTGGCATTCCTTCCGCTAGCGGAATTTTTTATTGCAAAAAAAATTAAAGAGCCTAAAATTGGGGGATGGGGCATTTAATTAGCCTATTATTTTCCATTATTTTTAAATATTTTTTCTGAGTTGGTACCGCTAGCGGAAGGGAGGTGTTTCTCAACTGTTGTTCATCAATGTTTGCTTAGTCTGTTCCCACCTTAAGCAGCGTAGCTCCAACTGAAATTCTATGTGCGAAGCCATGTGAGTCACACGTGCTTCGCTTGAGGTCCGTGAAGTTGGCGCAGGCCTAATGACATAATGAAATTTGTAATGTCCTATAATTCTCATTTTTTTGCTATATGACTGAAATTTATAATTGCTTTCCTTAAAATGATATAAACAAAACAAGAATGCTACGCCAAGTTTACGCTTGCGTATCCATAGTGAAAATTCAGATTTTTGAAATACTATGACTTGAATTTTTTGCTGCTTTGGTTTATTTGTTATAAACAAAACAATATATTGGTACCTGCGTCAACTTCACTATTTAGTATCAAAAGTAAAATTTGGAACAATTTTATAAACTATAATATTTTGCTCATTTTTCGCGTATTTTTTGCTATTATGTCTTTTTGCAACCATAGTTTATTTGTAATAAAGCAGATAAGATGGGTACCTACGGCTTTACGTTTGCGTAAAATTTACGAAACTATTATATAATGTTTTGCCTATGCCTGCCATAGGTATGCAGCATAAAATGATCTAAAATTATTCTATACAAAAAGCTTGTTTAAAATTCTGGCAATTTAATTTTGTTTATAACAAATAAACTAAAGTTGCAAAAAATTCAAGTAATATAGCAAAAAATGAGTAGGCTTTATTATCAAATTTATATTACCGGATTAAGAGTTTAATAGCTAAATATGTTAAAATAAGTCCTTGTCCGGATAAGAATTGAACAGAGAAAATAAATAAATTAAAGTTGTTTGTTCTTGTCATCATCATTAATTTCTAAACAAATAAATATATCGACTTCCGGTTTTCAGAATTGGATTCCTCTGATTTTTTTCTGTAAGATACATCATTTCAAAAACTTTTAATTGAACTGAAATTTAAAGTTTTTCTCCAAGAGTATATAGTAAAATATTATATAATAATATACCAAAACAGATTAACAGAAATCTCAAATGACCCACAGTGGACGCCGGGTGGACCGCCTTAATGTTGGTATTGATATAATACCCTTCTGCAAATGGCAAGTAGGGCAGCACGCTACTGCAGACCACCCGGTTACTGTAGCCCTGTCAATATGCCTACATAACTTGTACATGCATGTATTATATTGTATGGTAAGTGCAATTTATACATCACATTTCCAGATAACCACCGTTTCTCTTTGTGTGGGTGTAAACCCCTTACCGTAACTCGTAACCAGGGCCGTAGCAGCTACAGACCGTAGCTATAAGGGTATGCCAGGGAAGCCTCAAAAGGAACAATGGTCACTGGATATTTTATCAAAGAACAGTTTCAACTGCAGTAGTCTTTTAATTTATACTCAAAATAGGAAAATTCCACGGTTGGACTATTCCTGGTACCTAATAATTTTACATTATAAGTACCTAGTTAATTTTGAGAGTATGTGGATGTGTCTAGTTATGCTTTTCTTTGTACGAAGTTTTTTAAACTGAATGCTATTTTAATTAAACAACTAAATCATTTCTTTATGAACTTTCCATAGCCAGATGTTTGACAAAATTATTAGAAAAAAGTACTTTGTACGAAGTTTTTTAAACTGAATGTTATTTTAATTAAACAACTAAATAATATCATTATTAACTTTCCATAGCCAGATGTTTGACAAAATTATCAGAAAAAAGTACTAGGACGCACAAAAGTAAATACCCTATATGATGATGCTTTCATTTTTGCTGCTGGCGTTTCATGTCATCACGATTTTAACATTAAGTAAATAAATGTAAAACACACGTAATCGAACTATGAATCGCTAGGAGTCCAGAACGCGAAATAATTGAGTCAAAAATGTTTTTAACAAATAATCGGTGTAGGTGATTTTTGATCAATTTCTTCGTCGATTTCCTGGTCATGTGTCATTAAACATACAAACACTGCGACGATTAGACGCTTGCCTCAAAGAGACTGGTTTAACACGGGACAGTAGCAGACGTGGTCGACCCCGGAGCAGCTGTTTGATCGAGAATATCGCTGCTGTGACAACACTGTTCCTGTGACTGGTAGATAGATAGATAGATAGATAAAATAAAAGGCTGGTGAGCGCATCATGATCAATGACTTCTTGCTGCCGCAAATTATTGTATTTAGAGAACATTTAGTTCAAAGGACGGCGCAACCACAGACACAGCACAGGCGACAGTGAATATTCTGAAGTAAGCGTTTCTCAGCCGCTTGATCTCTCGTTTTGGCTATTTCAACTGACTCGCGTGATCGCTCAATTTGACCGTTCCAGACTTTTTCTTTGGAGTTTTTTGAAGTCACGGGTCTATACAAACAAGCCACAGACCTTGGTGTCTCTAAAGGAGACCATCCGACAAGAAATGAAGAATTTATCGCCAGAAATTTGACACAAATTATAGAAATAGCTGTGAAACGAGCCTGAATATGTACATCAACTGTGGTAGCGGTCACTTGATCGATATTATCCTTGCGACTTAATGGGAAAATTTTTACAATTTTAAGTAAACGTAATCATTAAACAGAACCAATTTTTCTTCTTTACAATCAAAGTTACTGACTAAGGAAATCGAGAGATTACTTTTGCGGCACCTTATATTATTTCTTAACGAGTTGTATATTTTTGAAATAATTTAGAACAATTATTTAAGAAGTCATATTTCCAATATGACATTTTAATTAAAACAAATGTACCTAATTTTTAGAAGTTATTCCTACACCTATTGATTTATGTGCATTTTTACAGCTAGACAACTGTTATTAGTATAAGTATTTTTTATCTATAAATATTGTGTCAATACATTTGTTATATTTAAGTCTACCTTTAGAGCCTACCCCAAATGTTAAATCTGATTATGACCTCTCTCGTAAGCAGTGCCTTTCCAGAACTAGGTAAATGCGACGCAGCAAGCACCAGTCCTCCTTAAAATACTTATTTATAGCTATTTATTTCGTACGACTTTGAAAAACCCTGTATTCTCATTGATTTCCCAATGGCTTGATTCAGCTGTAGGTAACTGTAGCAATCTTACAATATTCTATTCAATGTATCTGATATTACGAATGATGACTTTGCGATAATAAAATATTGTATTAATATTTTCGATTCTGGAAAAATTACAGCTATGTAATATTCATTTGTCAAGATAGTATCGTCTCTAATCAATCGAAATTACTGTGCTTATTTTCTTTATCGTCGAGGGACTATAATTTTTTTAAATGGTGCAATTATATTGAAATATTTCAGAGAGTTATTAATCAAATTAAAGCGATTTTGTATCATTTCATTCAATAACATTAACTCTTTATATTGGGAGCTTATACCGTGTGTGCCAGCGAGAGTATAGTAGTTTAACAAGGAAAAAACGTTTTTTGTACATAAAACCAGTCCGGCTATAACTATGTTACCATATTACACATGGCAAAATAGCAATACTTCACCTAAATCTACATCTTCTAATTTTATACATCATATGGTTCATTTCATTCGTGAAAGTTTGCGAAATTAATAAAAATTTGAGACATTTTTGATTTGTTGTTTTTGTTGCTATAAATGTAATAACATAAATATTTCCTATACACTGTGGTCTTGTGGTAATAATTCTCGATCTCATTCTGAACTATAGTTTCGTAGGTTCGATTTTCAGTGTGTTTCTTAAAATTTCATCAATTTTTAAATAAAATTCATTTCAAATAATTGTTAGGAATAGGAAGTTAAATAAATTGTTAGAATTCCGGACTACGTAATCCTAAGATTTTTGGTTCTAATCAGGGAGAATTTTGTAAAAAATTTGTTTTTGTCTATTAAATAATTTGTTTTATTATAATTGATTTGCTATTTCTAACAATTATTTGAAATGTATTTTATAAAATAAATAAATAATACTGAAGAAACACACTGAGAATCAAACCTAAAATCTACGAGTCCGTAGTCCTGAATTCTAACCAGTCTATCACAGAGTAATAGTGTAGTGTATGTGATTACATTTTTTATACCTATAAAACAACAAATCGAAAATGTTGGAACATTTTTATTAATTTCAAAAATTTCGCTAATTTCACTAACGAATCTGTATGAAATTAAATGTAGGATTAGGTGAAGTATTGCCATGTGTAATATGGTAACATAGTTATTAGACGGAGGGGTTTTATTTACAAATAACTGTTTTCCCATGTTAAACTGCTATGCCAAACTTTCGCTGGGACGCACACGGTGTGTATAATAGTTTGTATTCGATACTATTTTTATTACACTTTAGATATTTTAATATTAGTTTTAAAATAACTAAAAATATCTGTTATAGCTCAATGTACACAAATAAACTTTTTAATCATACAAATACTCTCTCGAAAAGAAATTTTTGCAGGTTGTTTTGTTTGTCAAGTTATTTATACATGTGACCAAAATTTGTCTGTTGAGGTTATGTCCTTTCGGCATTTCGTGTTTGGAAATGGACTTAAAACCGCATAGATTTATCAAATGTTCCAGTTTACCACATGCAGCTTGTTTGATTGAATTAAACCACAGACTTGTCAATTACACGTAGGAGTATAGTTTGTTTGCATTAACTTTACTCAAATCTAATAATATAGTCGGAATTAAATCAATTTCATTACCTATAACATCAACTAAAATAATATTTCTTTGTTTACTGTCAAATAAAAGTAAAACTTTTAAATTCATTATAAAATAAGTCACAATTTTTGAAAAATATCTGAAAGTATAAATTTTTTTTTAGGTTGTATAGGTATGAATCCGTAGAAAGATTACGTTAATTATTATCAACACCATAATTGATAAATATTTAATTTTTATGAAACAACTTAGTAGGAGTTTTAGAGATTATCATCTTTGAGAAAATGTGTGTACAAAATAATTATTACCTACTTTAATTACGTTCCGTAATTACATGAGAACTTCATAATATTTTATTATAATTAAAATTTGTTGTTCGTTACTAATTAATGAAAAAGGAAAAGATATAATTTTAATATGACATTAAGCTGTATGATTTTAAAAACGGTTGGTAGATTTTAAAATTATTATTAAAAATTTAATGTCGAAAATAATGGTTTTGACCTTATTTATTACGCTTGCTTGAATTATATACTCAGCCTAAGAGCGTAATGTAACCTACTTGGCTCAATTTTCTACTATTTCACTAGCAGCTCGAGTGCCCGCGTGCACTTACAGCTATTCACATAGGTAAACAGTGTTTCGCCCAAGGATTGGTACTTAATATGAACTAATTATCACAAACAATGGTTTACTTGAAAGATAAAAGTACAATCTAGATCAATAATGTGATGAAATTTGTATTTTTTGTTTATTTATTGAATAACAGTTTCGTGAAATTAGACAAGTTAAGCAAGTTTATGATATTGTAAAATTAAATTCGAAACTAACATTTAAACACATAATATACACGGGACCAATCTTAATCTTTAATAAAAAATTATAAAACTGTTGTTCGTTATTGGCTAATGCTCTTTGCATGTCGGTGGGGATGTTTTAGGCGTTCCGATTTGTGTTGTATCTTGAGCAGTTATCGATGATGTGTTTGACGGTAAGTCTGATGTTGCAGGTTTCACAGTTTTATGGGTCTGTTCTCGAAATTAAATGTCCATGTGTGAGTTATACGGATATGTGTGCACTATACGGAGTCTAGTGATTATTATTTTTTCTTCTTTTGTTCCTTGGAGGTTTTCTTGATTTTGTGTCTGGTTTGATTATTATTAGTTTGTTTCCCAATAACCGGAGACTTGTATATTTATGTGGTTTTTTAGTTCTTCGCCTGTGCTTGGTATGGAGGTGATGTCCCTCAGTTGGGTTGCGGCATCTGCTTTCTCGTTCTCAGGGATATACGTGGTGTGGGATTCATAGGAATGTAATCTTGTTGTTATTATTTGTTAGTTGATGAAGGTGTTCACGGATGTTTTTGGCAATTGGATGTTTTGGGTGTGGAGGTTTTTATGGTGGTTAAAGCGCTCAGAGAGTTAGTGCATATTATGTTGGAAGTATGATTGTTTTTGGTTATGTTTTCCAATGCTTGAATGTACACTTGACTGTGTTGGCAGGCGGTATTTAAATGTATGCGCCCCTGTTATGAAAGCTGCTTCAGTTTTGTCATTAAAATGTGAGCCGTCGGTGTAGATGATTTTCTGTGAATTGTTTTCTTCAATTATTTTATTGAAAAACTGGATATATTCTTCTTTACTAGTGCTCTCTTTGGGGGTAGTTGGTTAGGGTTAGGTTGTAGGAGTGTTTAGTTGGTTGGCAGGGTGGAGTTTTGGGATGAGTCTCTTGTGAATTTTCTGAAGGAATGGTGATGTTTAGCTTGTTGGTAATATCTTGGAAATGGGACTGCAGAGGCATTAATGAAGTGTATTATGGGATCTTTAGATTGACATATTTGAAAGTTTGATGGTTTGTTAGTTTTGCTATTGTTGTTACGTAATTGGCTGTAACTTGGGTCTTTCGCATTTCAAATGGAGTATCTCCTGCTGTGAAGAGTTTATCTGTTTTTTTAAATTAAATTTCCAATAATTTCCTTGCCGACAAGTGTTTTTAATATGAGGTGCTTCTATACTGTGTCATGCTTTGTGGATGTCAAACTGAACCGCAATAAGATGTTGTTTGTTTTTGGAAGCCTTTGTACTTCGGAAGTGAGGTGTATTATGTGATCTATTGTTGTTCGTCCACGTTGAAATCCACATGGTTTGTTCAAAGAATATTATTGGTTTCCAGATACCATATTAATCTATGATTTATAATTTTTGTATTTGTATTTTGCAGAGACTATTTGACAGTGCTATGGGTCGGTAATTTTCTGGTTAAGTTAGATTTTTTTGTGGTTTAGTTCAAATGGAACATTATCTGGGCCCGGGCTGCTTTTACCTTTAAATTCGGCTTGTAATTCTTCTAGTGTTGGTCGTTACTAGAGTATTCTTCAAATTTATCTGCTAATTTGTTTACTATATGTTCGGGTTTTGTGAAGAGGCCGTTGTTGTGTATTATTGTTTTAATTTCTGTTGTTTTCTTTTCCTTTATTTTTCTAATTTAGTACATATTTCATAGCGTTGTAGATGTATTTATTTCTGAGACATATTTTTCCCACGATTGCTTTTTGCTGAATTTAATTGTTCGCCTAGCGATTGCACTTCTTTTGAAATTAATTAGATTTTCATTTGTTTTATTTAATTGCTTTTTTGCAGTCCTCATTCCACTAGGGAACTGTCTTTGTTTTGTTTGTTGTGTTAACGTATCCTATGGTTTCTTCTGCAGCAGATCTTGTGTTTCCAGAAGCGCTCTCCGTTGCTGTATGTCCAATTGGTGTCCATGTTTTCCATGTGTGCTGTGTTGGCTTTCCAATTTGCTTCTCTCAGATTCCTTTTTTGTTGTTATTTAGTGCTTTATTGTTGGAGTTATTTTGTCTACGTGTTTTATTGGATAGTGTCCACAATAATTAATGTTCCAATATTTTGTGCTTTCACATATAAAGTTAGTTGCAATGTCTGGCTCAATAAAAATTAAATCGATGGCTGACTCATTTCCAGTCCTCGTACAGAAGTGGGACAAGGTCGTCCATGGCTTCGTTTTTTTTCTATTATTTTCATATGTTGATCCCTAGTTTCAACTACAGGCAATTATTCTTCGTTTAGGTAGTTGTTGCATGAGCTGTGTTAGACGGTTAGCATTTGGATTTTCATTATTATATATATATATATATATATATATATATATATATATATATATATATATATATATATATATATATATATATATATATATATATATATATATATATATATATTTGAATTCTTCCGGGTATTTTCTCGCGTTGGTCTGGTTTGGTTCTGCGAAGAACCGTTGATTAGATCAACGGTTCTCCGCAGAACCAAACCAGACCAACGCGAGAAGATACCCGGAAGAATTCAAGATGCATCAATAACACTCGCGGAAATATCAAAATCAACATATATATATATATATATATATATATATATATATATATATATATATATATATATAACAAATTGTTAATTTTTGGGGTAAACACGTCTTTATACTGCTTCTAGAGTGGTATATTTACTAGGATAGCAACTCCGCCCGTAATGTATTCATTTTGTTTGTCTTCTCTGTGGAATGTGTTGTTCTTTAGCTTCGTGTTTTGATTTTCTTGTTTCTTGTATGCAGAAGAATTCGGGTTCGTATTTTTTGTAGTATTTGTATATCTTCCATATGGGCGTAGAAGCCATTAGCATTCCACTTGAGTATTGACATTATAGGTTTTTGGATTTTGAATTTCTAAATCTGATGGCTCGTTGTTGTTTCATTTTTTCCTTGTAGCCTTGTAAATTTCCTTTTTATTTTGGGATCTGTTAAGAAGGGGTATAAGTCGTGCATTGTTCAATAGTTCTATGGGCTCATCTGTATACTCTTCAGCTACATTAAGTTTTTCGTTTTGCAGAAAGTATGTGAGTTGGTTGTATTTCTTCCTGCATACCTACTCGCAGAAAATTAATAGGAAAGACAATTTTGATGTTTCTTTGTTTCAAATTATTTTCGATTAGCTCGTGGGGAATTAAACAGAATTATCCTTTTAGATGGAGTTACTAATCGCCGAATTTTGATATCATAGTTGTTAATTGTTAGTGTTCCATTGTAGTTCATTAGGTTATCTACTTTGTTATTGTTGTGTAGGTAAATACAGATCCTGTTTTTTGTGATATTCGTGACGTGAAGAGAATATTTTTTGAGTCAGTTACTACTCCGATATTTAGTATGTAGTGTTTTTAAATCTTCAAATGCTTGTTTTAGGATAGCCTGATCTTTTTTGTGGAAAAAATTTGACTGCGGTTGTTTTTTGTGATGTTTGCGAATGTATTTTTATTCAAATAGTTTATGTTAAGCATTGTATTTTGAGATGTTGCTGTTTCTGTCATGCGTGTATTGTTAATCAGGGTACAATTTTGGGTAGGTGTCTCCATCTGTTACCTTGTTTGTTTAGTTTGAACAGTCATTTGTTAGTTGTTAGTTTTATTTATTATTGTTTGGATTATTGCTTAAGATATGTCGCTACCGGGAAATTTAAATAAATTGTGGTTGTGATATGATAGTTTAGTAGGAAAAAAGGGTTTTTGGGACATATTTGGTATGTCCCAGGTAGTATTAGGTAGTATTAAAGAGAGCACTATCATACTTGAGAGTTGGTGGTGACTGTTCTTTGGAACTCGTTCTTGAAAGTGTTGTTCTCAAAAAAAATTGATCGCGCTTGATTGATACTACTTGACATTTTCAGTGTTACCTTGCGAACCGGAATATTATTTTATAAGCTATTAATCAATATATTAGGTATGTATTTAGTTCAAAACTGCTTTCAATTAGTTAATTAAAAAATAAATTATTAAATTTAATTCGATACTTACCGGTTTTAGTTTAATCAAATTGATGCTTCCCTTCAGTTTACATTATTGTAATTTAATTAACAATATTTCATATGAATATTTTTAATATAAATACGCAGTTTATTTGAATTGCACTCATAATTATACAAATAAGGTCAAATCTAAAGAATTTTCACCAATCAAAAATAAACTTTATGTACATATCTGAGTTTAGGTCGCAAGACACATGTACAAAAGGCAAAACTTGAAGTTGATTAGACTACAATAAGAAAGCAGGGACTGGAACCGAACCGGAATAGGATCAAAAACCGAAACTAACCGCAACTATTTTAGTGAACCCAGAACGAAACCTGAACCATTAAAAATATTAGTTGGGGAACCCCATAACCGAACCGATGGTTGTGAACTGAGTCCGAACGGTTAAAAGCATTAACTAATATTTAATATTTTTTCGTTAAAATGCTGTTAAATTTTTCGGAAAATTATACTATAAGGTCGAGTCTAATTTTATGGGTTCTTTTTTTAAAGATTTAATCCAAAACTGGAACGAATACTTTTGAAAACTTGATTGTTATAATCAATTATTAAAACGAAACCGGAACTTGAACAACTTTTTTGAAAACTGGTTACCGGTTCATTTGAAGAAAAAATATGTAAACTGGAAGAAAACTGAACCCTTTTATGTACAGCGAATCATAAACTGAACCTGAACCGCTATTTTGTGCGGTTCGAGGCCCTAAGAAAGTAACTGGCCTTTTTCATCTACATTCTAACAATAATACGAAACCTATTCGTTAAGGATACTAAAATAAAACAATGTGAAGTAAGTACGGGTAGTACAATGTTTGGGAAATATTATTTAAAAATGCTTACAAGACTATTTTTCAAACAGAATATACAATTGATGAAAATTTAATTTGGTGATTTTTTTCTTCATCTTACTCCAACAAAAGTGTACGTTAGCAAAATGTTATAGCTAGTAAATCGAAGTGTTGCCAAATCGGTTTCATTTATGAAATAGAAACATACAGACAGTTATGGTATTAATTGATTTTTAGGAGATCAAAAACAATTTTCCCTGTACCTACCGTTAATATTCTGAAGGTAAGTACAGAAGCTTTTTTTATATTATAACAAAGTATTATGGGTTCTGGCTGTATTGAGGGCTTAATAAAAAGTAGAACAGTCCTTAAGTAATCATTTAAGCAAATAAATGACATATTAACATACCTAATTCGCAGGTACAAAACCATTCACCAAGTGCATAGTGTATAAAAATATAGTAGCTCTTAAACACAACTTATTTGACTGCTGGTCGACGACTGATGTGATCTGCTGACTAGACTAACGCGGCGAACTTAGCGGATACACATCGTCTAAATTACTGGCTCATTTCAAGAAATAGTGTCAGTTAATCACAAGTAACGCGAGAGGTACTGAGAATATTTATTCCGTTACAACTGACTCTCGTTTTCGGCAAACTATGAAGAAGAGGTTGACGTGTTTGAACGAAAATTACTTACTGAAAATATAATTTTAAATGCGAAGCAGGGAACATATCGCGTTCTGTACTTGAATCTGACACGTGACCGCAGCTCGTCCGGCGGTGGTCTGCATCGCATTCTTGAAGAAAGCCGTTCTCGAGCTGGATGGTTGAAGTCTGCTCCTTTTTCTGCATCGTGCTGACCATCGGAACTACATGGTCGGGCTCTCGTCGTCTCCCTGGTTTACTTGGACATCTTCTTTGACATTTTCTTCACAAGATGTCACTCCTACTAGTAGGCACGAATAATTTGGTGGCGTGCCCCCAGATCGTCAATATTGGGCTGATAATAGGGTCGCCGAGGGTGAGTTACGTGTCTCCTAGCGGCTATAAATTCACCCTGATGCGTGACCCCCAGATCGTAAAATAATGGTATAATATGTGACGGATCCAGATCCCGCGCTATTTCTGGTGTTAGCGGAACAGACAGTGAGTCTTCAATTGTACTCGGAACACGTGGGATTGCACCTGTGTTTCTTGGGCTATGATCCATTGATATGATACTTTTTTCACTCTTTTCTTTCCAAAATACAGCCGTGTGTTGTGCGCCAAGTTGTAACAAAGTAGGATGGGTTCTGGCTGTTCCATTCACCACGTGCATAGTGTAGAAAACTAGCAGCTCTCAAAAACAACTTATTTGACTGCTAGTCGACGAAAGACTGATCCGCTGACTACACTAAGGCGGCGAAGTTACCGGTTAAACATCGTCTAAATTACCGGCTCATTTCAAGAAGTACTGTCAGTTAATCACAGATGATGCAAGAGGTACTGATAATATTTATTCCGTTACAGTACTTACTTTTCACAAATTTATTATCTTTCTACTTGTAGTTGCGTAATAGTAACGGTATTATATAATATTTGTAGATACAAAATATTCTATGTGGAAACCGATGTGGAAGCATTATCACTGAGTTGCATCTAAAAGAGAATTTCCAACATACTTCCCAATCTCGAGGCCCATAGTAACCTTGTCGAGCTATACTTATTGTTAGTGATACAATATTTTAGTGACCTAAAGTGTGCGAACCCATTAAACCCATACCCGAATTTTATACACCACTCACATCACAATCCTACTTATATGGATCCAAGGCTAACCATAAAAATATCTTTTAGTATTAGACCTTTTTATAACTTGAGAATTATGTATCTTAATAAGAAATATATTTTGTAAGTAATTATATAACTAATCATCGTATGATATTTATTATATTATATTATTTTATTGACTGTAGAGCAAGTTACATATGCACAGTACGTCATATTTTACATTTGAAACAAAACTTATTATATAGATACATATATTTGATTTATTTAAATTAGAACACTTAAAATCAAACAATAAAGTTGAAAGTATGTTGCAGAGTTACCAAATCAGAAGTTTTCATCTGTCATATATACCTCAATACTATAATAAGACTTCAATATTAACTTTTGTGATATAGTAGATTTCAATTTTTTTTAATCCAAATCCCTTATGTCACAAGGAAGTTTATTAAAAAGGTTTATATTTATGTTATTTACGTTAACATTTTTTGACATATTTTTTGGAGCAATTAAATTTTTGTTGTTTCTCGTATGGTAGGTATGATTATCAGCATGTGTTTTAAAAGTGTAAATTTTTCTTAATATATACTAAAGATAGTAGAATATATTGAGAATAAATTGTAAACACATGGTTTTGTTTAAATAGTTCTCTACAAGAGTCTCTTGCACCAGCTCCGGAAATTACTCTAACAGCTTGTTTCTGCAATAGAAAAATTCGTTCGGTATGTGGTGATTGTCCCCAAACAATCAGCCCATACGTCATCACTGCATGAAACAAGGCAAAATAAGCTATTCTAGCCGCTGCTGGACCAACAGTGTAGTATATTTTTCGCAGAGCATACACACATTTTGATAGTTTTTTACTTAGAAAATCAACTTGGCATTTTCAGTTTACGTTTGGAGTAACAAGTATACCCAAGTATTTTATGACAAAATCATTGGTTTTATTATTTGTATTAACGAAGTCTAACATATTTGTTTTTTGAGTATTTAAAACCAATTTGTTAGCCGTAAACCAATCAACAGCTTGTTTCAAAATATAATCTGAACTGTTTTCTAATATTTTCAGGTCTGCATTGCAGCTAATAAAATTTGTGTCATCTGCAAATTGAATTGTTTTACAATCCATGTTTATAGATAAATCATTAACATAGATAGTAAATAAGAGAGGCCCCAATATGCTACCTTGACGAACTCCTTTATCGATGCCTTTAAGAATACTTAATTCATTATTTATTGAAACCCGTTGTTCTCTATTACTTAGGTATGATTCAAGTAGTTTTAGTGAGATACCTCTTATACCGTAAAATTCTAACTTGCCAAGTAATATGTCATGTGGTATACTATCGAATGCTTTGCTTAAGTCAATAAAAGTAGCTCTGCAAATTTCTTTATTATTCCAAGAATTTGTTATGTTACTTATTAGAGTCAACATAGCATCCGTAGTTGTCCTGCCCTCTCGAAATCCAAACTGTTCTTTTGTTATATACTGATGAAAATTTATAAAGTTTACTATACGTGTGAATATAACTTTCTCTAAGATTTTAGAAAAAACAGGTAAAATGGCTATAGGTCGATAATTTGCAGTAGAAGAGTGGGGTTACTTTGCTTAGATTTGGCGGTTATTACAATTAAATTTCGTAACTGCTAGACCTAAAAATTGGTAAAAAATGTATGTGGTACAATTATATTTAAGCTATCGATTGCACTATGTATTATAAAACTATTTTAAAGGGAAATATTTATTTTTATTTTTTAAACATGTACGCAAAGTCACCCCGCGTTGGGGTAACTTTGCATTTGCTTATAAAATCTATATGCAAGAACATATCGCAAAAATGATGGTTTACTTTGCTCAAGGATGATGCGAGCTTTAATTTGATATATAAAAAGTGGTACTTAGTATATATCTAACCTTTTTTCTGGCCAATATTAAAGATGCATGTCTTAGTTCAAAACTGATATTATTACAATGATATAAAAGGTTTTCTAACATGTAACAGATGTAAATATGATTTTAAAATAATATAAAATTAAATGGAAACATTCGTTAGCATAAAAAGAAAAAATATATATACGTTTACTTACAAAAACATCGTGAGTGGAATGTCTATCACTTTATTCAAAAATTCGTATAAAAAAATAGAAATATGCAATCTGATTAAAAAAAATACTTGGAGGGATAAAAATGATTGGTTTTTTCAAAAAAAATACTACAAAGTTCTAGAATTTATAATAATGCCTCCACAGACCTTAGTTTATCGGGTTTCAAAATTTACTAAAAATATATGAGTTACTTATAATACATCTACAGCCTACATGCGATGTGACAAACCTCCTACGCGTCACATACAAAGTAGAATAGCTAATATGAGTAAGATAAGGCAAGACTACTGCGCTTAGGTACTACCTATTCAGAACAAAAATTAAATTAAAAATTTTCCCACATACTTAGCAAAGTTACCTTTGTGAAGCAAAGTAACCCCACTCTACGTATCGTCACGAGATTCATTTTAATACACGGATATTATTTTAGCTTTTTTAAAAGAATCTGGAAATATTCCCTGCTCTAAGCAGCTGTTTATTAATTCATTTAAAGGATATATAATGCAATCAGCGACTGATTTGATTAGTTTGGAATTAATTCCGTATAAATCTACTGATTCTTTAGATTTCATATTTAGAATAATATTAGATAATTCATGGGGAGTAGTTGGTTCAAAGTATATAGAATTTGGACATTTATCTGTTTTAGAAAGCAATTCAGTGTAAGAAAAGTGTGAGGTTGTTAGATTTTTGGTGATATTTTCTGCAACTGATATGAAAAAGTCATTAAACTGGTCTGCTGTAATTGTACATTTTGGATCATTAGTTTTTCTGCCAGTTTCATTATTTATAATAGACCACGTCGTTTTAATTTTATTTGTCGACTCAGAAAGACATTTTATATTGTATTGTTTTCTAGCCTCACTTACCTTCTTTTGATAATGTTTTTTTAATTCGTTATATTTAATTTTCCCGTCTTGATTGTTATTTATCTTTGAAATTTCCCATGCAAATTGGAGACGATCGCGAAGATCTATTATTTCTGGGGTCATCCACTTGTGATTAAATTTTTTACCGCACCTACTAGTATTTAAAGCTGGAAAGGCCATCTGCAAATGAAAATTGAATGTTTCGAAAAATATACTACACTTTTTATTTGGACAAGTTTCGGCATACAGATTCTCCCATGTCTCATTGGCAAGGCTGCAATAGAATCTGTATAAATTAGTCTCATTGTTGAAGTTTCTAAATTCCTTTTTCAGACGACCACTACGGAAACTTGCCATAACAATGTTATAAACTACAATGGAAACAAACAAATAACACAAACTAACATGTTAGTCTAACGCACACTTATAACGTAACGCTTCGAGTTACACTATATGACAACAGATGGCGTTACGAGTCAAAATCAATTCAAATAAATGGAAAAAAAGTATATTAATGCAATAAATTGACATTCTGACACAGTCTGTAATATTATATAGAAACAAATTTTCATTTTTCAATTTAATAATAATTACTTATTGGCTAATTGTGTATTCTTTAGTATTTTTGAGATTTCAGATTATAGTTGCACAGTTGGTATCGAGGCATAACCTAACTTTTAAACGTCAGTGCTTCAACTTCAACAGTTGTATAAATTTAGTTCATTGAACATTTTTTTAAATATTTTGTGGTCGTCTGAAAAATAGTGTACATAACTCGCTCAAAAGTGAGATAACAGTGCTCGTGAAATTGAACCACTCGGCGCTATGCGCCTCATTCCTCAATTTCACTCGCTTGTTATCTTACACTTTCGATGCTCGTTATGTAATATACTATTTGATTTGGCTTGAGATATTTACAAAACAGTATTGAAGAATGGTCAGACAGATTGAAGTCCTGGACTGTTACTTTAAAATCAGTAATATTTGTGAACAAATTATCTATACAGCTTTTGCTGTAGTGAGATACGCGAGTAAATTGTTTGACAGTAGGTGTCAAGTTATAGGTCGACATTATGTCTATAACTGCATTTTTATTCATATTTGTACTCATATAAAGTCTACATTAAAGTCCCCTACAATTACAATATTCATATTTGTAAACTTACTTAAAATGTTTAAAGCTTGTGTTAGAATATTAATAAAAACCTTAGTTCCCATTGGGTGATCTGTAAAGTGTTAAAATGATACAATTAAAATCTAAATATAATAGCATTAATAATTGTGTATGCTTAATTAAATTTATTATCATTACAATGATTAAAAACGTAAAAAACAGAGTCAGTAAAATATTATTTTCCTTATTAAAATAATACTGTGATTGATGTTAGTTCTAATATAATAATAATATAATAATAAAATTAAAGAAATGAAAGCTCATTTTCTTCATTATGTATTATGTGGCAACAAAAATACATTTGTGTACAGGTCTAGATTCCTCATAATATCTAATTGAATTTTTTTGTAACTTATGCATTAGGTTAATTATAGTTCTTATGTTAAATGTCTACGTCATCTTTTTTGTGAACGGCACGGTATAAAATTGTACGATTTTTGCTCGCTTATTTATTATTTTATACCGTGAGCATACGAGAAAGAAAGTAAAATCAGGAATTATTCTGGAACAGACGTTTTCAAAACAGTATAAAAATTGGAACAACGATCTTTTTAACGAAATTTTCTTTTTAATCAAGTTCTAACCTCTGGGGCAAATGTACGTTTTTTTTTTTAAGAAAAGAAAAGAAATGTACAGCACAGGTTACAGTTCAGCTTGTGTATTTTAGTATTTTATGAAATAAGCGATAAAACATACAAACATAGTATACTGATCACGAGTAAAAAAATTTGTTTCAAAACTCGTAATATTAATTTCTGCACTTTATATAAATAGCCCAGTCATTTTAGGTGGAAATTACCTCAAACCCGGAAAAAATTAGTAGTAAGCTACAATTTGGAGGATATATAGTTCTTGATGTTCTTTACGACCTGTGAAAACCCATCGACCGTAGGGGGGGGTGGAACCACCCCAAAACCACCCTCAAAGGTGCAATTTTTTAGATTTAATTTTTTTTCTCGTAAACCGTTGTCTGTATCAAAAAATTTTAAATTGCAAATTTGTAGCTTATAAAATTTGCAATCGATTGATGTATAACACTTTATAGTTTTGTATACCTGTAAGATTACAGGTATATAAGAAAAAAACCTTTTTCATTTTTATTTGATTTATGTCTTGAATTTAATGAGTTACAGTAGTTTTAAAGACGAATCTTATTTTTTTAACGTATAATTGTTATAATTTCGGTTCAAATAATAAAAAGGGCTCAGAAGGGCCCTGTACTCAAAACTCGTTGGTCATTTAAGGGCCCAAAATTTTGTAAATTCTATTTGAGCTAGTTTTTTTTAATAATGCGATAATTCTCGAGACGGTAACTGACCCTATATTTGTAATATATCCGGTCCCAATTTTTGTATACCTGTAAGGTTACAGGTATATAAGAAAAAAACATTTTTCATTATTATTTGATTTATGTCTTGAATTTAATGAGTTACAGTAGTTTTAAAGACGAATCTTGTTTATTTTTAACGTATTATTGTTATAATTTTGGCTCAAATAATAAAAAGGGCTCAGAAGGGACCTGTACTCAAAACTTATTGGTAATTTAAGGGCCCCAAAGAATTTCAATTTTGAGTTGTTTTATTGTTTGTTTTTAATAAGTAACAGTTATTCTGAAACAACCTTAAGTACTTTAGTTTTAACATAAACCCAATATATATTTTTCAAATTATCAAAAGGAGACCTGGGAGTCCCTTAATCCGAACTTTTGATCATATAGGTTCAAAATTTTAATTTTTGTTTATTGACATTTTTTTATTACAATACTGGTTCGGGCTCATATTTTCGTTTTTTGACGGTCCATTTGGTTTTCAAAATTCCTACCTTTGACAACAAAGTATTATATTAGCAATATTTAAAAGAAGCATACTGCTTAGATTAGAATATAAAAACAGCTCCTGATTTATATATTTTTACAAATACACTTATTATGAGAATAATTTGAAGTAGGTATCATTAAAATTTCTGAAAATGTACAGAATTAAATACAATTGAATAAATACAATATTTTGTTATTTAAGTAATGTAAGAAAATATTATTATTATAGTAGAATTATATAATGTGTTGCAATGCAATACAAATTACATAATGCAGACAGCATTAGGTGAAATGGCTGAAGTTATTTTATTAGTACACGCTATTTTTTTTTGATGTAATACAACTTCTGCCTTGTTCAAAAAGGGCAAAGTTTCTGTTTACAAACATATTGAACAAAATATTGACATAATAGGAGACATGAAAATTTTTTATGATCTAAAAGTCAAAATAGAATATCTATTACTAAAATATATGAAAGTTTTTCGCCTTGTTTGGACACTGAACGATACATGTCGTACATGAACAAAATAGCCAAACAAACTATAAGAGATAAATTTGAGCTTGGTATATTTACCACCAAGTGATGCCGGTAATTTTCATGTAATGAGGTAAATATAATAATATTTCTGTATTTTGTTTGCTGTTTAGATGTTTTCTACAAGTACAAATATGCCTGGGTAATAATCTTCTCCCAACTCAGTGGGAATGGATTTCAAAGGAAAACTTGAACCAATTAAAATAAGTAAAAACGTTGCCCCATCCCACATTTTAGAAATGATATTTTGTAAATGCAAAAGTAACTATACACAACATTGTACATGCAAAAAATTTGGAATGTACTGCACAGCACTTTGTGGAAATTGCCAAAACATTTCTTGTCAAAATAGAAGACAAGAGGATGTAGTGAATATATAATATTTAAAAAAAAATGTACCTATGTACAATATAATATTTTTTCACCACACCCAATATCTAATAGTAATTTATTTAATGGCGAGTACAAATCCTGGAACGAATTTTATTATTATTGTTTTTTCTAAACTGTGCGATTATGGCAGGGCTTTCCAGAGAAAAATTGAGACCGGATATATTATAAATATAGGGTCAGTTACCGTCTCGAGAATTATCGCATTACTAAAAAAAAAACTAGCTCAAATACAATTTACAAAATTTTGGGGCCCTTAAATGACCAACGAGTTTTGAGTATAGGGCCTTTCTGAGCCCTTTTTATGATTTGAACCGAAATTATAACAATCATACGTTAAAAAAAATAAGATTCGTCTTTAAAACTACTGTAACTCATTAAATTCAAGACATAAATCAAATAAAAATGAAAAATGTTTTTTTCTTATATACCTGTAACCTTACAGGTATACAAAACCATAAAATGTTATACATCAATCGATTGCAAATTTTATAAGCTACAAATTTACAATTTAAAATTTTTTGATACATACAACGGTTTACGAGAAAAAAAATAAAAACTAAAAAATTGCACCTTTGGGGGTGGTTTTGGGGTGGTTCCACCCCCCCCCTACGGTCGGTGGGTTTTCACAGGTCGTAAAGAACACCAAGAACTATATATCCTCTAAATTGTAGCTTACTACTAATTTTTTCTAGGTTAAAATCTAATTTGACTGGGCTAAAAGTGCACATTTTTAAAGCTAAAATAAAACTTATAAATAATAGTATTAAAATTTACCTTTGATCAAAAATGAATTAAATGTCAGTGATGCGGAAATTACATTCTTTAAAACCAGTGGCATTAAAAATGTAAACGTTATTAAAAGCACATTTTTTGTTAATTTAAAAAAAAATCTTTTTATACAATGGGTAATAAAAGTACTTGAAAATGAACAAGTTCAGACAAGTGCTTCTTTGTATAGGTACCTTTGTATATCGAATGCTGCTAATGAAAATCTAGTCGGAATATTACGACAAATATAGTTTTTCGATGTATTGTCCGCCATCTTGGATTTGAGGTATAAGAAGTGAAGATTTGAGCCGTTTACATACCTAGGCGAGTACAGCGGGGTAGAAAACTTTAAAAACAACGTGTTAATCAACTGTTACAATATTTTCTTCTCAGAGTGATATAAGCCTCTTTTGAGATTTTCAGCCCAGTCTACACTTCATGTCGCTCGCGTGAAATATTTCTATTTATTTATCTATTTATCAAATTATTTATCAAATTATATAATCGAAAGCTTATTAAATTTGCCACAACATTTATTTGAAAAATTTTGCTCGAAAATAAAATATTTTTTAGATACAATCAATTGAAGAATATACATATTTTTTAAATTGATAAACAATTTTTGACTTTTCAAGATGAATAATTGTATTCAAATAAAAGTAAAACATTAATTCAAAACTTTTTGTTCATTTTAATGGTGTCAGTTTTAATAACATCAGAGAATCGGTTCAATTTTATAATATAATAAACAATATTGTGGGCGGGAATTTGCTTTAAATTCGTATTGTGGGCGAAGATTATATCAGTGAAATGCATCTGATTAAAAAATCACAAATAAATAAAACTGTAATAATAAAATAAAAATCTGTTGTGTTCAAAACAGACATTCCTCACCCTTGTTGATTTAACAAATGTCAACAACACATGATTATTTAACGAGTAAAATGATTGATTTAAAAATAACTATGTATTAATTTATAATCGTGTAAAACCCGCACCGCAAATACATTTTTATATTTATATTTGTGTTTCCAACGTGATATAATATTCTATCATAAAATTATTTGTCTATGATAAAAATGATAATTAAAAACATTTTGTATGTTATGGGATTTTACATTCTCATATTACTTAGATGAAAGTATAAAATGTTTATTAAAATTTTTTGTTTTGTTCGTTATTTTGACATCAAAATAGATTTAACATACAAAAGAAAAATCTTGAATAATACTATTCAAAATTTATTAAGCCAATAGTGCTTTGCATAGTGCATAGTGCTCAAGAATAAAGGAAGGAAATATTCCACTTGATATGATTAACGTCAAAAAAATGTTTAAAACATCTAGAACAGGATACGATACTGGCTTGAATTTATTTATTTATTAAGGTTATGTAAATTACTAAAATCTTTTGAAGGTTATAGAAACTAATAATATTTCCCCCGGTAATCTACAATAAGAATGTTTTTCATGCTTTTAACTAACTATAAGCTAATCTAAGTTATAATAAAGCGAAGATAGGTATACAGTAAAAAATTTAAGTTGAGCCGATACGATAACAAGCCTATTAAAATACTTCTGTTCTGACACTATACTGAATTAAAAATTGTGATAGATATAAGAATTAATTATATCATTATGTTGAGCGAGGTTAGTAAGTATTTAAGACAACAATATACTGGTGATCTATATGAAACACTATTAAAAAATAGTAGAAACTTTATTAATTCAAAATTAAAATGTGGATTAATCAGATAAAAATCTTTCACACTTTACTGCGTACTGATATCCAATATAATAATATAGTATTATTTAAATTATACCATGTTTAAGGAATCATGAAAATATTCCATTTTATATGATTAAGTGGACAGAACGTTATTGCAAAATATATTTCTGTTACAAAGATACAGTTGAAGATAAAAGTTATCCGCGAAGCCCATACTATGGCATGTTTCGTGATGGTGTAGAGTTGTATGGGCCGCTCGCAAGCAAACAAGCACCCCGACGTCACGGAATTAACAACAAACGACGCTCGGCGGAGGCGAGTTAGAGGCAAAGATGAAGATAATCAGCGTAAGACAACGCGTTATTCAAATTCACAACTCGTGTGAGCGCATTCGAGTGCGCTTGCGTGCGAGGAAAGAGACAAAAAGAGTAGATTGAGAGCACGACCTCAGTGGCACAGATCAATACCTCACGGAGGAGGGCCTATGCTGCCCTAATATTAACAGTTAATATTTTCTGTTCTTATTACGGTTGTTTTATCCGGCAGACGGTGGTGTCCACGCTTGATTCGAATATCGATTACCGTGTGTCAGTTGCACACTCGCACATTCACGAGCGCCCGAGAACGCGAGAACAGTAACTAGGATGGGACTCGAGGAGCGTACGCCCGCCAGGCTGACGGACGGCCAGGTGAACGCCTAGCAAACTACCTCTTGTAGCCGGCGGACATCCAAAGGAAATCAAAATATAAACTTTACTAATCAAATGTATGCTTTACAAAATTAACTCATGTTACTCCGGATGCATTTGTTATAAATTCACAAATCATAATTCCATTTGACGATGAAATTAAGAGAAACAAAATTAGCACATAGAAGGAAATTCAGGTGATCACCAATCTACAAAGTTCGGCTAGTGCAGTTCTCGATCCAGACCAAAGAGATGCAGGTTTCTAAATAATATCTGTGACTACCAGAACTTTTATCTCAAATTTAAAATATTAGCCATAAATAATATATCTAAAATCTTTCGTCAAAAGAAGATAAAACTCAACACACGAAAGATTTCTGTAAAATAATTAAATGATTTTCTTTCATTTTCCTATTGTATGATTGTATGTAATTTATTTGATTGTATGTTTTTGTATGTATCAGCACCCTGAGGAAGACTGAATTACAGTCGAAACGTCGATGTTTTTTTGGATTTTTTGTACTCATCACCTGTCATTAAACACGCAATTGACAATCGGAAATGTTAATTTCTCAGTGTAGTCAATCAGGAAAAATGCAAAGAACACTGGCTTTTCTAGACATTTCATAGTAAAATCATCTTAAAAATAATAAAGTTTAGTTTATAAAGTGTTACTTCCTGGAATTATAATTAGTGAAGACCACCGAATACCGCCAATATTTAAAAATAAAACTTGTGTGTAGCGCAACACCTATCCGTAGTAGTGAGCAGTAGTGAGTAGAAAAAACATCGTAACCTCAAATTTAATGATAAGACCACAACTACAACTTGAATGTATTTGATTATAGTTTTATTCGTTACAAAAAACATTGTACAAACCTCTTGCGGGAAGACACCATCCCAGCATTCGCGTAAATGAAACACTCGCTTCGCTCGTGTTTTAGTTCAGAAACTGACCACATCCCAAACAAACTGTAGGTACTGTACTACCGAATGCTTAATTGCTCCTTCATAATTTAAAATTAGAAGTTTAAAAAATATACTAAAGTACAAAATGTATTTACATTATTTTTTTATTTCATCACGTCAGACCAGGTTTTTGTATGCATAGCTGAGCTTATAAAGAAAAGAACAACAAAAATATGGAATTAATGCAGATTGGATTGTACTTGATTTCAACTAAACTATAATTCACAACTAAAATATATTGCGCGTGATGTACACGGTAAAAATATTTCACAACATGCGGAGAAAACACAATTTTCTTCTTGCGAAATAGTGAGGAAAACAAGTTTTCCCTCTCTAGAGAAGAAAGTAAGCAGTATTACAACCAGTGTTATTTTACAATAAAATATTTTAAAAATTGTAAGTAAATTTATGCTTTATTTTTCTACAATATTTCTCAATTTTACAACTAAAATTTAATTTAGCATATTGGCTGCAATATACATTTCATTGTGTCTAAACGTCATTTTGACAGATGACATAGGTTTGCACTTAGACAAGAGTCTTGCGTAAAAGTCCAACGTCTTGTCTTGTACCTACTCTACTATAAAGTAAGAAATAAAAAAATGAACCCGTTAAAACAAAATTTTTTGACTATAAATCCTTTATTTATGAGACTCGATCGATATTTATTTATATTGTTTTCATTGTAACTCTTTCTTAGATAGTGTATTCGAGAAAGAGTTAAAAAGAGTAGGGTATGGCGGGAGGTCTTGTGCTGGCCAAATCAGATTTTTTCTTGTGCCAAAGTAAATGTTTGGTCACAACGAGCCTATGTACCAAATTTCGGAGTTAAAAAGCGTAGGGTATGGCGGGAGATCTTGTGGTGGCCACATCAGATTTTTTCTTGTGCCAAAGTAAACGTTTGTTCACAACGAATCTATGTACCAAATTTCAGATTGATTGGTTATGGGGAAATGAGTATGGCGGGAAGTCTTGTGCTGACCACATCAGATTTTTTCTTGTGCAAAAGTAAATGTTTGGTCACAACGAATCTATGTACCAAATTTCAGATTGATTGGATATGGGAAAATGGGTATGGCGGGAAGTCTTGTGGTGGCCACATCAGATTTTTTCTTGTGCCAAAGTAAATGTTTGGTCACAACGAGTCTATATGTACCAAATTTCAGATTGCTTGGATATGGGGAAATGGGTATGGCGGGAGGTCTTGTGCTGGCCACATCAGATTTTTTCTTGTGCCAAAGTAAATGTTTGGTCACAACGAGTCTATGTACCAAATTTCAGATTGAATGGATATGGGGAAAAGGGTTTGGGGTATGGCGGGAGGTCTTGTGCTAGCCACATCAGATTTTTTCTTATGCCAAAGTGCATTGTTAGGTAACAAAAGTCTATTTGCAAACTTTCAGCTCGATAGGATCCCGGGAAGTGGGTCATTTTTTACTTTTGTTTTTTTGCCGTACGTACGTACGTACGCACGACGATGAAGTTAATATAAAGGATTTAAAAATGTCTTGTCTTGCTGATTTCTTGCTACATAATTTCTTGTGTTGTCTTGTTGATTTCTTGTCTTATATTGAAATTTCTTGATTTTTTGTTTACTGGGAAATCCTACTAATCACTACCAAGTACTGGCACTGTCTGTGTTAGTCCAGTCAATTTACTGGTTTGGTTGTATAATTCCGGGCCAGCACCAGATTTGGTCTAGTATAGGTTTTTTGGATCGCTGAGTCCAAATTGCCGAAAATCGCCCGTGGGAAATGCGCGCTTCACCCTTAAATTATAGCAAAAAACAGAATATAGGTATATTCTGACTGCGAGCCTTAATTTTGCCACAGTAAAGGTTTTTTGGGTCTCTGAATCCAAATTTCATGTCATTTTTTATCGAAAATGCGCGTTTCACCCTTAAATTAGCAAAACCCACCCCTGAAAGAGCGATTTTCCGAAATTTGGATTCAGCGACCCAAAAAACCTATACTAGACCAAATCTGGTGGTGGCTCGGAGTTATACAAACCCCCCTTTTCATACCTATTTATTTTCTCTTAGCTAAATTTCTTCATCATCATCATTTTTCATTAAAGAAACGTTGTTTTTATTCTATAATTGACCAGAAAAATACCTAAATTTAAAAAAAAATGTTTGTAGCTAGAATTCTTGCAAATTAATAGCAAGAATTCCTATTCTTGCACGACTAAATTCTTGTTTTGTCTTGTTTTTTCATTGCTCAATATTGTCTTGTCTTCTAGTTCTGTGTTTCTTTCACCTTAACAATGTTTTTACTTCCTTGTACACGGAGTAAAGGAAGTATTGTAATCGCGAAAAATTTCGGTTCTCAGATTTTTACGGAAATATCCGTTTTGACCTTTTCTGAATCCATTATGACTAGTTTCGTCGTGATGTCTGTACGTACGGACGGACGTCTGTACGTATGTGCGTCGCATAACTCAAATACGGTTAGACGTAGAAAGTTGAAATTTTGTATTTAGGACTGTTATAGCATCTAGTTGTGCACCTCCTATTTTTGGTTTCAATCTACAAACCGGAAGTAGTAAATTTTTAAAAAATTTCGATAAATATTTAATTTAAGACAAATTTTTTTATTTTAAATGAAAGATTATGTGATTATTACCTACAATCGGTATTTTATAAATATTTTTGTATCTGGTATCATTTAAGAATAATTAAAGTATATATTTATAATTTAGTATTTAGGTATCTTGTAGTCCATGATCGATTAACATTTGTTACTACGTAAAATTTAAATGATTGACATGACAGTGACAGTGGCAGTGACAATAGTAAAATATCGTTTATATCTTCTTCTGCAGTTTAAATAAAATGACTAAAATATATTTGTGAGTATAGTAGCAGTAGTAGTAGTACCTATTTATATATTAATATATTTGTATAATATAATTCTACATTTTAGTTATTAAGAAAAGTATGAACAGTTTAGGTAATAGGCGTACAAGGAAGTCATGTGGTGTCCACGTCAGATTTTTTAAATATGTCGTCAAAAAATGTTGTGTCTAACACGAGAGGAAAGCCCTTTTTCCACTTTCGCTCAATTGCCTCACTCGCTTCACTCGTGACATAAACATCGAGCTCGAGTTAGAAATAGAACCACTTTCCTTTCTAGTTGGAACAATAACTATACTTGTTAACTGCAATAATGTTTAAAATTTTGGTGGGTTAACTAAAACGATTTTAGTTTTTTTAGTTATTATTTAACAATAATATACCTAGCACTTATTTTACCCTTTTGGTGGTAAATTATGATAAAATAACAACATTTTTGGTGAAATCGAACAAGTTGTTCATTTACACTTTTGTGAGTTGATTTCATAAAATATATATATATATATATATATATATATATATATATATATATATATATATGTTTAAACCTACAATAATATTATTGTATTAATGCACACTTTAGTGTAATAACACATATATTGTTTATTAAAAAAATATACGAGACAGTGGTTTTACCGCATAATTGTGGTAAAATTACATTGTTCTGGTGTTATCAAAAACACCATGCGCATGTTTAGCTTAATAAACTGGCGTGTGCAGATTAGGTTTTAGGTACCTAATGCTCAAAAGTTCAAAGCATAAAAGAGATTCGTACTGATGGTAATTTGATGTTAGTATTCCTAGGTGCTGCTGATTTGGACTGATACAATCGTCCTATTACCAGGCAACTCTGAACAAAATGATTGCTACATTCTCTATAATAATCTTCCTGGGATAGTACAGAATCCACCACAACATCTAGTTACGATCTACCGCGAGATCTTCTATATGCTTACTCGATTATTTTGAGCGAACTTTTATGTGTTAGAAAAATGTTTGTGTATATTTTTAATGTTTTATTTTAATATCTTTACTTATAATACTTGTAATTTCACAAAGACAGATTATATTGATACAATGCTTTTTCTTCAATGGCTACTCGCTGTCTACTCGAACCTCAGCTCAGTGTTGCCAACTCTCTCTTCGTCAGACGTTTTCTTCTTCTTCGCACATACTCCCCGCCGTTGAAGATTCATCTTCAACCCAAATTGGACAAATTCGATTTATTGCCCTAGAGGTTTCACCTGTAGAAGTACGGATGTCAACTACTCTTGTAATCCCGTCTTTGCCTAGATGCAGTTTTGTGATTCGCCCAAGACGACAATATTGTGGTGGTGTTCCATCTTCCTTTAGCATTACTAACTCGTCGATCTTCAGCTCCTTGGTTCCTTCCTTAAGCCACTTGTTTCTTGTCTGTAATTGGCTTATATAGTCCCTGGACCAGTGCTGCCAAAATTCGTTTATGATTTGACGCATTTGAGAATAATTCTTCACCATATTGGATGGAATCTTGTTCACGGTAACTTCTGCCAAGCAGTCCAGTCTTGAGCCGATTAAGAAATGGCCAGGTGTCAATGCAGTAAAATCCTGGGGATCAGATGAGAATGGGGTTAGGGGTCTGGAGTTCATAATGGATTCAATATGACAGGATATATAATTGTCAAGGTTTTATTAAACATTGCCTTTCTAAAGTTATTTTTGAATGATTTTACAGCTCTTTCATGCAAACCCCCAAAATGAGCGGAACGTTTTGGCATAAATTTCCAAATTATTTTATTTTCTAGCAAATAGTTTTTTATTGCATCTGAATTTACGTTATAAATTATTTCATTTGATATTTCCTTCAAATATCTATCAGCACCAATAAAATTGGTTGCATTGTCACTATATAATTCTGAGGGTAATCCCCGGCTAGAAATGAATCTTTTCAGACAATTCAGGAATGCTTCAGTTGATAAATCACTGACTGTTTCAATATGTACTGCTTTCGTGCTAAAACAGACAAATATGCAGATATACATTTTTATAAATCCTCTATTTCTAAATTTTGTTTCTTTAATTTGAAATGGACTAGTGTTTCACCAAGACAAGAAATCTTGTCTTGGTACATATGTCTTGTCTTGAAATATTTTTTCATTCAAGAAGTATTTTTATCTTGACTTGATTAAAATTTGAACATTCATTTCTTGACTTGAAATCAAGATTCTTGATTTTCGAGTAAGAACATGTTAGATAGAAGAACGGTGCCTTGTCCGCGTCGTTCTTTAGTAGTAGTTAGAACAATCTAGAACCGTGCTTTAAAGTAATTGTTTGTTTGTAGTATTTGTGTTCGTTCGGTTGATATTAATTATTAGATGTAATAATGGATTCCGAATGTGAATATGTGGAAGACAGTAGCAGTTCATATAAAAATAGTGACAATTCATCCGATTCGTCGGATTCAGAATCTGTCAATAAAAACAAAAGATTAAAACTGTCAGTTTCTAAAGACCTATCGTCGATCGTTTTATTACTATCTATGAAAATTTATAATTACTAAAAATAATAATTTTCTTAACTTTGATTTAAAACCAAGAAATCAAGATATCTTGACAAGAATACTTGATTCTTGATTGCATCTTCTTGTCTTGATTAACAGTTCAGATATCTACTTTTTATACATCTTGTTTTTATTTTTATAAAGATCAAGACAAGATCAAGAATTGTTTCTTGATTTTCGTGAAACACTAAAATGGATCACAGTAGTCCAAGCTAACATACTGAAAGGTTCTCGAAGGTTGAATTCTGTTCAATGGCAAATCACCCATTTTAGTAACGAGATGACTAGGATTGAATCTATAACAAATTTTACTATCCCTGAGCCTGAGCACACCTTTGACCGCATTTAAACCAGCGACTGGCCAAAATTTCTGTCTCAAAGAGGCTAACAGATAAGTATTTTTAAAATCTAACGAAACTTCTTTGATACATCGTGTGGCTAAGTAAGTTGCAGGTATTAACCCATAAGTAATTGTTTTTAGCTGGTAAATACACAAAGAATCGTTTTTATTTTCACGCCAAATGATGTGCTGTAAATTACGTTGTTCCTTGTTTATTAGTACCTGCCTAAACATTTTGTCTACATCGGCTGATAATACAATGTTATGCTTTCTCAATCTTAAAAGTATACTGAAAAGTTCGCTCTGAACAATCGGTCCGTTTAATAATATATCATTTAATGAAACATTATTACTTGTTTTGGCGCTACCGTCGAACACCACCCTCAACTTTGTAGTAGAGCTATTTATTTTAAATACTGGATGATGAGGGATATACTAACAATCTTTACCTTTATCATTATTTATAAATTCTTGAATTTCTGATTCAGACTTCAATTCAAATGTTTTTTCCATATGATCTAAATTTTCATACTCGCGCAAAAAATCTACATACTGGTCTTTTAAATCTTTATTTTTCAGTAACCTTTGCTCCAATTTGTAAAATCTACTTAAAGCAATTTCGAAACTTTTACCTAATTCAATCGTTTCAGATTTTCTTGGATATATCACAATCACAACAAATCTACCTGTTTCATTTCTTGTTGTCGTTTCACGAAAATTAATTTCGCAATCATTTTCTGCCTTATTTAAACTGTTTTCTTCCGGAACTTCCTCCAGTATCCAGAAATTTTCTAAGCATTTTGCTAATTCTACATTTTTATTATTTATAGCTAAATTACATATCTCTTTTTTGTGATTACCTACATTTAAATCTAAACAGCCTGTAACAATCCAACCTAATCTAGTTTCTCTTAACGCTAAATTATTCTGTTTAATATATCCTGACAAAAAATATCATAAAATACTTGAGTAGAACATCAATTTCTTTAGAAGTATTAAACTCATTGTATATCACACGGAATATCAATGTTGTTCCTATCAAAGGATGTTAATGGCAATTTTTCAGTTATTTTTTTTAAGACTAAAAATGTTAATCTTGTTTGAAATGTTCCGTTAAAGTAGTTCGGTCGTCAATTGAAGTCTTTGATTTTGTATTGAAAATGATCTGGTTGAATAGAAAATTTAATATTATTTTCAAAAGTGCCAAGAAAACATGCCCTTGCTGTACTCGTTTTTGAGAAAAATGAGTTTGAAGTTCACTGTTTTTACATGGGCTCTTATGGAAAACGACACTTTTGGTTAAGAAAAATTGAAATTGCGCCGTAAAAGTTCGTTGAATAAATAGTGGCAAATTGATATTTGGAAAGGTAATATATTAAGGCTTCGTTATGCATAGTCAAAACCCTACGTTGCCGATGTAAATAGCCCAAAAAATGGGAAAATATGTGACAAAATCACGACCAAGCTGAAGCCGATCGGGCGTGACGTTCTGCAGGGTTGCCAACTGCGGAGCGTGGGAAATTTAAACGCATTTTTTGAAACATATTGGATTGAAAAATCAATGATTTTCATGATTTTAAATCATTTATCAAGAACTCGTATACACACTATCGTATTTATCATTCCTGTGTTTACATTTGAATGCCTCGGACAATGCTGCCAACTGTGTCGACGCCATAACCTGGCCCGAATTATGACACCGGGTGATTGACTAATCAAGTTGCGAATGAAATTACAAAATTTATAAAATACGACTATTTCTTTGAGAACCAGATGCATAAAAATTAATAATAAAATATTAAAAACCGTTACAGTCGAATTTCACTTCATAAATTGACAACAAAAAACGGACTGAATTTGACTAGCGTCAACGACGACCGAACTACTTTAAGAGATTTTAAGTCGGTTAAAATACTGTTTGTGACACGTGAGATTGAACCGTTCACTCCAACTATATTTACGGGTACAGTACTAGATTTTGAGAAATTTAACTTATGCATCAACTTGCTACTAACATAATTAGCTGTAGAGCCACTATCTAACAGTGCGGTGGCTTTCACAAGCCTTTTTTGACTATCTAATATATGTATTTGAGCAGTTGCTAATAAGACTTGAGTTTCAGTTTTTTCTAAAGCATGACCCACTATTTGATTTTCATTTGTTAAAATATGTTTTTCAGGTGTGGCCTGAGCATCAACTTGCTCATTCCTACCTGACATATCTCCATGCAATAAAAGATTGTGCTTCTTATGACACCCGCTACATCCTTTAGATCTGCAATTTTTTACGGTATGATTTTTGCCCAAACAGTTGAAACATAAATTTAGTTTTTTAACCTCTGCTTGTCTGTCACTTAAATTCAAAGATTTAAATTTATCACAAAAATATATCATATGATCTTCTTTACAATAATTACATTTATATGTTTTTGGCTTATAATCTTTAACTACGTTTGTCGTATGCTTAGAATTTTTTTTTTCAGCTGCTCCCTTATTAGCATTAGCATTGTTACTACTAGACATGGATTCTAAGAGTAAACATCTATTTTTTAAGAATGTTTCAAGTTGTGTTAAAGTAGGCAAATCTTTCTTTGTGTTAATTTCTATTTGCCATTGTTTTTTGGTATTAAAGTCAAATTTTGAAATAATTATGTAAATTAATAAGCTACCCCATGAATCTACCAGTTCACTTAATAATTTTAATGCTCTTGTATGCTTTAGAAAATCGTCTAATAAATGTCTTAATGCTTGAGCATTTTCTTTAGCAATAGGTACTGTTTCTGCTAAAGCTTTAATATGTTCAAAAATAATTACATTTTTGTTGTCAAATCTATCCTCTAATGAAGACCATGCCAATGAATAATTTTGCTTTGTAACTTCTAACGATTCTAATGTTTCTGCGGCCTTTTCCTTTAGACTGCCTTGCAAATACAAAATTTTTTGAATATTACTTAATGATGAATTAGTATCAATAAGTGCTTTAAAACTATCTCTAAATCGAGGCCAATCTTGGTAACTACCATCAAAGGTGCTAATGGAGATTGTAGGAAAGTTTAACAGTGCTTTCGTTCCTCGATTCTGGAACCATTGTTACAGTATTGTAATTATTGTTTAAGTCATTAGAATTAGAAGATTTTGTCTGCGTATTTTTCTCTACTAAATTTTCTGCATTAGTTATTAATGAATAAAATGTTTCTTAAAAAGCATTCCTTTCATTTTCATAATCTGTATCATGATATATCAACTCAATTTCATCCTGAATTTCATTGAATTTATTCAAAATATCTTTAGTCATGAATAATCTATTTTTTAGCATATTAACATCATCTCCAGATTTGAAATTATGGTTAAACTAGGGTTGACGTGCCTATGCATGAAATGCCAAGAAATTTGGAATGTGGTAGGTTAGGTTAGGTTAGTTTAGGTTTCATAATAAAACCTACTACATTCCAAATTTCTTGGCATTTCATGCATAGGCACGTCAACAAAATATCAATTTATATCGATTAAATATCGATTTATATCGATAAATATCGATATAATATCGATTTATATCGATAAATATCGATATAATATCGATATAATATCGATTAATATCGATTAATATCGATTAATATCGATAAGTCGATATATCGATAAAAATTATTTTCAATATCGATATCCAATATTTAAAAATAATATCGATATTTATCGATATATCGATATTTTTCCCAGCCCTAGTAGATAGAGAAACAAGGCATCATGTGGACCACTTGTTAAGCGGGGAACGAAGGGAAAGTAAACCAGTGGTTAAAAACACAAGTATAATACAAATATTAAAAATTAAATGATTTTTAATACATTTTTATTGTTTGTGAAACCTAAGTTATCTTTTAATGTGTGATTATCAATTTCCTTAATCACTTTCAACAGGTTAGATTTTTATTTTATAATTTAAGCAACTATTAAATCTTCTATTGGAAGCCGCTGGTAGAATGACCTCAACTGATAGCCGAAGTATTTTATGACGCCATTTTACACTCGGCAAGGTGTCAGAATCTCAGAACAACAAAGAATGTTGAATTATATGAAAAGATGTAATTTTAAATATAGTTACATTAAATAATTGACTTAAAACACCGACTTATTATTTCAGGCGTACAGAAAAAACAGCGAAACCAACAAACTACGATCACATACGACAAATGTATATCACAAAATATAAAAAGGTAGGCTAAACTAGACCGTAGACCTGCATGGAAAAATTTATTGAAGCGATTGTTTATTTCAGAGAGAAAACAATTTAAATCCGTAACTCACCACATAAGCCAAAGCCGCTAAATGGACATCGGGCGAAAAAAATACGGTTGCAAATATCCAAAATGCAATAACTGGTATTACACGCGTATTAAAAAATGGGACTTTGAAAAATAAACATTTCATCAATTTTCCAAAAAATAAGAATTATTGAATGAATGGAAAAAAAAACACTGTAACGTTGCTGAATCAGTAAATTGCACTAACTGGCGAATATGGGAAAATCATTTTGAGGATAATAATTTCGATGTAATTAACAATAGTAATAGTACCTACTAACAAAACTACCAGTATTAATTCCGCCTCAGTAGACCATAGTAACAGTTCCAGTTCCTCAGCAAATTTAATAACAAATAAACATAGTTATGCTTTTTTTTATGTATATCATTTAAGTTATAAACTATGTTTATTGTTACTTTTTATTATGCACAAATCTGTGATGAAAATAAAATATTGTAAAATAAATAATGTATGTTTATATATCTTTTTCCTTTATTTATCATTATTTTAAGTAGCAGTATTACTATTTACATTATTTAAAATTCGCGCGTCAAATGTCGTTTGCCACTTGGGCACCGGAGTGCTAGCTTGAGCTAACTGTCATTCGTGTTTCCATGATTTAACACGGGGCTCTCCTTTCTCCTCTTTATGTGTTTTGTGCTCGAACCTCAGCTCAGTGTTGCCAAAACTCTCTCGTCAGACGTTTTCTTCTTCTTCTTCGCACAGTTTGTTTTATACTTATAATATAATTTTTTTTAATAAACTACAATGGTGGCCCTCGGACCACTTGTGGCCCTTTTATAAAATTTAAAAAAATCTGGATTTTTTTCAAGTTTAAATTAAAAATGAAAAAAAATCTATATCAAGATCAGAAAATTTTAGTTTATATTTATAAATTTATATTATTATTTATTTTTATAAGGGAACATTTATTCATGTTTACTTTTGATTAAATGTTATGTACCTAATTAAATTTAATTTTTTGGAATTATTGCGTAGGCGCCGACTACGTGGGGGCTTCGGGGCTCGAGCTCCCACTGGAAAATATTCATGGTGGCTCTGCCCCCAAACAAGCATACGACACATGCAAATTTTATTTATTTCTGCACATAAGAAGATAAAATTTGGTATTAATTATCTCTGAAAATTCGATTTTAATAAGGTATTTCATCTTAAATTAAAAAAATTGTTCGTCTGCGGCGCATTTTCTAGATACATTCTTTATAATAACATCCCTGAAAACCTACTCAAAATACACTGCTGCTACATGACTGAACAAATATAATTTTTTAAATTTTTCTACTCTTACTAAAGCCCTACACGGATTCTCAAAAGTCGGCGCCTATGGGCACAAATAAGTGCACATGCACATTGTATAGGTGTTTTCTTCCATGAAAATTTTAAAAATTAAACAACGGTGCCGATTAACTGATGGCAATTTAAATAATATTTTGCTTCTTCTGACCACTAATATCATTCCTGACATGTAAAATTGTTTAATTTAAATTTTAAAATACTATAGTTATAATGTCAGTATTTTTTGTTACCTATTTTTATGTCAGATAGTTCAAACTGTGTGTGACACTTATTTGTACAATTTCGAATACAAAAATTTTTCCTAGATGGCCCTTTAGGATAATGAAATTTTTTTATTGGCCCGTGATTTAAAATGTCTGTTCACGATTGATGTAGATCCTCAACAAAATATGTGGTGGACAGTGTTAAATTTGCTAAAATTTTTTTACTGTGCACTATGCACGATTATCAGCTGCGTAAGATAGTTGCTAGAGGACAGTACTCCAGGAATTGCTATAGGGCATATATTTTACTGCTCATAAACTATAATGCGTGATTCTGATCGTGTCGAAAAATAAACTAGAATGTCATAAAGTCGTCTGCTACCAAACAAATTGCGTTATTTCGCGAAATAGGTCATATCCGTACTTCAAATGCATGAATTCTCTACCAATATTTTGAATAAGTAGAATAATAATGCACAGAAAATACTTAACTTTATAATTTCTTTGAACATCCATCTTGCAAAATAATAAAAATACTTCACTTTAGGAATTTTTCATTGGTACGTTCGTAACCCGTTCAAAGTTCCAAAGCAGAGCAAAGCGCAGTAGCTCGCCAGCTTTCCGTCTTGGCCGTCAGTTTGGGGCCGCGGGAATCGAACATGAGTGGACATAAAGCCAAATCGAACGTAATTTAAGACGGGCGGGCGTGCGTTCTAGAAATGCGTTCGCGAACAGATTTGCTACGTGCGGGGCGCACGCACCGCTTCAATTTCAATGGTGGTAGTGAGTCTAGTAGTGGTATTATTCCGGCCGAGCCAGACGCGACTTATTTGCAAGCCGCAAATATGTTTCCCTTCCACTCGGTATAATTTAAGTGTTTTTGTTTGTTTACTTTATTTCAATTTTATTAGATTCTTGTATCGATATTGAACTGGGTGCTGCCGCCAAGTTTCTACACTTTATCTTAGATTGGTTTCCGCAGAAAATTGTTTTTCGACCACAATAATTAATATTAAACATAACTAAGTGCCGGCAGAAAATACCGAGATGTTTTTCGTAGATTCTTAATAATATGTGCCGATGTTTACAAATAATAATTATTGGTCACTCAGAAAAATTATACAAAATTAAGTTTTCAAGAGTTACAAATGTATAAAGATATCTATACCATAGATTTTTTTGCTCTTGGCACATCTTTCTGTGTGGTACAGAGTGTGTGTATAAATGTACTAAAATGTTGTTAACAAAAGATGATCAGATAATCAGAATTGAATACAAAATTAAAACTAGTTTAACTGCTGCTTGTATGTGATAACTGATAAAGAAGCAAATTAAAAATGTATTACTCAAAGAAATGAGAATAAAGTAAAAATATTTTTGAATTGAATTTTTTAGTTCCGAGACTTTCATCGCGCTTATCAAAAACTTTTTATTGTCAAATAGGCAGAATTAACATATTAAATAAAGCTCCAGTTGCCATAATGTGCAGTAATTTTAATTGTTTAGAAATAGATGGATATTTTCATGTATCACTTAACATGGTAACTAATTGTCTAAGAAGCACACTCATAATTTATAATTTGATTTTCATTTATTTGTCTTTTTTGTAACTCCAATTATTATATTTCTCTTTTTGTTACATTGTCCTGTTATTGGTGTAAACTGTTGGGCAATAAAAAACTATTATTATTATTAAAAGTATAATAATTCCCGGACAGTACCTACAAGTTTAATATTAGTTTTTACTATTTGCAATCCAAAACCTTATAATTTTTCTTTGTGATCCATAAAAATTATTTTATGTCATTGATCTGGAATATTATTTCATACAGATTACGTTGTATACGACCAGGTAAAACTGAATCTGAATAATTCAACTAACAGGAAAATTGAACTGACGACAACCCGCTGCTCAATTGCAATTTTGATCTCGACACCTTATACAGTTGTATCGTGGGATTTGCTAGAAAATTAAAGTTAATAGAAACAAAGAAACAAATCTCTTTTTAGTTTTCCAACCTAGGTTATGGGAAAAGTACTGTAATTGGAATATTCATTGGCCTGAAGTGTTGATAAATTTTGATTTATTCATAAACCTACCTATACAGAAAAATATAATTATTTCTGTTTAGAAGCATGATAACTTAAAAATGCGATAATTTTTTTTTAAAAGTGGTAAATCTATGATTATTTAAAAATCGTTTGTTTCATAGTCCATAGTGATTATTTTAAGTAAACGTTGCAAATAAAGTTAAGCTTATAGTTAAACTATTAGTAAGGAGGTAATTTAAAATTAATATCGTGGCTTCTTCAGAATACGACAATGATAAAATTACGTCCGTGTATGATATGACGTTACGAATTGTAATTCTGATAACTGAGGTTTAAATTCCAGTCAAAATTGAATTAAAAATAGCTCATGTGCTGTACTCTCTACTTACAACCATGATAACAAACAATACAATACATATCTATACCCATTAGACAAAATAATATCCCCAGAACATTTTAAAAATATGAACAACCCGGCTTGTTACTTGCTATATTTGTCTCTTATTAACATTCTATTTATAGTGATAACGAATTTGTGAGTTACGCCCTCCGGTAAAGTTTTAAAGAATTTTTTGAAAAATCTCAGACTGAGCCGGGATTCGAACTCTAATATAATTCAAAGGTTCCGGGTTCGAATCCCGGCTCAGTCTGAGATTTTTCAAAAAATTATTTAAAACATTCTATTTATATCCTAGCGATTGCTAATGTCCGCCCAAAGTAACATCCCAATGGTAGTAATTTGGCAATAATATCCCAATTATGTGATCCATGTAATTCTCTGAGATGTTTGTATTGAGTATGTAATTTTTGATCGTACTCAGGATGTGACTAGGATAGACTTACGTAATATCACTGAAAGTACAAGAATAAGATATTTTTAAACATCGCATGGACGATTCATGTCAAGAGAGAGTCTTCGTTTGAGTTTAGATTTTCTTTGCTCACTTTGGTATGTAGAAGGATTACTTCAATTACGAGTAAAACATGTGGAAATGGGAACAATCACTATTAAAGCGAATTACAAATTAGTGTGTTGGATTTGTGGAGTGTATGACGCAACAGTGGCAGCACTTGGAGTGCGCCCGCGTGCCGTTTTCCGGTTCCGCTTCTTGCTTTACATTTGGGACCTTTAGAGTTTGTATCCTGCGGGAACATTTCTAAATTCTATCAGTCTGCGAGCGGCGTTTCTCTTTTTAACGTCTTCCCCCGTGGGAATATCAGGTACGGAGCAGACTTATCCCTATTTCATTTTTGCGCTATTCAGCTCGCAATCATGTTACTGCATTGTGCACAAACACGTTTGTCAAATAATTAAGCTGATTTATCTAGAGAAATGCTTTTTATTCAAAATGAAAGAAAATCAAGCTTTCAAAACAAAAAATATGCTATTTTGATTTTATCAGCATAATTACAAAACCAGCCCAGTGAATAAATACTGAAGGAGAATTTTATTATTATTTATCCACCATTTTAAGAACAGACATTGAATTTTGTACGTAATACTTTCTATGGAGCTTGGACATTAAGCTACTATCTTTACCACCATTGTTCGTTGCAGAAATAGTACTACAGATAAAAAGAACAAAATTCATTGTACACCGATCCACATAAAACTAAATAATCTTGTTGGAGATGTTACAAATAAAATGTTACGAAAAACATGGTTCGCGAAGAAGTTGCAATCTCAATCAATTATATTGTCAACAAAAATGTGCTATTTAGTATAGAAAGTAATTTTGACGCATAGATAATTCAATAATTTATTAATAAAAGGCTAATGTGGTGTAAAGTGTTGTTGTAGAAAAGATATTTACAATACATACATAATTAAATAACAATCTGAAACATTTCACTGCTAATAATAGGTTGCATGTAAACACTTTCTGTCAAACATGAAACTATAGACTATTTATTTGTTAATTACCTAGTGCTGGACCTGGAAGGGAGAACTTTTAATTTAATATTAAGTAAGGTATTAATGAGATTTTATTATTCTTAAGTTTTTCTCCGACAAGATAATGCTTTTCTGCGGTGTTTTAAATTGCTTTTGATTTATAATTTATAGATACATGCTACAATAATGTTAATTTTTATTCAAAAAAGGTAAAAATGAGACAGTGAAGGTAGGTAAATAAAAAGACACGCAACTCAGTTAGGGATAATGACATGAAACTGTAAGTGTAGAGATAGAGCGCTAAAAATTACGTAGGTAATGTTGTTCTTATATTATTTTTTTCATAACAAGTTTCAGAATATAAAATTCAAAATTCGTTAGAACAAAAGTGTGTGTATTTTTAGTGTAGTCGCGAGACCTGAGACTCGTCTCGTCACGAAATTCGAGACGAGCTTCCGAGGCAAGTCTCAACTAAATATTCGAGACCGAGACGAGACAGTCTCGTTTTATATGTAACTGGCTGAGATGGATACCTGGCGTTGCATAGATAAAATTCTACATTTTTAACCCGCACCCCCCAATTGTTCCATTGAATTAAATCATATAGGTAGGTACCTTAAAATCTTACTCTGATCATAAATTCATGATGATCGGACAAACGGTTTAGACTCTTGATATTTAACCCCCACCCTATATAATTCGAACGAATTAATACATAATTTATGACACGATTAAAAAAATACTATCTTTCTTGTTATATTTCGATGGTATATAACGAGTTTCGTTGAGGGAAAACAAACATTGCGTCCGCTACAGCGATTTTTCATTTTTACCTCAACCCGTAACGGTCTGATCGAAGTGTTTCTGACCAAAGAGACCTGCATACTACATTCAGCAGTACTAGAGGTGGGAAAATCGATAGTCAAAATTAATCGATAGTTTTGAGTTAAACGATACCTAGTTTTTGTTAAACGATAATTGTTTCTTAGTTTTTGTTTATCAAACCGTTATCGATATCATTGACATTTAATTTAAAAAACACTAAAAAGTACCTATCTATCGAAATTCGAAAATTATATGGAATATAAATAAAATGATCTTTTTATGAACGATAAACTGTCGTTTTGCTAACCGATTAACTATCTAGTTTACATGTTAATAAAGTATCGTTTAAAATTTCGATAAACTATCGCTTAACTATAGATAAACTATTGTTTAACTATAGATAAAATATTTTTTATTACATTGAACTTTTTTCTTACCTTTACCTACACATACACATGGGTAGTGTTTATTATTTTAATGACATTACAGGTAGTATTTTCTTAAAATGTGCAAATTTAATTTCCGAGTTTATTAATGAAACAGTTTTGGGGCACTGTTTTAATATAAAATTTAACAATTTTATACTTGTGTAGTTATATTATAATTACCTATAAAATTATAGTATTAGATAAATAATTAAAATTTAATTTTATATTATTAATTGTTAGTCAAATATCCATTATGCAATCTTCAATTCAGTGGTACCAAAAAGGGTATAAAGACTGTATAAATAAATAAGGACATCGCCAGAAGAAAACAAATTAAAATAACAAGAAAGTTCTCTTAGAAAACAAAGGAATCCTATTCTGATATTAGGTTAAGATAGAATCACCAACACCAGAGAGTCCATATTTGCTTAGTAGAGTTCGGTTGCGGACTAGCCTAGCCTGGCACTACCACAACTAAAACTCATTTCTAAACACTCGCACCTGTAGAGGCACTTCACGGCCGTTATCGACACCTTAAGATGCTTCTTCAGCTCGTGTTCTTTACACGCTCAAGTGTAATAACCCAGTTTTGGGACTGTGGGCCACGGAGGAAATAAGTGCCCCTTGGTAGACTAGTTTATTTACGTACGTGAACATGCGGGAGTGGGAAATTTTCATGAGTTACGCATGAAATCATTCAAGCAGTAAGCAAGAAATATAGTTCCCTTGTGCAGGGATTCTTATTCGATTTATTGTGCCACGCTGTGCTTACCTGAAGGAAAAATTTATGTTTTATGTTTATTTTAAGATGAATAATCGAAAGAAAAAGTGCAGCTTTTACTCATTTTTAAGACCGGAAAGCTTTTTATACTATATACTGTTGTAATTGATATATTCTTGATAAAAATTTCAGGAAAAATCTGACGCTGAAAAATATTTGTAAATTGTAATATACCACTTATACAGTGCGCCCTAAGGAAATATTTACATAGGCCACTCAAATCAAATATTTCCACGAAAAAATATGAAACATGCTACTTACAGCAATTTGGAGTTTGTCTCCACCGTTGGGTTCGCATTGGTCGTTTTGTTCCATGAGACGTGAAAAATTTACATTTTTTGACCCATCTACATAGTTGTGTCGACTTATAAAAAAATTATTGTACACATTTTTTGTAAAAGAGTTTTTACAACATAACTATCAACTAATTCACCCTGATGAAGACACAAGGATGTGTCGAAACGTCGGTTTTTTAGTTAAATAAAAACATACAGACTGCATTCCCGAATATTTTCATCCTTCAATATATTTCACCAGTTGATTATTCTAATTCTTATAATATATAAGACTCAATTTGTTTTAAGCAGTTTTGTTCATATACCTAATATTAGTTCCGATTAATTCCAAACCGAAAAATTTCGTAAATAATATCGTTGAATAAAAGGTAATAATATGTAATGTAATATTTAAAAAAATAATATCTGATGGTAATGATTGTACACCGCAGAATGAAACTACTCATAAAATATGAAAGGAAATCTGATTTGCTGGATCTATACAATATAAATATTTACTGTAACATCACTGTGAGAAAATAAATGTGCCATGTTAATTAGTTTGAAATTTATTATTTAAAGACAAATCTATAAAATAACACTCACACTGAAATTATGGCATTATAGGTCAAAAATAAGTATTAATTTTGTACCAATAACGCGTGAATCATACTTTTCATAAGGTTGGTAGAAAAACTGACGGTAAATCTCATGTTTAAATTTACAACTGGCAATATAGAATCAGTTACATGTAGGTACCGATTGTTGTTTCAGAAACATTAATTAAAAATTTAAATTCCAACTGCTTTAATCAGTCAGCAATGTGTACATTTATTCATGTAGCTGTTTATTATTATTATTATTTATAAAGCTTCATGGCGTCCATGGAGCCAAACGATAAAAGTTGTCTTAAGTGCAAAATATATTTTGATGGTGAAAATATAATTGGTTGTGAAGGAAAATGTTGTGGATGGTATTATCTTCATTGTTGCAATATAACAGAAGAACAGTACAAAGTTATAAGTACTTGTAAAGGTATAAAATGGTTCTGTAACAGATGTTATATTGAAAGTGAGGTTAGTACTAAAGCGTGTTTAAATGAATTAAAAGAAAACATGAAACAAGTAATGAAAATATTGGAACAAAAAGAAAGAGATGATATTGTTGTAAACACAAACAACAAAAATGAGAGCAGTGAGCAGAAAATAAAGTATGCAGAAACTGTTAAAAAGCAGATGAATCAAACAATTATTATTAAACCAAAAGATGGAAATCAAGCTCAAGTGGAAGATATAAGAGAAAAAATGAAGAAAACAATTAATCCAACAGAATTAGCAGTAGGAATAGAAAGCGTTAGAAATATAAAAAATACGGGAATTGCGGTGACATGTGCTACGAAAGAAGATAAAGATAAACTACAAAGAGAAGTAAACAAAAAATTAGGCAAGCCAGTTTAATGTAGTGGAACCAAAAAAGCAAAATTACAGGTTAAAAATAGTTGGCATCAAAAATCAATTAAGTGAAGATAACCTAAAAAAATGTCTTGAAGTTCAAAATAGTAAACTAATTGATCAAAATGAGTTTAGTCTAAAGATGATATTTATAAAGAAGGTAACCAACACTTTTACAGCAATTGTCGAAATTGACAGCAATACTGCGAATAACATATTAAAAGAAGAGAAGCTCAAAATTGAGTGAAGTATTTGTAAGGTTTATTTACACATCAATATTTTACGTTGTTTTAAGTGTTTTAGATATCATCACAAAAGTAATGAATGCACAAAGGAGGAAATTTGCTCACAATGCTGTGAACAGAAACATACAAATCAGTGCAATGTAATCAAATGTATTAATTGTGTAGAAGCAAATGAAAAGTTTAATTTAAAATTGAAGACAGATCACTCTGTATTTGCTAGGGACTGTCAAGTGTATATGAAGAAGGTGGAAGGACTTACGAATAGACTGTATTTAAAACCATCACCTAGTAAATAGCAACTACAGCAGCAAGAGAAGAAAATATTTTGTGTCAATTCAAGAAGCTTAGTGTGCAATATAGACGAAATAAGTGACTTTGTGAATCAGGAAGAACCCTTGCTACTTGGTGTAACAGAATCGAGACTGATAAATGATATTAAAGACAGTGAGATAAGAATAAGAAATTACAGTATTGTTAGGCTAGATTCTGAAAGCAGACATACTGGAGGAGTTGCATGTTATTTAAAAACAAACATAAAATACAAACTAAGGCAACAAATTGCAGTTCATATGAATTATTGGTTACTTTCCTTAGATGTTACTTTAGAAAAGTATAAGTTTGTCTTGGTTTGTATTTATCGTTCACCTAATGGTAATCATTCTGAGTTTTTAGAATTTTTGAACTCATATATGGAAAATTTATGTTTCGAAACTAATAATGATATAATTATGATGGGTGATTTTAATATAAATTGGTTAGATAGAAGTAATACATGTACAAATAAATTGATAAACTTACTTACTGATAAAGGCTTTAAACAAATGATTAATGATTATACACATTTTAGTTACAATAGTAAATCAATGATTGATCTTGTTTTTGTTAATAATAACAATAAGTTAAAGTGTAAAGTTTTGGATTATCCAATAATTACAGACCATTTAATAATAGAAATGTGCATTACAACTGACTATGTAAGTAGCAAAAAGACACGCAGAAAAAAATTATACAATTATAATGAGTTTAAAACGGAAGTGCAAAATATGTCATTTAATTATAGAGAAAATAATGCAAATATAAAATACGATTGTTTTTACAACAACTTTATAGATATTATTGACAAATATAAGCCAACTTACGAAATAATACAAAGCAAAGAATTTAAACCTTTGATAACAAACAATGTAAAATGCAGTATTAAGCAAAGGGATATATCTTTCAAAAAGTTCATGTTCACGCAATCAATTACTGATTGAAATAGTTACAAACAGTTAAGAAATAATGTAGTATCTCAAATAAGATATGAAAAGAAAATGTACTATGAAAATAATATTGACTCATGTAAACACAATAGTAAGTTAATGTGGAAAACTTTAAAAGCAATTATATGTGATAAAAGTAAATGTAATTTTGCAGAGATAGTAACTGAAGATAGAATATTATATGATAAATGTGATATTGCAGAAAATTTTAATAATTATTTCATTACTAGCATTTAAAAAAGTAGTTGAAAATATACCTGTGATACAGGATGATTGTGATATTAGTGTTATAAGAGTTAACTATAAACTAAAAGGTTTTAAATTAATAAGTAGAGAAGAATTATATAATATAGTTCATAGTTTGGAAAATAAATGTAGTCCGGACGATATTCATACCTGCATGTTAAAGGAATTTTTTGATGTTTTAGAGGACAAATTGATAAATATTATAAATACTTCTTTAGAAACAGGGATAGTACCTAATAAGTTAAAACTTTCGACTATAACACCTATTCAAAAAGTTCCTAACACTAAAAAAATTGAAGAATATCGACCGATCAATATATTGCCAGTAATTGATAAGATATTGGAAAAAATTGTTTATTTCCAGTTAATTGAATATGTAGAAGAAAACAATATTCTTATTAACAACCAATCAGGTTTCAGAGAATATTTCAGCTGTGAAACAGCTTTACAGTATGTTATCAATGATTGGCAGGATACAATTGATGAAAATGAATCTGTAGTTGTCTTATTTCTTGATCTAAAGCATGCCTTTGAAATTATAGATAGAAAACTGTTGTTACAAAAATTAGAAATGTATGGCATAACAGATGTCTGCTTAAAATGGTTCGAAAGTTATCTTGCACACAGAAACCAAAGAGTCCTTTGTGAAAATGTATATTCAACAACTCAAAATATTGATCTAGGAGTTCCACAAGGCAGTGTACTTGGCCCACTATTGTTTATTCTTTATATAAATGATATTGGTAAAAACTTTAATCTATGTGATTTCCATCTTTTTGCTGATGATACTATTATATACATAAAAGGTAATAATATGCAGATGATGTTACATAATTTAAACACAGAACTGGAACAACTAGATCAATGGTTCAAATGTAATAAGTTAAAATTAAACACAAACAAAAGTAAAGTGATGGTACTGGGAAATGATAAATATAGGAAAGAATTTCAAACAGAAAATATGGAAGTTAAAATTGAAGATGTAATATTAGAAGCTGTAGTTACTTATAAATACTTAGGAATAATTATTGATAGAAAATTAAATTTCGAAGAACACAATAATTATTTATGTAAAAAAATTGCCAAAAAAATAGGTTTCTTGAACAGAGCAGGTACATATTTATCCACTGAAACTAAAAAAATTATTTACAATACTATCATTCTCCCACACTTTACTTATGCTTCAACCATATTGTATATGTGCAAACAAGCGGACATAAATAGACTTCAATTACTACAAAATAGAGCAATGAGGGTTATATTAACATGTAATAGATATGCTAGTATTAAAAATATGTTACAAAAATTAGGTTGGTTCGATGTTAAAACTTTCTTAAAATTTAATTGTTTGGTTTTTATACATAAAATTAAGTTGGGTCTGATGCCGGCATGTATTGTTAATAAAGTGCGTTATATAGAAACAAGATATAGTACAAGGAGCCAAGGTGATTTATATATAGATAAGAAAAATAAAACTAAATCACAAAATACCTTGTTCTACAATGGTTTCAAAGAGTACAATGTATTACCTAAGGAGTTTAAAAATTTAAAAGTTAATCAATTTAAATTTAAGCTCAAAGCCATGCTGTGCAATAATGGTTGATTATTTCTTTGTTTCACTTACCTTTGTATTATTATTTTTCTTTATTATACTTTACAAATTTTTTTTTCAATTGTTATACAATGTAAACAAATGTTTTTGTATATAGCTTATAGCTAAATTGAATAAATTATTATTATTATTATTATACAGTAATGAAATAGATAAAAGTTTTTCAGCCATGATGGCAATACGACGATAATAAAAATAAATAAAGTACACATTCACATTATTAAAACAAAATATTTTATGTTGAACTAGAAAATATTGCACAAAATTAAGATTTTATGATATGCTATTAATATCGTTAGAACAAACAAAATGCTTCATAATCGAGTTAAATATGCAAGGTAATGAAATAATTTCATGCTGTAAAACAATGCAACAGATTGCTTATTTACTACCGTTACAGACAATTTTTGAATACTTATGCAAGTATACATTTACAACTTTATTTGTATAATGTGTATTCATATTGAAAATTTTTTCCATTGTGGTAGGAAATATATGAAATGCAAATTATGTTTCAAGTTACGATGTCAGATTCGATCTAGATTTTTTCTGCAACGATAAATATAAAAAGAAAATTACTTTCTCTCACACAACCGCGGCTGAATTCCGAAAAGTATGCTCGTTGTATTTTCTATAATTAGCTCACCGCTATTTACATATTGCATACTTACATAATTTTATAACCTATTAGCCAAATAATGTCGATATAAACAACAGAATGTACTGTTGCCACATGCATAATATTTTTAAAGTGCTTTTTTCATTCTGTCCACTTTGTCAGGCGTCAAATTCAAATTGAAAACTTGAAATATAATTTCAACTAAGAGGAAAACTATTTACTCGACAAAGTACGTGAACACATCAGTTTTGACATGAAACGTAAGTCCTACAATCCATATAAGTACTTATTAATAGTGGCATATTCCGAAATTAAATTATTAAACTAATATTCTAGTACAACATGCATCCTGTTAATTTGTAATGTATAATATTATATAACACATCAAAAATCAATGAATCTGTATAAAGCTTGTTTAAATTTGTACTTTATGAAAAACTAGTTTTAACTAGAAAGTTTTACATAGTTTTTTTATATTCAATATGTATCGATATCGACAGTTATCTGTTCTTCAAAAACTTATTTTTAGCTAATTCTTAATAAGATGATTCTGTTTATTTAGTGTCAGTAGTTTACTGTAAAATAATACAAGAAGGGAAATAGTGTATCTAGAAGGAATGAGGATATTGGAAAATTTTGGTACCTGGGTACCCGAAATAACTACCCAGATAATTAAAATGCGCCGCAGTCAAAAATTTGTCATTCAAGGTCAAATGCCTTATAATTAAAAGTTACACTTTTAAGGGATGTGAAGGTTAATGTTTTTTTCCTATTTCATGCGCAAATTTTTTTTCAGCCCATTCAAAGTAAATTGGTATCTCAAATTTGAACTTTCAGTTATGAAAAACTACATGTTTTATTCTCGTTTAGGTAGTTATAAATAATATAATGTAACCGAATAATAGTGGCACTTCTTTCGCTCTGTTTTAAAAATTATATACCTACCCATTTAAATAAAAATTTGTTCTCAATTTAATATTATTAAATTAATAATTTAGATTTTTTACAATTAATAATAATAATAAACATATAATTTTATATTTTACTTTTCTATTCTCTTTTGAGTGAAATTAATTTTTTTTGTCACTGTTTTTGGGGAGAGTCGTGACTCCCGTGACCGCACACCCTGGATCCGCGCCTGTATCTTATACTTAGTTTAATCAAAGCCGGACAAATGTATATATATATATATATATATATATATATATATATATATATATATATATATATATATATATATATTAAATATAAGACATAACAAATAAATTTTATGTAATAAGAGACCATAAAAATAAAAGTCTGCACTACTGAAGTGCTAATACATTGTTTAATACTGAATAAAATAACAGTGCATGTCAACGGATAATCAGAAAAATTATATTTTAATTTTTCTGCAATTTAAGGAATAGATATAATTTATTTGTAATAAGAATAAAATAAAATACTTATCTAATTGAACAAAGTTATAAAAGTAACTAAATAATTCAATGTCAGAGAACACATGAATCAATAATGATCCTGTAATAATTAGTAATGACCAATATGATAGAATGTATGTTTAGTAAGCAGTTTCATTGTAATGCGGAACGGTGGTGTAGTAGAAATAATAAAGTTCGTATTGTCAGTGGAGAAGATTCGTAGAAACGTATTTTTCCGAGTGCAAAAATCATCAAGATACGATCCGCGTTGCGCCACGAATCGGATCACAAGGCTCAAAGCATTGTTAGCAGTGAATTTTTGCAGGTGACTAGACAATGGGTAATCGCTTTACGAGAGTCATCCAATCAAGAGGTTTTGTTACTTGCACCGAGCATCTTACAACGGATTAACCCTCAAGAATTGTACTCGTGCTTTGCTCGTGTCGTACTCTAGCATGCACTAGCGAACGAGTGACAAGAGTGTGATAAGCCATCGAATGCATATTTCCTGTAATACGGCTTTACTCTCGCACTCGTGCTTTTGTAGAGCTTTCTCGCTTGAACCGCACCAATTCAAGCGAGATGCAAGAACGAAACGGTTAAACAACATTCAAATCAATCTTTCATCACGAAGTTCGTAATTTTAGTTAAGTGTTCTACCACAAGCACATTTTCCGTTGAGGTATTATATTCGATGAACAAATTGGCTTGTAAATCTACATGTTCAAAAGTCTGTGAAAGTATTATAAATAATAATAACGATTATAATAAATAATATGAATACATTTTTATTGAATAGATAGGTACTGAACAAAAATATCTATAATCGGATTCGGTTAGGTTTAATTTAAAAACATTCGATATTCCATTTGATTTTTTAAAGTTTTGAGTAGCATGTTGGTGTAATTTACTAGTATGATGTCAACGAATAACTAAAGGACGTAGTTATCCCAAGTAGCAACTACATTTATAATTATGTATTCGACAAAGCTTAATTCTTTTTGTATTATTAATAGGTAATAAACCTAACTTTATTAAATCATTATTCATATTGTCCGGTATAAAGATATAAAAATTATATTAAATGTCTGCGCAGGTTTTGATGATCATTATAAAAAATAAATTTTATGTCATTTTTCTTTAGCTTGGTAGTATTACAAAATTTAAGAATGAAAATTCTTAGTCATTTTATTAAATAATGAATACAAAAGTAATAACCTTCTTTTCAACATGATGCAGAATTTTACTTACCTAATGCATAAAAGTATACAACATGCTGTCTAAAAGTTTAGTTTAGAGTAAACTATGAAATGGAGATATTAAAATTAGCGGAAAAATAATTACACTGCTTAATAGGTAGAAAAGACCGGAATATATCTTCCTAGCAATTTTGCATCAAGTTAAACACAGTAACTATTTAAATTTTCTGCCAAAAGCAGAAAAGATGCCTACTTGGTATAGTAGAGAGCTCCGCGCTTCAAAAGGCGTCAAAAAATTCGTTTTGTGGGGGAAGCAGTGTTACAAGCTGAAATTTTCACACATGTAAGTTATTAACCTAGAAAATACAAATTTCAAGTTTGTTAAAAAATAAACCAGGCAATAGGGCACTAGAATCAAAATTCGAGTTAGACACATAATGGTATAGAGGAGAAAATACTGCATTTTTTCGAATAAAAAAATTGTCAACTTTTGTGGCCGGTCTATTTTTAATTATATTTTGAATTATACTCGATACATTATGGGCTTCAGAAACTTTAAATTGAATTTACTCGAAAAGAACGATGGAAAAAATCAACCAAAATTAACCAAATTTTATGTTTACACTCGTTTATCTCAAAAACTAAGGCCTATATCAAAAAATATTATTCTTTACAAAAGTTTCTTTGATCTTTTAGGGTCACGGTAGTGTATTTTTTATAATTTTTGGAAGTAAGGTAATTGCCTTATTTTATGAATTATAAAACCACACGTTTTATGAAATTTCGACTGCGCTCCGGCCGTTCCGTGTGTAGGTATCTGCTATCTCTACATGCGCCGCTTAGCTAGCTAACTCCGTCTCACTCTTGCCGTCTGCCGTGGCTTCTATGGGAGAAATTTATATATTCAGTCGGATTTAAAAGTATATAACTTGTTCAATAATAATCAAATCAAAACAAAATAAACTGTATACAATAGTATGCACATTTCTACCTTGTAATATAAAGTTTAAAATTTTTAAATGTATGCTGTGTAGAAACAACAACAATTTATAGCAAAAATGATTTTAACCTACTGTTAACTTCAATGACGTCTAATATCAATATACATGATTCAAAAAATTCATATTTTGATATGATAATAACATAATAATATAAGGCATTGTTAACCTGAATTTGAGTCTTATAAGATTATCACGTAACCTGTATTTCACACGTTCACATATTTGATTATTATAAACAATATATAAACATTTAAAAAATTTGTGGCAAAAAATAACTGAAAGAACCTTATGACTACATTATGTTAAAATATGAAGTTCTTTAAAACATGTATATTGATATTAGACGTCATTGAAATTAACAGTGGGTTAAAATCATAGCTTATTTTTGCTGTAAATTGTTGCTGTTTCTACACAGCATACATTTAAAATTTTAAAACTTTATATTACAAGATAGAAATTTGCATACTTTTGTATATACAAATGTAATAATTTTTTCAAGTGATATTTAATTTTGTTATAATTTTCTACCAATTTATGAAATAAAAGAATTATAAAACATAGGTATTCCTCAGTTTTCTTCTTTATAAAATTGATTTCAGCCACTCTTATAGGTATACATATATATGCTTAGATGTTCGAAAATACAAACTTAGTTCCTACACACCCCTCAAAACTGCTTAATAGTTAAAAAAAACTTAAAAAACTTACGTGTTTCTTTTCACTCCTACTTGGAGGCGAATAGGAACAACATAAAAAATACATATAAGGTTTTTGGTAGGGTACAGAAAATAAACAAATAGTGATTTCGATAAATGAGCTTCTTACTCGAAGTATAAAAAATATTTCGTAATGTTGTATACAGAAATAAAAATAATACAGTATTTCAAAGTTAAAAACTGTGCCTATCCACCCCGTTTTACGGTACTTTTATAATTCATAAAATCAAATAACAAACTACCTTACGACATTAAAAACTCGAATAGTTCAAAGATTTTTAAATCTAAACTAAAACTTTTTCTTTATAATAAAAACTTTTATGATATTAATGAATTCTGTAAATAGTTTTGTATTATACATTATTCTCTATGTTATATTTGACGCTTTCTATACGCATGTACAATGTGTATGATTATTATTAATATTATTATTATTAAACATTTTTCCACCGTTCTTTTCGAGTAAATTCAATTTAAAGTTTCTGAAGAAGCCACAATGTATCGAGTATAATTCAAAAAATAATTAAAAATAATCCGGCCACAAAAGTTCACAATTTTTTTATTCGAAAAAATGCAGAATTTTCTCCTCTATACCATTATGTGTCTAACTAGAATTTTGATTCTAGTGCCCTTTGGCCTGGTTTATTTTTTAACAAATTTGAAATTTATATTTGCTAGGTTATTAACTTTCACGTGTGACAATTTCAGCCTGTAACTCCGATTTTCTCACAATAGTGATAAGTACAGAATGAAAATGTTATGAGAGAGTGAGACGAAGCAACCTAGTCTAGCGGGGATTGTAGAGACAGAAGATAGAGCGCGATGAGTGGGGACGCGTAGCGCTGAACCACGTCGATATTGCATATTATGCGCTGTTTTATAATTTATTAAATGATTCAAATACCATGTTTCCAAAAATTATAAAAAATACACTATAGTGTCCGTAAAAGATCAAAGAAACTTTTATCACCAATACTTTTTTTTGATGCAGGCCTTAGTTTTTGAGATAATCGAGTGTAAACATAAATTTTTTATATTTTTGGTTGATTTTTTCCATCATTCTTTTGGAGAAAATTCAATTTAAAGTTTCTTAAGCCCATAAGCCACAATGTATTGGGTATAATTCAAAACATAATTAAAAATAGACCAGCCACAAAAGTTGACAATTTTTTAATTCAATACAATGCAGAATTTTCTCCTGTTTACCGACATGTGCTTAACTCGAATTTTAGTTCTAGTGCCCTTTTGCCTGGTTTATTTTTTAACAAATTTGAAATTTAGATTTGGTAGGCCATTAACTCTCATATGTGAAAATTTCAGCTTGTAGCACCGATTCCCCCACAAAAGTCATAATAATTGCTCTCGAGCTCTCTACTAGTATATAATTTTATTTAATGATTGGTATAATTATTAGACTACTGAAACAGTATATTTAAAATGATAATTCGCTGAAAACTGGCAACTGCTCTATTTTGTCAATTTTTAATATAGGTAGTTTTCATATTTCAAAAAATAACTATTCCACAAAAAGATCATATTTTTATTGTACAATAGTTTGTTATTATAATAGAATTTAATCACTCGAGCCACACGCCACAGTTGGTTTTTTGTTGGTCGACATTACTATTTTTTAGCTTATTAATAATCGTTCATTTTTTGTTTGGTTTATTATGTTTTTGGGAATAGGATTGTAGAATATTGTGGAGTTTTCTCTTTGGTTATGTTTTATAAATCAATAGTTATAAACACATTCACTTTGAATAATTGCACTTTATTACACAGCATGTAAATATTTATTGAAAAGCGTGCTTACATGACATGACATTGCTGTTACAACAATAAGTGATACACATACAGACATCTAGCGGCTGCTAACAAAACTTTTACATATAAACTTTAGGCGCGAAATTTAAAATAATTTGAATGATTACAAACATACCGCCCGCCTTGAAATGATACATTTCAATATAATATATTCTTAAACTAGGTACATTAATTTAATATTATAAATAATGCTAAATATTACTATTTGGTAACACACAAATTTTACGGATTGCTCTTTTATACACTCCCGTATTAGTTTTCACAGACACAACACGAACCACTTTATCTTCTCCTGGATGAAGTGCTGTGATTCTTCAGACTGTCCAACGTTGTGGTGGAGAGTTGTCATCAATTAAGAGAACTAATGAATCAACCTTGACGTTGCTGGATTGTTGAACCCATTTGCTGCGCTCCTGGAGTTGATGCAAGTAGTCTCTGGACCAACATTTCCAGAAATGTTGTCTCATCTGCTGCACATGCTGCCAACGACTTAGCAGACCTTCTTTGATGCTAGAGACATCTTCTTCTAGGGGTGCTATGAGTGAGTCTCCAATAAGGAAATGGGCAGGAGTGAGAAAATTGAGATCATTGGGATCAGATGACATAGGAATTAATGGCTTTGAGTTGAGAATTGCTTCAATTTGAGTAACAATAGTATACAGTTCTTCGAATGTTAGAATTAAGCTATAAATCCTCTTCATGTGATATTTTAGTGATTTTACCGCGGCCTCCCAGAGGCCACCGAAGTGTGGAGACCTTGGAGGTATGAAGTGCCAATTTATGTGTTGTTTCATCAATTCAGTTTGAATACTATTTTCCTCCTTTTGTAGAAACTCGTACAAATTTTGAAGCTCGTGATTTGCTCGTGTGAAATTGGATGCGTTATCTGAATATAGGTCACAAGAAATTCCTCTACGAGATGTAAATCTTCGAAAAGTTGCTAAAAATGCTTCGGCAGTCAATTGTGTTACGGGTTCAATGTGCACAGCTGTAGTACTAAAACAAATGAAAATTGCTAAGTAACATTTTGATATTCTCTTCCTACCTCGACCCTTGGTTTCAATGATGTTGAATGGACCGCAGTAATCTACGCCTGTTACTGCGAATGGTCGTTTTCCTCGACGAATTCTTGGTTCCGGAATATTGCCCATGGTATGTTCGGCTGGTTTTGGATTACAACGAAAACATAATATACAATTTCTTGTTATTTTTCTAACAGTGTTTTTAGCAGTATTTTAGTCTTATGATTGAGAGTAATGATTGAGGACCACAGTGAAGTCTCACAACATGTTCTTCCATGATTATCGCTTCTGTTATAAAGTGTTTAGAAGGTAATACTACAGGATGTCGTTGATTATAAGGAATATGTGCATATTTCAATCTTCCTCCTACACGGATTAAACCTTGTTTGCATAAAAAGGGTGTGAGATTCACCAGCTTGCTTCTACGATCAACGTACTGTTTTTGTTGAAGATCCTTTAACTCTGTCTTGAAGCACTGATGCTGTACCAGTTTTAAAATTATTACTTCAGCATTATGTAATTCATCCAACGTGAGAGGATCTTGTTTCTTATTTTCTTTGTGTGATGCATTATATTTGAATCTGTAACACCATGAAATGATGCGTTTTAATTTGTTGAATGATGAATAATTGTTTAATATTGAATAATCTTGTGTGGTACTTGCTAATGTTGTCGATTTTCTGATTTCTAATTCATCACTGGTGTGATTTGAGTTGGTTTCAAGAATTGGCCAGTGTGAGTGATCGTGTGCTAGCCATGTTGGCCCGCTCCACCAGATTGTTTGCTGAGCTAGTGTAGCTGGATTTGTACCTCTTGAAATCAAGTCAGCAGGGTTATCTTCTGATCGTACATGTCATTTACGTCATGTGATAATTCTTGAATTTGACATACACGATTTGCAATAAATTGCTTCAGAAGATGCGGAGATGTCTTAATCCACGCCAGAACGATAGTTGAGTCTGTCCAGTGATAAATCTGATCACAATTGAAATGCATAGCTTCTTGAACCTTTTGTGATAATTGTGCGAGCAATAATGCTGCACAGAGTTCCAATCTTGGTATTGATATGGATTTGAGTGGTGCAACACGAGATTTTGAACATATTAATGCAGTGTGACTTCCGCCATCTTTGTCTGTTGTTTTTAGATAAACAGCTGCGCCAAATGCGGATTCCGAAGCATCACAAAATCCATGTAGTTGTAGGCATGAGCTCTGTGATGATGGAATTATTTTTCTGCTGATTTTTAAGTCATTTAGCTGATTTAAACTGCTGTAATATCTGTTCCATTTTGTGTGGATGTATATTGGCAGAGATTCGTCCCATTCTACCTTCAGCTGCCAAAGTTGTTGCATTATGAGTTTAGCTGTTGTTATAATTGGGCCCAAGAGACCTAGTGGATCAAAAATTTGTGCTATTAATGATAATATACAGCGCTTGGTTACTTTATTGGTTTGTTTGTCTGTAATGCTGTACTGTAGCGAATCTTGCGCTGGATTCCAATATAATCCAAGAGTTTTGCAAGTTTCATCATCGTTTAATGATAGCGAGAGACTGTTACCTTGACTGTCATTTAATTCGTCTAAAATCATAGGTTCATTGGACTTCCATTTGCGTAAGTTGAACTGACCTTTAGGAGTGATGTTAGTTCTTCTTTGAGTTTCCTTGCTTCATTGACAGATGATGCTCCCGTTAAACAGTCATCAACGTAAAAATTTGTAAGTAGCACCCTTGCTGCATTCGGATGCGAATCACCTTCGTCTAAGGCGAGCTGCTTCAAAGTTCGTATAGCCAGGAATGCTGCTGGAGATGCCCCATAGATGACGGTGTTTAAAGTATATGTGCTGATTGGCTGTGATGCATCTTCTCTCCAGAGAATTCTTTGCAGGTTTCTATCCTGCTCATAGACATTCACTTGCCTATACATCTTTTCAATGTCAGCAGTTAGAACGTACTGATATAACCTAAAACGAATTATAATGCTAAATAAATCGTCTTGTATGTTTGGGCCGACTAACAAAGTATCATTTAAGGAAACATTGTTAGACGTTTTTGATGAACCATCGAACACGACACGCACCTTTGTAGTTGAACTAGATTCTTTTACTACAGCGTGATGAGGGAGGTAATACTTTATTTGTGCTTGATCATGCTTAGTATTAAGAAGTGTCATGTGTTGGAGATCTTCATACTCACGCATAAAATTCACATATTCTTGTTTTAACTCAGGTTTCTTCTCCAGACGGTTCTCGAGATATTGGAAGCGTTTCAGGGCTGTTTCGTAGGAGTTTCCGAGTGCTGGAGCTTCTTCATTCACTGGTAGTCTTACATAATAACGACTAGTAGCGTCTCGGCTTGTGTTGTTTAAGAAATGCTGTTCACATTTTTCTTCTTGTGGAGAATAATGAATCTTGTTTTGAACTTCTTCTAAATTCCAGAATTTGGCAATTTGATTCTCTAAATTCTGATTGATATTTAAATGGCAACTTGTTTTCTTTGGCTGACTATGTTCATTGAAGTAAAGTGATCCTGAAATGATCCAACCTAATTCTGTTTTTTGAAGAGTCGGCTGCTTAGATCCTAGTTGGATTTGTCCATTGCACATTAACTGAAAGAATAAATCAGCACCGATTAATAGGTCTATATTACCTGGTGTGTCGTACGTTTCATCAGCCAATTTTATATTTGTAGGAATGTTTAACTTTGTTGTATTTAGTTTAGTGCTAGGAATCTTGTTTGTGGTTGATTCCAAAATTAAACAATTCAATGTAGCATGAAATCCGTTGTATCTTGATTTGAATTTAAGTTGTGCGCATTGATTGATTTGAGTAGCTACTTCACCAATCCCGCTTACTGTAAATTGTGTATTGTGACGTTTTAGTTTTAACTTACGGCATAGATTATCTGTTATGTAATGTGATTGTGACCCTGAGTCTAGAAGAGCCCGACATTCATGTGTGTGTCCTGTTGAATCGTAGACATGAACAATTGCTGTGGACAGTAAGACATGTGCTTTGAATGAGTTTGCGCATGCTGTAGTTACCGTTTCTCCTTCTTTTATTTCAGGTGTTTGTTGATTGTCGATATTTTCTTTGCTGCTGCATCACTGAAGTGAAGAAGCGAGTTATGACGCTTGTTGCATGTTTTACATGAAGCAGATCGGCAATCTTTGTTGAAATGACTTCGTTTTAAACAGTTGGTACATATTTTCATTTTCTTGACAGCATGCCAGCGTTCGTTGATTGGTAATTTTAAAAACTTCGGACAGTTGTAGATTTGATGCTCTTCTTGACAATATAAACAGGGGTATTTTCGATTTTCAGTAGTGACATGTGCTGTGAGCTTCTGTGGTTTTGTAATTGGCGAACTCTTGATTTCTCCTTTTGGAAGAACAGCTTCTAAAACACGACAGCGTTTTTTAAAAAATTCAACAATTTGTGACAATGTTGGAAGATCATTTGATGATTGAGATGCTTCCCATTCACGCTTGGTAGCATTGTCGAATTTTGAAGAAAGTAAAGGGATGATGAATGCGTCCCATGACTCAATTGGCTGTTGCAGTACTTTAAGAGCGCGAATGTGCTTCAGAAAATTGTCACATAATTGTCGAAGCGCTACCGCTGATTCTTTGGTGACTCCTGGAAGCTCTAAAAGAGCCTTTACGTGATTGTGCACAATAAGCCTTTTGTTTTCATATCTCTCTTGTAGAAATTTCCACGCAATATCGTAGTTTTCTGTTGTTAAGCTTAATGATTCTATTGTATTTAGCGCATCGCCTTTAATGGAAGCTTTGAGATAGTGAAATTTTTCAATTGCTGATAAATTTTTATTATTATGAATCAGTGAACTAAATGTATTGTAGAATTGTGTCCACTGATCATATGCGCCATTGAATTTTGGTAAATCTATGATTGGTAAACGTACCTGCGGTTGAGTTTGCATGATAGGATTTGCTGTTGACGTTTCACGACCCACATCATTGCTTGTGATCGAGGCAGATCGATGTCTTTCTATGTAATCTTCTGCTTTGGAAGCTATGCTAAAATATTTATCTTCAAAATGCTTTCTTAATTCGCGATTAACTTCTGGACAATCTGTTTGAATTGACTCAATTTGTATTTGTATTGAGTCAAATTCTTCCCACAAGCTTTCGAATTTTGTGAAACGTAACCTTAATTCAGTGATGTTAGAATCTTGGTTAATATTTTGTAAATGTTCTTCAAAACGATTAAGTTTGTCAGAAATTGTGTTGCGCTTCGATCTTAGGTCGTCAGTATTGTTTTGATCTTTGCGCTTTTTTGGCGCCATATTGAGAAATGATGAGTAGGTAATTGGTAAAGGTTATGATTGAGATATAAAAAATGGGTTGACTTGGAGATTCACTCACCTTTTTTATGTTGACTATTCTGTACCTTGTTAGAATTCCTTGATTGTACTTTCCAAAAACTTGTTCGATACACATGGACGGTTTGCTTTGTTGTGAAGCGTGGGTGTCGAACTATTTCTTTGTTTTATCCAAAAAAACTGCTGGATCTGGCTTGCGAAGGACCAATGTAGAATATTGTGGAGTTTTCTCTTTGGTTATGTTTTATAAATCAATAGTTATAAACACATTCACTTTGAATAATTGCACTTTATTACACAGCATGTAAATATTTATTGAAAAGCGTGCTTACATGACATGACATTGCTGTTACAACAATAAGTGATACACATACAGACATCTAGCGGCTGCTAACAAAACTTTTACATATAAACTTTAGGCGCGAAATTTAAAATAATTTGAATGATTACAAACAAGGATACATCTATGTTTATCAATGCGTTTATACATACGTTTAAATCTGCTATTTTCGTTGGTATTTATGTTTCCGACTCAGATTTACCAAATCAGGAACTCATAATGGTGAGATTCCGTTGTTCGTCCGTCCGTACCATCTGTCACAGGCCTATAACTTCCAAACGGTTCATATAGAAAGTTGAAATTTGGCACGTAGATACATTAGTATATGCCTTAGATAATTCGTATGTCAAATTTTAATTTTATTATTTTTCAACCCCAGAAAGGGTCATAAACAATTTTTTTTAATTGGCATGTTATATATCGTTGGAAAGAGCACATTTCAAAGATACTAAAAATATATTTGTAATTTGATTGAGTGAGTATTCGACAGGTTTTTTTTTAAATGCATCAAAAAAGGGCAACCCCTTCTTATCGCCGAAAGTACTGAGTCTAAAATTTTGAAAAGAAATCAAGTATAATAAAACAATGCTAAAGATTACAGAAAAACTATAGCGAATGCCTGATTTTGCTTAGTTTTCGAGATTTTACACAAAATCTGCAGAATAACTCTGCTGTCAATAGTTTTTGCTTGTTATCTAGGTTACTTTCTCAATAAGATATTGCTAAAATATGTAAATGTAATTCTATTTATTTATCTGTCAAAAAAAAAATTGACAGACATAGGCTGTCATTGTCAAGTAACTATTACCTGTCAATTAGAGTTGTGTTGTTGAAAATAAGGTATAGGTACAATTGAAGAAATGGTGCAAAAATGATACGTTGGTATAGTACAGATGTTAGCCTCTGACAACTGACAAGTATCTGATTTATTTCGTGTATTTGAGAATTTGTTATAAATTGTATTCTGAAAAAATATCTATTAAATGTTTTTACAGGGTGGGGCAAACATCTTCCTTAGTTTCAATAGAGAATTGTGAAGCGAGCAGAGGTCGTAAAAGGATGAGAATGGCGTGTAAAGCGGCCGGTATATATATATATATATATATATATATATATAGTTAAAAAAGTTTCAGTCGTAAACATAATGTGGACGAATGAGCAACGCGCTTTTGCCGTAGAAGCATACATACGCGGAAACGAGCCTGTAATCGCCGCCCAGCGCGAGTTCCGTATTCGATTCCAAATTCCCCGTCGTCAAGCAGTTCCGGACCGAAAATCGATTATGACCTCTGCTCGCTTCACAATTCTCTATTGAAACTAGAGAGGTTGTTTTGCCCACCCTGAATTTCTTGCAACTTTTTTCATTTCTAAAATGATTGGAAATATATACATTTTTCATTTGCTATGTTCTATTTTAAATGAAACGCTCTAATACGTTGCTGTCAAATTCGTAACCATGGATATGAAAGATCCCATGTTTCATGTTAAATAAAACTCACGGTATATATAGGCAATTTACAAACTGATACATGAGAAACGTTTTTCAGTAAATATGAACAATTATGGATAAGACTGGTTTTAAATTAAATAATATTTTGTTTTAAATTTAACGGAACTCTCTGCGCATGAATTATGTTAGTGCTTGACTGTTTTTTTTCAGTATGCGGGAAAGTATAACGGCATTTTCCATCGAAAGTAAGAGCGTAGCTTCTGAATTTCTTAACATACCGCGCTCGTATACCTCTTGATACGATGGCCGGGAGTCAGGGAGCCTGGCAGAAATACCCGGCAACCGCTGGTAACTTCACGAATTCCCATGCTTTATTTATGGCCCTCCGAGTTTGCTTTTTATTAATTGAAATATAGAACACGTGCAGTTTATATTGCAGCAAAGATATTTCTGGAAACTGTTTCTCTTGCATGTTAGTGTTTCATTTACTTTAAAATAGATTTTGTATTTTACATAATTTAATTATCATTTTTAATTAATTAAACACAACTCGCGTTGAGGGCTTGTACGAAGAGTTTAAACTCTGTTTCGCCCTTAGACAAAGTGGATGGTGATGAGCTGAACAAGAGTGAAGGAGCTGTAGATGTAGACATGTTGACGACAAAGAAAAAATCAGCTTCAGCCTGTCGCAGTTTAATATAAGTTCCCTTTAAAACTAACAACAGAATCGAAATGGCACCTACAGTAAACTGTATCGAAACGTTCAATTTTTCCGAATGTCTAAAAGTTTGTGTAACCCTCCCGAGTTTTGAGCCAACATCCACAACAAACAGAACTTCTTGTATCATAACTACAGTAAACAATGAAACAGACTTCTAAGGTTCCCAGTATTTCTCTCACTTCAAATTACTAAGATTTTATATGTAACGTTTTAGTTTTCATTTCATCCGTACACCGTACTGCCGTACAACGCCACAAGGTTCAAGAACAAGTGTTTTGTAAAGCTCTCATTTTTCGAGATGTCTCCCTTGTTACGAGCGGTTTACTTATTTAACTTGGAACAATCTTGCTTGTTTAGTAAGTTATTTTTCTTGTTTTAGATATGAAAGCTATTTCCTAGTTTGATATTAAAAATTTAATTTCTGTCGTGTTTATCCTAAGTTTTTTTTGTATTGCAACGAATTTCATTATTCCTCAGCACTTCCTCGTTCTTAATCTTATTGCATAAAATACTATTGAAAATCTGTTGTATTCTAAATAATTTATTTTCATCACTTGAAGTATTAAGTTTTTTCTTTTTTAATTGTTTTAACAATTTCACCTGCTGAATTTCATTCTTTATTTAACCTGAAATTCACGCTGTGATACACGTAATAATAAATTTTTATGACATCGTACAATAATGAGTTTCGTTAGCTCCGCTAAATCGTAGTGAAGAATACAACTTTAGGTCCGCATTTTTCGACCAATCAGAGCGCTGTCTGTTTACCTGATCGTTGACCAGAAATAGACAGAACATCGGCCATTGTTGTTGCAATCCGTGATCACCATTTGTTTTGTGTTCACATTTTGTTTTAATGTTACACATTTAAAATAATTTTGCGATTTCATAAAGAATATATATCTCGGTTGTATTATTACTCACGTGGATATTTTTCTCGTCTAGCGACTCGAAAATAATATTCCACATTTGTAATAAAAAATCCTTCTTTACAGCCTAGATAAATAAATATTACTAAAATCATTCACAGTTATATTATAATTTTATAGATCATACCTACAGCTCGCTCACAATCAAATAAAATTCAAGCGAAATGATAGTTGTGCTAAAGGAATTTATTTACTATATTTTCTTGTTCTGGAAGAATTAAAATGTGTAAAGCAAAGATCGAAACCGAAAGAATCGTATTTGAATAAGACACTGACAGTAATTGTGTTCCAGGAACAAGATTAAATATGAAATATTGCAATGGATACACATTGATAGGATGTTTTCCGAAAAATTAGGCTTGACGAAAAAGAAAAACGGTTTAGAGTACGACGCCCGTGGCAATTCGATCTGTGCTGGGATTCTTTTATATTGGGTTGTGTTTCTGCTCGAACTTCCTTGGCTTATTGTTACTGGGGAAAATAATGGAAGATTGTGTTTTATTAGAAGTTTCTTTACGCTCGCGCTAGTCCGACAAGTGATGAAGATGTCGCATGTGACGGATCACGAACAAGGACGAGTGACGAGCAAGGAGCAAACTTGCGTGAGATCGTGAGTCAGACAACATCTTAACATATTCCCTTCAGTGTTCAACCTTCAGACTTCAGCCTTCGACGCCAACAGTCAAGAGATGTATAACACTGTAACATCGCCATAACGACGTCGGGTGCTCACATGTACTACAGTGTATTTTCCATTAAATAACACTCCACTAAACAAAAGATAAACTAGACTACCAAAGATTTTTCAAAATCATCTATACTTACCTCTTATAAGTACTATTTCTTTGTTTATTTTTTCTTGTATTTTCAGTAAAAATGTAAATAAACACAGAACATGCATTAAAAATACAAATTGTTATTTATATACCTGTGGTAGAAAATACCTATGTCAGTTCTCGATTAGTTCTACGGGGCCGTAGTCAGGTTATGTTTCTAGGAAGGGCCAAAGAGGAAGTACCGCAGACGAAAATATTTTTCACTCAAGGTCAAATGTCTTGTAGTAAATTGAAAGTTAAATTATTTCAAAGGATTTGAAGCTTCATGTTTTTTACCTTCTTCTTGTGCAAAATTAAATAATTGTCGAATAACAGAAGCACAGAAACTTTTTGAAAACAAAATTTATTTTTTTAAATTTGACTTTCTTTTTATTAAACCAAATCGAACGTCGACGTGCAAAGCCTGTCGCGCCGGTATAGGCTGAATTACATTATACTTTTTTCGTCTAGATTCATGCTAGATTTCTAGTTCAATTTCCATCCGAGATCGAGATCTGTTCGCGTTTCATAATTTATTTCCGAACTATTCATATACAATCGGAGCAAATTATACTAGATGAATCTCGAACTTGAATCTAGACGAAAAAAGTATAATGTAATTCAGCCTTAATATGAGAATATGACTTAATGTTATTGCCAGTTGTCGAACCACGGTTTCTGATTCGAAGATTTAATTCGTATTCCATCGATATTGTTTGCAAATAAATAATATTAATTTTCCAAAATTTTTATCTGTAAAATGATGACAGTATAGGTACAAATCAACTTTTCAGCTCCAGGAAGGGCAAGAGTTTTTACAGGCAGGGCTTTCTCTGCCCCCCCTAGCTCAGAACTTCTAGCACTCTTGTTTCTCTGTTTGCAAACGACTATTTTGAACACCTCCTTGTTTATTTATTTAAAAATCATGCACAGTCGAACGGATTAACGTGTTTAAGCAATAGTTAGATTTGATAAGAAAGTAAGTAAACTTCTAAATTCATCTCATAACAATAATGCGTAAATTTCTGGTAAAAATTATTTACATTTAATTCATAATATGTAGGTAATATAGGTACTATTTACTACAACTAAAGAAACATCAAAAATCTACGTGCTTATATTCACTGTAATTTTTAATTCTGTCGACTGGTGTATCATATAATAATTATTCAATACTATAAATATGATGAAATATATAGTTAACTTAACCAATAAATTGGGCTTCAAAAAGTTTTTATGTGCTTATAGTCACTGTAATTTTTAATTCTATCGTCTGTTGTTATAATTACTCAATACTATATTATGAACTACATTTAAGTAACGTTAAAAATAAGTCGGGCTTCAAAAAGTTTTTAATATCTTAATGTTTACAAATATTACATCGTATATCTATGTATTTAAGTTTGGCATTTTGGTGCGACGTTGTGTTTGTGTTTACCAGTCAAGTAAAATTATTTATAACATATTTTGTTATCTGATCTAAATAAAATGACGTTTATTTTTTTTTCTATCGCATTCCCCTTTGACGTAAGTTTCGTGTTGATACCTTCAGGCATCAAACACAAGGGTTGTCTTTCTTGAAATTTCGAATCCCGTCTAGGCTAATGGCTCTGAACTTGGACAAAGTTTTCTCATATTGTGCTATAAAACCCACCAAGCACACAATTACTAAATACTCCCGATACGATTGATCTACTTCCTCAATCTATAATTCATGCAACTTTGTACATAACATTTCTTTACAAAAATGTAACAGATTAATAAGATGAAGTGGGGATATAAAGCAGCGTGATCAAAAGACAGCAATGTGTAAATATGTACCATTTTTTAGAGATATTTCTGAAGGCGGTTCAATTCTTTGAAAAAAGTTTTTGATTTATTGACATTGGATCATGTTGGTGCTTACGACTTTTGGTTATTTTGCGAGGGACATAATCTTTGGCGGATAAGCAATAAAAAATTTTTGTATAATATTTTTAAACCTTGGTTTAAAATAAATTGCACTTTTCTTAAGACAAAAATAAATATTATATTCTATGTAATTAAATTAAGTAACATATCCTATTTCATTTTACAAAAAAAAAATTAAAATAATTATTTATAAAAATTAAAAAATTGTCTTCTTCTAGATCAGTCTCTGGCAAAACATCTTTAACAGAGAAATACAAATTTATATGGTAATGGTAATGTTTTTAATTCGATCATAGTCAAAATCTTATACGTCATAATTCGATTTAAAAAAATGTTTTTTTCTGTAGCTACTAGTGCCACGTCAGCGACACTTTAAAACTTTTACATGGCTCATTTTGCACATGCTTTCTGCATAAATTTCGGATAAACGATATAACCAACAATGCAAATTATATTTCACAAAGAAAGTATATACAAATTCCAAATTGCATTATCTTAAAAATTATGCATCTAATAATTATTGTTCTTTTTGCACAAAATTCATTGCAATTTTATTAATACTGCTCCGCCTTATTTCATTTCTACTGCAAATTATATTTATTTTCAGGTACCTATTATTATTTAGCATTAGGCAATCTAGAAACTCTAATGATTCTATTGATATATTATATTGGTTGTCCTTATTTGCAGAAATTTATGCAGATAAAGTGCATAAAAATAACTGTTTGAAAACGATTTCGATCGCGATCTTATTATTTATTAGTAATAGTATGTATTTTTTTTATGACTGGTATACTACCACTTTTAAATACTGTTTTTATATTTTTATTACAATTTCAATTCTTCACAAAATTAGTAGGTACCTAGTTAATTATTGATTAAAATTAACTTGTTTTAATTTAATGTACAAACTACCCATTTTAAACTTTTTTACCGCAATTAATAACACTGACATAATCATTTTCACAGTATGTATAAATTTGTAACAAATTTGTAATTATTACATATTTCCATTAACGGACAAAGAATTAATAATTTGCAAATTAATAATTTTGGTATGTATAGGTACGTATGTATAAATTAAATATGATTACAATTTTTTACGAATAATAATCATTCACAAATAAATAATATGATTATGTAAAATTGTTTATCAATTAATCGCAATTATTTGCGAATTTGTTTCAACAATTATTATACTGTCGACCGCTGTCGACAGATTGATATCAATAAATAATATGTTGGATTTATTTTAGATAATTAGCAAAAGTTAAAACAATATTAACAATTTATTTAAATATGTAAATTATTTTAATATAACTACGTAGGTATTTAAAAATTAACAAAATTGGGTGCAATTACAATACAAACATTTCATGAATTTAACAAATATTTTCCACAATTTTGATTACCTATAATAAAAATGTATGAAAACTTAGCATTGTTTAATAATTGCAAATTCTGTGGTAATCATAAATTCATAAATAGACATTGTTCATTGATTTTTTAAATAAATAAATAAATAGATATTTATTTAGTCTATGATCTACTTTATGTGTTGAGAGAAAATGAGCGGCGAAACTTGAACCTGCAACTTTACCACGGTTACCTTGTTCAATTCGCAATTATCATATCTTTTTCTCAGTTTATTTCTGTATTTAACTATAACGATAATTTTATAAAAATATGGACAAGGATTATCAATTAAAGTCTTAATGCGCACTAAATGACAACAAATTTTTGATAAGGTAATATTTTTAAATTTTACTGGGTATATCAATAATAATTATAATTACTTTGAATTTAAAAGAATTTGTTGTGAATAATACCTAATTTGCATAAACTATAAAGTATTTAATATTTTGGAAACAACATTGTGATGTGAAGTTTTTATGTAGTACATTTCATTAAGTTTATTATACAAACTTTTGTTCCTGATTTCAACGCTGTCAGAGATGCATTGTTATGCATATCATACTGGTGGTTTAGTAATTTATTTTAAATTACTATTATGAGTCTATAATTTTATGGTCTGTGTGTGTGTACCCAGTACGCTTCGAGGTGTTTTTTGTTTTTGTTTTAGTACTACTGGTAGACATATTCATTCCCATTCGTATCATACGTTGTGGTCACATAAATTCTTTTAGCCTTTCTTCCTTCGATAAAATTCAACGTATAAATAATGTAAAGTGCTGTTGTAAAACTTATACAGTTTTATTTATAGTTGTTCCTCAAAATGCTTTTACATAAACGTCCGCATAGACATGTGAACATATTATGATATAATGTACACATACCCGAAACTTTTAACTCATTTTTAACAGCCGTAATTTATATTTACGACCATTCTACTTATGAATGTGAATGTACATTGTACAAAGTAGACAAGGTGTAAATTTTCATCATGGGTAATAAATAATAATTGACAAAATTGATTAAAAGTTTTCTGGTTTTTGAATACTCATTAAGTATAATTTTAATAAACGAGGCTTTTGTAAGTGATAGTTTTAGATGTGGCATGCTGTTATAAATAAATTACCAAAATAAATTTTGACAGTTGAGAACGAAGCAACTGCTACTGCTTCGTGTTGGATTCTTTTTCATTAATTAGCAGAAAGCGGAAAAGATAAAAGCATATTTTTGGTTAATAATAATTAGAGCCACGAGCGAAGTTCATGTAAATATAAATATCCCAATTTTTAAAAACACTATAGGACGCTACTGTTTTTGAGTTATTTAATATTATTTCTTGTACGTTTACAACACTTATCTGTCAAGCGGCATTTGCATGATAAATGAAAATTCAAGTAATTGTTTCCAATGACTGATCTTTGAAATGCAAATTGTGTGTAATATGTAGATCAACCACTTTAGCATATTGAACAGAGGATATGGTTTTATCAGCCATAAACGCTATTACAACGTCGTGTACATGCGAACAATTTGACAAAAGATCAATTTTACATAGGAAATAATCTTTGATTTATCGTTTCATTATTAAATTATGAATTCATAACAATGCAAAAATTGATGTAGGTAGTCGTTACATTTATATTGATTTAATAGTGCGAATATTATAACAAACTTACTAAAAACGACAAAATTAAACACTACAAATGGCTGTATGATAAGTCTAATTTAAATTAAAATTATACATTTTATTGATCACGTTTATACTACACTAGACGTAGAGGTTTCATACAATTTTGCTATAAAACGTAGGTATATCTATATATGTTAACACGTCATGTAGGGATATCTGCATTTTTTTAAAAACTTAGTTAATTTGATGAAAGGTTCATTAACTTTGCACTTTGGTTACCAAAATACTTACTCCAATCTGAAAGTGTGTGAGCGTATTTGTGTCAACCAGTTAACAACTCGCCTGCAGGTTTAATTTCACGACTCGAATACTATTATTCCTAAGCAAACTACTTAAATAATCAAATTCGTTCACTTGCACCCTAGATACTCTATTAGCGGCACGACACGACTATTCCCTTTGCGCGACTAATTTGTTTGTTTTATTCTTTCATGCTGCTCTGAGGGAATTCCCTAATTTTTGATCACAGCACGGCTTTTTTATCGCCGTAATAATAAAAGGACTTCGCGATATTTGTTCATTTCATCGTTATTATTTCTACATCGCAACATCGTTCTGCCATTTGTTTTCTATGTACTTTCTTGTTAATCTGGTATTTCTCTTAGCATTTAACGCAGTAGCGGCGCCTATGATAAGCAAGGAAGGTCATTTACTAATTATTACCCATCTTCAATATAAAGGTTTCTCGACAAAATAAAATAATTATTAGGTACCTACCTATTATTAATACAGAGACAAAATAAAATTATTTTGTCTGTATTTTGAATAAATAAATAAAAGCGAGTAAATACAGCTACATAGTAATTTGTTTTTAATGGGTTACTTGCATGACTTCTTTTATTAAATATTTTTTTAAAAGATATATGAACTTGCGACACGTATTTTTTATTTTGACAAAATTTCTATTACCAAGCCTCAAAAAAATAATGAAAATTATATATTACTATGTGACGTAGAGCAAGCTGGAACCAATGACTGGCCGTGAACCATAGCGACGACTCAACTAGTGAACACTCTCTCTTAGCGGGAAGCTCTCAATTTACTAAAAAAAAACATATAATTTATTTTAAACAAAATTTATATTTTTCCATGTTTTCGGCCTAACTTTAGGTGTACATAGTAATAGAAAAAATATCATTTTCAATACCATACAAGTAGCTTATTGCCAACAATTAAAGAGTGTAAGTTCTAAAGGGTCCAAGTGCTAAAATCGGCAATTTTGAGTTATATTATGTATAAATGGTCTATGTACCAAGCCTAATAATATTTGAAAGGTAATATTTAGGTGTTCAACAAAATGAATATAAATCAAATCATTTCGATTTTTTTTGTAAAATTACTATAATTGTTACTAGAGTCCAAATTACCAAGATAAAATATAGTAAATTTACATAAAAAAGTAATTTTGTCTAACTATGTAAAATTGCATAGGAACACATAAGTAGTTACATATTAAATTTAGTACATAATTTAAGTAAAATCTTCGTGAAAATAATGGAATATCATTACAACAAACAATAATAGTACTTACCTATATTAAAAAACAACAAGATTTATAAGACATAATTTTCCGCACGCCGAGTCCAAATTACTGGAGGACAAGTACGAAAAAAAAGGTCTTATAAAATGAGTTCTTTATACTATTTTTTTCTATTCGGCGTCTTTCTTTATGTTAAAATTTAGATTAAACTGTCAAGTCGATTTAGAGAAATAAACGTGTGCAACGTTTTGGTTGGTGACATTAATATTACCATTTATTTAAGTGTCACTGTCACTGTAATAGTATATTATTTAACGAGTAAATAATGTAGGCTATAATTAATGAGGATGAAAGTTTGTTCACGAGCCGAAGGCGAGTGTATAAATCATCCGAGTTAATTATAGCCATTATTTTCGAGTCAAATACGACGTTTTATCTACAACTTTTTAAATAAAGCAACATTTTCTTACTACAAATTTGTATTGATATTAACCTAACCTCAAACTTTGGTGTGATGACAATTTATCCGAGTAATTTAGAACTATTATGGGCTAGTCATATACAGCGTTTTACAAATTTTTATTATTTTTACTGTTTCTGCTTACAACGTCATTAAATGATAACTTGATGTAACACTAATATTAAAACAGATGTGATGACAGTTTGACCGTTCGAGAGAATAAAGTACTCATTATTTAACAGTGTGAAATAATGAATTCATTATTTCATAATGTGTCCTTATGGAGGGGTTTATTATACTACTTTCACGTATATAATGAATACATTATTCTATTGTTGTAGATAAAAGTATATAATTAGTAGACCATGCTTGTGTTCCATTCCATTACTATATTCATAATTTCATTTACCTAATAAAAGCTAATGTATTAAGCAAAACAGATAGGTATTATTATAGGTATTATTGAAATTTGTACGTTCTCAGGTTTGACGTTTGACAATTATTATTGAAGTCAACGCTAAAAGCCATCTACCGTCTTAAAAAATGTTGCGTGTCACAAATTTAGCTCTGGCGATATTCAGTTACGTTTCACAAAGTTAACTTTGTGAACGCTAAATAGAAAAAAAAATATAAAGTAAACTCCCTAGGAAAAAAGTGACTCCCGGTTACGAGAAAAATAGTACCTTTATTAAAACTGATTCAGCATTTAATAACGTAATAGGGCTGTCTACTAATTAAACTCTTTATGCAGCAGGAAATTTAAATTTTCGTACAAGAACAATAATTGAACTGCTGTAATATTATGATTGCACTGCACTGCAAAGCACGGTGCAAAAGTGAAATCAATATTTATAAGTTTTACTGTTAAATATTTTTGATATATTTCTCATTTAAATATATTTTTTTCAAGTATATTCCACCGGCATCCGTCAATATCCGTAAGAATTTCAAGTCTCATTTATTTACATTACATTTATATTTTATACGTTTTTGAATTCTGTAGAAAATAATACATTAAATTAGACTAATATGTACTTAATTTTATAATCTTTAAATAATTAGCCTTAATGTTACACACATTTTTGATTCATCAAAATTTGAACTATCACTGCTTATTGTAATTGTAATTCAAGCTTTTAATTGTTAAGCATCAGACAAATAGTTTTTTTTAAGTACCTACCTAAATCTTTGTAAAGCATTAAACTTTAAAGTTGAAAGCCATGTTCACTGTACGAAATTTCAAAACTCGCGGTAATGCGGCGCATGTGTGTTTCTATTCGTGAACAGCCCTATACCCATGGTGCTGTATGTTAAAAAACAATATTACCATAGTAATTTCATTAACTAAGTATGAGATAAAATAACTCATATTTAAGGAAAAAACAAACCTAACAAGGTTTTTATAGTAGTTAGGCAGACATTACACTCTAAAAGTTCTTTGACAAAGATCTTTGGCAAGAAATGTGACAGTGTAATAGTTCTTCTTTTATAAAATTTAAGTTAAAAGTTGACTCGCCTTAAACATAAATGATCCTTTCGCCCATCCACAAGATCGTTGTATAATTTTCTCCCATTCAATGTAAGTCCTCTGGCACCGCCAATGACTTAACGGCATTGTTTATTCTGTTCGTCTCATTTATTTACGCTCTTGACTTGAGTATCAACGAAGTAAGACGATATTGTTTGGATAGTGTGAGAAGGAGAATTTGGTCCACTTTATATTATATGAGTTCTGCAGTAATTGCTACCAAATCCTACTATATTTCGACTCGAAGCAATATTAAATTAAGATAATTACATTTTAATCCTTTGTACTGGCGTCTGCCCAGAAAGATGCGATATTTGTCCTCGGGAATAATTAAAAGTTATTGAAGTATACGCGCGGAATTACGGCAAAATACATCAAGCAGTCAACTCGAGCACAAATCTTTCAAGATATTATATGTATTTATTGAAGCTCTTCATCCATTGAAACTGCTATCCCAAAACGAATCATTCTCATTTATCCAAAAATTTAAGAAAATCAGTCACACTTGCACATAAGTATAAACACTATTCTAATATTCTGATTGAATAAAATACCTATTATTTGCAATGTTTTTATTTTTGTCACATATATTAGCATGGAGTACGTGTAGTTTGTTTTTAATCAGCAACAACCTAAGAGGTAAGATATAATAAGGTAAAATTTTGTTTTAAAGCATGTAAAGGCTTACAAGTTCCACCAATAAGTGACGTGTAGAGAAACAAACTTTCTCAAAACAACGTCGGGAAATAACAATTTCCACAACTATACTCTGTCTGATGTGTTTCTGGGTTATCTGTGAAATGCGTTTTTATTTTGTATTGTGGGAAATTGTTATTTCCCGACGTTGTTTTGAGAAAGTTTGTTTCTCTACACGTCACTTATTGGTGGAACTTGTAAGCCTTTACATGCTTTAAAACATTATTCCCGGTTCTTTTTTTATTATATATTTTATATATTTTTTATTTTGTAAAATTTTGTTGTAATAATCTGTCGTTTAAACTAATTTTGTGCAAGATTAGAGGCTAAATGATTTATTTCTTTATAACTGCTATTGGACAAATACACTGGAACTTTTATTTTGAACTATTTTACAATAGAAACTTAATTTGAAGTTGTATAATATGTACCAGAGCCGTAGTCAGGGAGGGGTGCAGGCAGGGCGAAGCCCTGTCTGTAAAATCTTTCGCCCTTCTTGAAGCTGAAAACCTAATTTAAACCTATTTTCATAATTTTAGAAATACAATTTTTAAAAATTAATAAATCCTTTATATTACTTATACCTATGCAAATAATATCGAAATTCGATGTAATACGAATATAGCCCTATTTTGTATTAAATACTTCGTTCGCTAAAATTCTCTTCGCTTTTGGTGATCCGACAATTTATTTTTGCTCATGAAATAGATGATAAAAATGCAGCTTTACATCCCTTGAAAAACGTTACTTTCAATTTAAGGCATTTGACGTTGAATGAAAAAAAAATTAGTTTGCGGCGCTTCCTCGCCTTTTCCACAAAATCTTTAGCTATTACTAATTCCTAGAAACATATCCTGTCTGCGGCCCTGATATAGGGAAATATGTTATAGCTAAGCATTCCATAAATTATTAAATATCATATATACTAAAATGCTTGAGATTTTAGGATCTACTTTACACAGCTTAGTAATCAAATTCATTTTAGTCTACAGCTTAGACGCTTCAACCAATTTTGATTAAAAACATTATTTGATAGATGGTAAAGTCATCATATTTTAGGTTGTTTTATTTTATTATGTCTATTGGCACAAAAAAAACGCGAAATGCGAAACGCGGAAAAACGCGATACGGGAAATACAGTAGTGCCGAGTTTATGTTAAAAAAACGGAGTTCTGTTGGACTCAAGAAGGGTTTGTTAGCATAGATTAGTTTATGTCAAAAAAAACGGAATTCTGTTGGACTCAAGAAGGGTTCTGTTAGCATATATTAATATATGTCAAAAAACGGAGTTCTGTTGGACTCAAGAAGGGTTTTGTTAGCATAGATTAGTTTATATCAAAAAATAATCGGCAACACTGTATTTCGCGTATCGCGTTTTCCGCGTTTTTTTTGTGCCAATAGACACTTCCTTTATTTTATAGATGTCAATTTATTCTTTGGATATGGGCATTTTTAATTCAATACAAAATTTATGTATTATGTTATAGATGGATAGAGGATGTTTTATCTATATCTATGCCAAATTTCAAGTAGATGCTGAGGATGTGCCATGACTGTTTTTAAAAATGTTCACTGTTCATCTGTCAAGTTGACATTTTTTGTATTTCAAGATTTTATGTGCTTATATTAAATTCATTTCTTAATTCAGCTATTTGATAGCGTCTTATTTAAAAGTATAATGTTCTGGGTGTAAAGCGATATCGCGACTGTTTATCGTACGCGATATATTGCTCCGTGTGAAAACATCCTAAGGGTATATAAAATAAAACCTAATTACTTAATATAATAAAAATGGAACTCACTCATTTATTTTTGATGATGATATTAGAATGATATTGTGTGTCATATCAAATTAGAGGTCTTAATAAGAAAATACGGGTTAATGTACAGAATAGTTGAAAATTGTTTTGAACGATCGGCTTATGTTTCTTTCTAATTAAACTTTAAACTTCTTACAAAGAATTATAATTTACTCCGATGAAAGTCTGAATGTTAAATATGATACATTTGAGCGGTTGAGGCACCGAAACTCTTTGCATTGATCCACACGAAGTGGGACTGAAGTCCCTGTCCTCTGAAGCGGGACCTAGGGTTAATCTGCGAAGCGGGTTCTTGACGCTATTAAATTACTAATTACATTACCTATACATTCTAAATTTAGAGACCATGTAGGTATACGCACTATTAATGTGCATATTGTAAATGATAGAAGAAAATATTTTACAAACAAATAATTGATTGTACCTACCTCATGTCATAATTTTGAAAAAATATTTTGGCCAGTAAGCACATTTATTATTTTTTAAATAAAACCATACTGAAGCCGAATTCTGCACACACTAATGTTTATTAACATATAATACTACTAGTCTATGTAAAAAGCGTAGTGTATTGAATATCTGTATATAAAGAAAAAACAAAATATGCTAAAATATCTTGGAAAATTTATTGCAAAATATGGAATAATGTTTGTTGAAAGAGTAACAATGTTGCATTATTTTATAAAAATATTGAAATTAGTTTTGGAGAGATAATTTAAAAGTGGCTTTAACATCTCCATAACCGCTTAGAGGAGATCTGACGAGATGAAAGATAACGTAAGAATTCTCGTTTTAAGCCGTTATACTATATGCTTTTATTTTGAAACTTTGTTGCATGTAATATTGCAGATGTAAAGTTAGAAGCCCTTGTAAAACCATAATGTACTTTATGCTACTTCAGGTTTTATTGTTTTCGGATCATAAGACTTCCAACTTCTTCGCTATAACTCATTTCACATAGGAAGAATTTAATATGTTTATTCCTCCTATTACTTATTTGAAAATATTACATTATAAAAGCAAATGGTGCATTATAGGTATTCCTACTACTTAATTCTGTACAAAATCAAAATACATTTACTGGCATTTTGTATTGTAAATAAAAATTGTTTAATAGAGTAATCTAATAAATATATACTGACGGAAAATAAAAATGAAACACTTGAAATTCGTAAAAATATAGACCATTTTCAAACCGCTATAACTCGATGTATTTTCAATCGATTTCGATGAATCTTCGAGGGCGAGAAACTTTAATGTGTCTACTTTAAAGTCATACTTGCAAACTTCCGCCCTCCTCTAGCACCCATGTGAAAAAACTTTGACGAGGTGTACCGAGTTTAAACATTTTTTTTGACTTGATCCACCAAAAGGGCACAAAAATTTGTACAATTCCCTGTGCAGGACTCAAAAAACGAAGTTCCTACGATGATTTGGCACAAAGTTATGAATTTTTTTAAAAAAAGGTCATTTTTTGGTTTTTCGCACATAACTCAGCGACTTTTCAATAAAATTGGACGATTTTTTGGGGGAAAAAACCCATAGTGGCTCTACCTTAAGGGGGTAAACTCAGATTCGGATGATCTCTTTTCGTACCCTTTAAAACCCGAACAAAAAAACACGTTTTTAGGCAAAAACACGTCCAACTTTGGCAATGTGCACTGAGTTGGAAAAAAATTGTCGGCTCGATCCACAGAAAAGGCATTTAAATTTGTTCAATTACCTGTGCAGGGCCCAAAGAACGAAGTTCCTACGACGATTTGGCAGAAAGTTATGGGCTTTTGAAAAAAGTGCATTTTGTGGTTTTTTGACTCATAAGTCGGAAGTTTTTTGACGAAATTGTTTTTTTCACGAATGAATTTTTTCAAATTTCTAATAGTTTAGGCAATTTGAGTTATTCACACGAAATATCCAATTTCATTTTTAAAGAAGTAAGCAAATCTCACGAGTTTAAAGTTTACAGACCTGTAAGCAGATCTTCAATATCGAGAAAATTTAAACTTTAAACACGTGAGATTTCCTTACTTCTTTTAAAAATGGAATTGTATATTTCGTGTGAATAACTCAAATTGCCTAAACTATTAGAAATTTGAAAAAAAATCATTCGTGAATAAAACAATTTCGTCAAAAAACTGCCAATTTATGAGTCAAAAAACCACAAAATGCACTTTTTTCAAACGCCCATAACTTTGTGCCAAATTGTCGTAGGAACTTCGTTCTTCGGGCCCTGCACAGGTAATTGAACAAATTTCAATGCTTTTTCTGTGAATCGAGTAGACAAATTTTTTCCAACTTAATAAACATGGCCAAAGTTGGACGTGGTTTTGCCCAAAAACGTGTTTTTTTTGTTCGGGTTTTGAAGGGTACGAAAAGGGATGATACTAATTTGAGTTTACCCCCTTTAAGTAGAGCCACTATGGGGTTTTCCCCGAAAAAATCGTCTAATTTGGTTGAAAAGTGGCTGAGTTATGTGCGAAAAACAAAAAAATGCCCTTTTTTAAAAAAAATCCAAATCATCGTAGGAACTTCGTACTTGGAGTCCTGCACAGGGAATTGTACAAATTTTTGTGCCCTTTTGGTGGATCAAGTCAAAAAAAATGTTTAAACTCCGTACACCTCGACAAAGTTGGACATTTTTAAAATTAAAATTCGTTTTTTTTTCACATGGATGCTAGAGGGGAGCGGAAGGGGTTGCACTTAAGTTTGCATGTATGACTTTAAAGTAGACACTTAAAAGTTTCTCTCCCTCGAAGATTCATCGAAATCGATTGAAAATACACCGAGTTATGGCGGTTTGAAAATGATCAATATTTTTACGAATTTGAAGTGTTTCATTTTTATTTTCCGCCAGTGTACAATAAATACGTAAACTCGCCAAATGATCTTACAAAAAAATGTATTGAACAATTTCTTTATGTATTTCATATTTTTGTTAACGTACTCCAGAAATTATTGTACCAACTACACGAAACACTTATTTTGAAAATACTTATTTAGTCATACAATACTTGTTTTTGGTTTTATTAAAAAAATATCCAACGCAAGAAATTTAAATTATTTACAAGCAAACTTTGCAATTGACCTATCCTGTTGATCCGGTTTAGAGGAAGTGAGTACGAGTACGATAGATACAAAGTAACATGTGTTGAGTGAGACGGCAAAATTGCTGCGCAGTACGCTATGACAATAGAAAGTGCGGTTAGTTGAAGTTTGACATTTCTTATTTAAAATTTTTTTAATGTAGGGGAAAAGTTAAATTCAATTTAATAACATTGCGCAATTTGAACAATTTAGTACGCAACAGGCATGAAACAAATTAATAAAATCATTAAAAAAATTGAAATTAAATTTTGACATTTGTACAAATCTGCCAAAATACGTCCGCAGCACCAGGATTGGTCTATTGACGTCACTTCCTTTTGCTACAAGCATGCGCACAGCGTACTGCGCACCAGCTTGCTGTCTCACTCAACACAATGTTACTTTGTATCTATCGCACTCACTCCTTCTGACAGGATAGGTCAATATAGCGAGAGGAGAGATATAGGTAGAATTAATTTTCTCTGTTATTACCAATTTTTTATGCCTGTAAGAGCTTTGTTACCTAGAATTTTTGGTGAAATTTTGTTATCAGCGACTGGTAACACTGCAATAAATAAACAAAATATCTAGACAACGGGCAACGAAAAATTTGAACAAACTAAATTAACTTATGTTTTAATATAATTACTATTATTTGATATGATTATACTCAGTGGCACGCCAACGAAATTTGCCGCCCGGGTACAAGACTTTATTTGAAGCCCCTATGTGTATGTATGCCGACAATAAAACACAATAAAATTTTATATGTATCTAAATAATCCCATATTTTTAAATCCATTTGAAAATTATTGACAGAAATTTTTTTTTTTAAACTCACATTTTAAATAATTTCTTGGAGAAGGGGAATCACCAATTTTTTGGATGTCCCAGGAATTGGCCAAATCGCCGGGATAGAACCCAATTTCATAGCATAATCGGAAAAGACACGTGTTTTATACAGTCCATTTGTTTTTAAATTTTACGCGCAAAATTGGACTTTAGAAATGTTTAATTTATTGTAGGTACTCGTTCTAAAATACCATCTGCATTTTCCATAATTATCTAACATTACTTACATTATTTATTTTCGTTATTTAAACAAAAATATTTTTTTTATAATCCACAATAAATTATGTAATTAACATGATAAACTATTTTTATATTATTAAACAACGACTGACGAGGCGGCTTTTTGCCGCCCCTGAAATTTGCCGCCCGTGTGCGGTGCACTCCCTGCACCCTCGGGTTGGCGCGCCCCTGATTATACTGTATAATTTATAACGCACTTAATTATAAAAAATTGTACTATTTATTTCATATTATGGTTTTAGCTAAAATTAAATTCACAAATCTTGAATTTTAGAAATATTTCTTTTATTAATTTTATTGTAAATATAATTTTACAATGTAGTAACGATCAGTAGTGGCACAATATAGTTAAGAGTACGCGTAGTACACTAGTACGTCATGTCCATTTACTTTTATTTCCCCAAAATATATGTATAAAAGGGGGTAGTATTGCAATCGTGAATTTTGACACTTCGAGATTTTGAAGAATCTTCTATAAGCACACTGATCGCAGATAACATCAAGTTCACGAACGTACTTTATAATGCTTTATTACTGACTCCTGCGACAACACCAGATATACTGACTACTAAACACTACAACCTCAGTAGTTAGTATAGTAGTTCTAACAACAACACCTTACATACACATAACATATTTATAATACTTTCTTTAAATATCTTACACTTCACTATTTAGACCCTACTGAACCCAAAACTTATAAAAAAAATTATTATCAAATTAAAGCTCTCTGGGAAAGAATAGTCGTAAAATCAACATTCAAACGATGGTCAATTGTTTTTTCACATGTTATTCAAATTATGCCGAGGTTGGTATCAACTTAAATCTTTCGGTGAAAAAGAAAAATTTATTTAAATTTTGCCGAATGGAGTATAAAATTAAAACCGTTACGAAAACAAGTTATTAAAACTTATAGTCTGAGACCTAGGCGCCGACTTTTGAGAATCCACGTGGGGGCTTTAATAAGAATAGAAAAAGTTAACATTTTTTCAATCATGTAATTTTTAAGAAATGTAAGAGCATGCGAAAAAAAATTTTTTTTGTTCAAGGTAAAATACTTAAAATTCAATTTTCATACATGATTAACAGCAAATTTTACCATATCTTATGTGCAGGAAAAAAATAAATTTGCTTGTGTCGTATCCTGAAATGGTTAATTGTTAAAAAGTTCAACGGTAATATAATGAAATAAATAGATATATTTTAAAATTGTATAATACACAATAATTAACTTTGCTACAATTATGAATAACGTTTAAGACGAACAACTAACTGTCAAAACACATGTTCAATTATTAACTGTTAACTTGTCCGTTTGTAAGTTCTAAGTTGCGCATATTCTGCGCAGTGCTGGTGCTGGAACTGCTAGCTATTTTGTTGCGCAGGTTGCGCGCAATGCTGCAAGTAGCTGATTTGTCTTTAGTAAATCCAGTGATCAAGTGATAACATAATTTGCTGACAACCCATTCACAAAATTGACGTATGCAAAGTAGATCTATTTGCTGTAAATAATATTGAACTTTTTGTATATAGTATGGATATGGATATAACTGTTGCTCTTTCAATAGTCTCTAAATTGTCATTATGTGACACTCCGTACATACTGCGATAATAGCCTCTTCAACAGTTTCGACGTGATGATAACGTTCCCGACTACCTGCAGGCTTGAAAATGTAGAACATTTATAAATGTGCGAATGTAAATTAATTGTGCTTGAACTTTAGAAAGCCAGCGTTCCTTCGAACTTCACCATTGATTAGGACAATTTCTGTATATTCGTTATTCGTGAAGGTGGTCATTTCGAAAAGTTTTAACTTATTTGATATATCACCAAAGTATTATTCATGTAAAAATTTCATTGAAACAATTCAACAATTGACTTAACTGTCGATTGACAAAAAATGGTTTCACAGGTATTGGTATAGACTAGGAAAGTGTGACGTCACACCGCCATTGTGTTGCCATAGCAACACTTTCCAAACAAACATTTAGAACCATTTGGTTAGCATAGACGATTGGAAGAATATATTGTTATTTTATCTATACAGTTAGCATTTAACTTTAAATCCACGGGAAATTATGAACCTATTTCATCAATTTATTTAATTTAAATACAACGAGTATGATTACTATACTGATTTAAAACAAATCATATATTGAGGTTATGGTTTTATATTTGTATTAATATCTTATAATCAGATCAACATTTAACACTTTTTCCCTTGTAAATTGAACTAATATTTATTTAATTATTTATTGAGAAAGATGTGTTTGACAAGCTGGTGGAAGTAGGATGTCTTGATTCACCATATTCTATATCATTTAGTAATATTTATTTAATTATTTATTGAGAAATATGTGTCTGATAAGCTGGTGGAAGTAGAAGATCTTGATTCACCATGTTCTATATAATTTATTTTTATTGAAAAAGAAGAAGGTCTAATTTATTGAAGAAGTATTTTAAATCAGAAATCATTCATTACAGTCAGGTGCGAAACACATAACCATGGTCTAAAATACAAATTTTTATCATAAAAATTAAATTATTAATAACAAACAATACCACAAAACAAAATAATACATTTTAAATGATTGAAAACATTATAACCTCAAAATATGATCTGTTTTAAATCAGTATAGTAATCATACTAGTTGTATTTAAATTAAATAAATTGGTAAAATAGGTTCATTAATACATAAGGTATAACTTACCGTAGATTTAAAGTTAAATGCTAACTGTATAGATAAAATAACAATATATTCTTCCAATCGTCTATGCTAACCAAATGGTTCTAAATGTTTGTTTGGAAAGTATTGCTATGGCAACGGCAACACAATGGCGGTGTGACGTCAGCACTTTCCTAGTCTATTGCTACTGGAGTAAATTATTGCGTGGAGCGACTACTTAATCAATTTACGGGGTTGCAAAAATGTTTAAAAAATGCAAATTAAAAAAAATCATTAAGGAATGTTGTTTCTCTCGACGAGTTACATTACTGGTCATATTTAATGCACTTTTATTTCTATTACACAATGTATACATAAAGTTTTGCTATCTACTATTTCTCTTCGTATGCACAGTACAGAAATCATATAAAATAATTTTACTCTAATTAGTGCTTGGTTTCTAATATTGTTTCCATTACAACAAATGTAATATAATAACTTTGTTCTGAGCGCCGCATATGTATAATTTGCAACAAAAGCCATGTGACTAAAACAAACCTAGATGTTTTCAAATTTAATTAAGGTATTTGAGTATAAAACACATTTACATAATGAAAAATCTCAAAATGGTATTAAATTACGTAGAATTGTGTTTAAAATAATAATTAAACTAAATTTGTTGTTTTTCCTCTGAAACGTTGCTGATGTTTTAACTGTAGAAAGAAAGCGTTTAGTTTTCAATTTTTATTCAATCAATTTCAATGCAGTTTTTAAAACCTTATTATTTTAAGTGAATACGAATCGAATGAAAGGATAAATTTGACTAATTTATAATGAATTGTTCCTAGGTACCTAGAAATACTTCCCATTTTATGTTGACGGTAGTTCAATATTGGAATTTAAATCTACAAGAAGCTTTCTTGATAAAAATTTCCTACTTTTATATGAACTGTGTATCTGAAGAATCACATTAAACCTCTTATGTCCATATGCGACCGCCGTGCATCCTATAGAAAAATGAAGTTTGTGGTATTAAGTCCTGTTCGCATAGTAGACACATAGAAGACACACTAGGGCTGTCAATGGTTATCGATTAACCGGTTTGGTCGGTTTTTTCAAAATAGAAAACCGGTTAACCGCGGTTATTCGGTCAACCTCGGTTTTTCAATGTTTGATCACGGTTTCTGGAGGTTATTCGCTTAATCGCGGTTAGCCGGCTATTCTAGGTTTTGTGATTAATCGGTCATCCTTAGTTACTGTGCGCGTGCATAGTGTTAATAATTTGATGTTATAGTAGATGTTTTTTATTAGTGACAGAGGTTATGACATTTATATACAATAATTTTTGCTAATAGGAAACAAGTTTTGTTGTAAATGTAATAATTATTAACCGCGAATGTCCGTTCACCACAGTTTTCTGTTAACCACAGTTATTCTGTTAACGGCGGTTATCGGTTAATCGCGGTTAAACTGTAAGAAATACTGTGTGTGTGTTGCTTGTGAAATAGAGGCGCCGTTATTTTGTGGTTTCCATGTAAGTAAAGCAAAAATAAATTTTGAGGTTACAAACGTTCCAGACGTTCTTCATTGTGCTTCTGTTGCCTATGTGTTCATGTGTGTGTCTTTACTGGAACAAACGATGTGCCATTTGTATGAAAATTTTACTGTCTATATTCTTCGTTTCTTCCATCCATCCACTTGATTCGTTATTAAAGATATTATTAAAATTTATTTTCCATATCTTTTTGATGGTTAATTTTTTAAAGACTGAAAAATATCTTCTGTTTGTTTAATAATATAATTAAATTCCCTTTAGAAGCTTGCAGAGAATAATTACTTATTGAAACTTAGTCTACGTGGATAACTTCAGAAATTGTTATTTTTATGTGATAATCTTAAATGTAATATTAACGTTTGTTTACAATTTATTTTTAAAAAGTCGTATAACTATTTAGAATAGTATTCGTTACTTCTATCTATTGTTTTATTTAAAGAGTAACAAACTAATAAAATCTGAAGTAACGCATACTTCAATCTAATATTAATATTTTGTTAGAGCTTAAATGGAAATTTTGATACAATGAAAAATGACTATGTATTATAAATATACATAGTATATAAATAGTATAATTATTGTTCAAAAATTTGCAATACCTGTTAGCGGCATCGGGTAAAATTATACAAAGTTGTACAATTCATAATTGTTTGTCAATAAATTCTATCAGTAATATTCACTAATTTCCGTTTAGCCGATTACACAATCCTATTTATGGGGATCTACATGTCATTCTCGGGCAGTTGTTTATTGTCATTCGAGGTGTAAAGATAGAAAAGAGTGTCTTGACGTCTAGAGTGATCCAGTGAGCAAAAGTGTATGCGAATACTACTGGTGATCAAGGTAAGGGTACCTACTAATATTTTTCCATTTAGTCATTATTACCGTTAGCGTACGTGAGCTTTATATTGTGGTCGTTGCGACCCGTATTATGTTGTCGTAAGCGTGCTATTACTGAGCGGATCTCTAAAGGTCATGCGGACCTTACGTTTACACTATATCACCCCGTTCGTGGTGAGAGACCATGCGGGTCTCAGAGATCAAGCGGATCTCAATAAGGCCATATGGGACTCGAACGTTCGTACTTAGGCAATCTTACGTTTGTAATTATTACACTAGAGTTTTGAGGCTCATGCGTTGTTCGGTTTTCAGGTGCGCTAATATACATTATATTTATATGTTATTGGAAATTATTCATTCATAAGATTTTTTCAGAAATTTGGCATACCTATTTACTAATATTGTTTGTAGTTTACTGCTTATAATACACACCTGATAACCCCTTGCACAAAAAAACGCTAGGAAGTTAAGATTACCTTAAAATCTGGACTGAATTTGTTAATTATTATGATATACGAGTACCTTGTTTATAACTTAGGAATGTAAATTAGAAACAATAAAATAAAACAAAATTAATTATTAAAAAATACCTACTTAAGTTAGCGATACTAATTATTTCTTATGAAATTTTTATTAATAAAAATGTATGCTTTGCTCGTGCCCTATGCACCCTAAGTCGACAAGTATGATGATAATGTTATACGTTACATAAAAAACAGTTATTATCTCTGGAAGAAAACGTGATTTGATATTTCTTTCAGTCTAATTAATTATTTACGGCGTAATTTCAGTTATCGTTGACCCTCTTATTTATTCATTGAATTGTATTTTAAAATGAATTCAAGTAAGTGGTATAAGTAGATAGTAAGTGTTTATAATGAATTAAAAATGAGTAAAATTGTAATATCGCACAACGTTATACATATATTTCAATTTATATTTTCTTTGTTTCCAACAAGCTGAGTCAATTACTAAATGTATTCCACAGAAGGTAATAATGGATAATAATTCATCAAAGAAAAATTCTTTTGACATTTACTTTATGACTGCTATGTTTTTAATTTTAACTAATCTGCGTGTTTTTTTCTTCTTGTTTTTAAACACAAGGAGCTCTGCTTTTAAGTTATTATTTATTAAGAAATCTTTTCAATAATTTTACACTTTCAATTTTGCAATTAAACATAATATTCTATAAAATAGTTATTTGCATTACTAGATTTAAAAGTGACACTCTGTTTAACGAAGTCGTTGCATATTTTAGTTGTATGTATTACAATAAATTATAAATATTATTTTTGTAATATGTATTTTAATTTATGTTTCGAAAATAAGATCACCACTTATAACCAGAAAAAACTTTAGATTAAAAGAATAGATTCTAACTTTTATTGTAGCAATTTATTGTATTTTATATATTTAACCAATATATTTTTATTTCATTTGGGGCAAAAATCTTATCCTTCCCTACTCTAGATTTATAGTTTAGTTCTGCAAATATATTTTTTTTGTTCAATGAAATTTCCATTAAAAAGAGTTAACTTTAAAAAAAACATTTTAAATTAACACTTTTAACAATGCAGAGTGGATTCTTTGTTATTGAAATTCGTTCCGTCTAACCGCGATGCACTATTTATTTCTAAGCAATAAAAAACATCTTAATTGGCAAAAACATAATAACGAGACTCATTGATTAAAAAACTCATTTAAATGCACTGTATCTCAACCCCACTTTTGTTTATCTATCTATTTTGAGGTTGTTTTTAATTTAAATCTTACAACTTATCTATTATTTTTTAGTATACTTTTATTCAAAATACTATGCTTTTAGCCAAGTAAATAGTCCTACAACAGCATACAAAGTTATACTGAATTTAGAAGCAATTATTATTGATTGAAATATTATCTGTAAAATTATCTTATAGGGTCACTACGTAATACTAAACCTAAATCTTGCATATTACACATATCTATTCATATTTATTCCTGCTTACAAGGGCAGTAGAGACGAATAAATTCTAACAGAAGTTATTAGGGACAGACATAGCATATTTAAATGTGAAGTTGAGTTTACATATGTATGGAAGCAGCAAATAAAGTCTGAAGTTATTCCACAATAAAAACAAACAGGAATTTATTATCAGGCCGCGAGTTGTCCACCATCCTTCGTTGTCCAGTGACATCCGACTACCGAATTGGAAAATACGAGTATATGAATCGCTCACTCACTGAGTGAATGTAAATTTACCAGCAAAGCACAATGCGTAGACGAGTGAACGTCATTACAGATTCCTATCATCGAATAATTCAGGGGCTGTGGCTGTATTGAAGCGTGCAGGGGTCGAAATCGTGACAACTCCCAATTCATATGCATATTATTTTCTGGTAGGCTGCACCTTTTGTCGGCAAAACGTTAAACCATGTGCGAATGTTTGACTCGCGACCGAATGTCAGCTGAACAAACATGTTTAATCACTTCGGAATTCAATTATGGACAGAATTAAGTGACTGGTCACTACAGGTGAACCAACTAGAATTGTTTTCACCTTCTAACTATTCGATTTGCTCGTATGGCTGAATGCTCAAAGAATACGCAACAGGCTTTAGCTAAACCAACTAATTATTAGTATTAAAATGCCTACACTGAAATTTCAATTCCTTCTGTACAAAGTCCAAAACAGCCTTGTGTAAATATGGTTTATACTGCTTTATTCAAACTTTAGGGTATTTCCCCTGAGGAGTATGTATATAGATTTATGTCATTAAATTTCGGTATATTTCACCAATCTCTTTTATTTTATCCAACGTCCGGTAAGGTTTAATATGCTGGCATTTTGTCTCTCTAGGACACAAGCGATAAAATTTGCTGTTACTCTGAACTACCTTATTTTTAAAATAACCAGTTGTAGCGAATCGCATTGATAAAGAAAAGCCATATTCAAAAAATCATATTTATTCTTTGGATCATGATGTCTGAAGATTACAGCATTAATTCTGAATTAAAATTGTTAAAAAATTTTAATAAAGTTATTGCGGATATCAAAGTGTTTATATTTGTACAAATCAATTTCTTAAAAATACGAAATGAAGAGTTTTTAATATAATCAAAAGGTTGACCCACGCTTTATAAAAAATCCATTATACAGAGTTAATAAGATTTTTGTTTACTTCACCTTTTTTACTGTATTAAAAATATAATAGTATTGGTTCCTTCTTGAATTCCTGTAATAATTTCTTAAAAGTAACTTATATTTTTAATTATCAAGTGATCTCATTTTTTCTTTTAAGCTTTCGGGCAGAATTAATACTAAACTAAAAATATGTGTCCAATATTTGTTCTGGAATAAGTTTTCATTTCACTGGTTAAATAACCATTATTATTAGTATTCTACTTACAAACAATACCAATACATTCTAATAAATTAATATAATATATATATATATATATATATATATATATATATATATATATATATATATATATATATATCATTTATAAGAGAAAAAAATTCTAAGAACCCGTTTCAAACTCATTTTTCTCTCTATAATTATCGTTTTTTTTTATTAAATAAAATCTACATATATTTGCTATGTTACTAATAAAATTACTAAGTTTATGTTGGTATTACATTACTGTTACCTAGCAACCGAAAAACACGTCATTACTGTTACTTAGCAACGGAAAAACACGCAGTCAGTGTTACCAACTGTATATTAATTTAATAATTGAAACATAAAATTAAATTTATCCGATTATGAATTAAATCTAAAATCAAATTAAGCCAATTACGAGTATAACCTACTACACTGGTTAAATAACCATTATTGTTAGTATTCTACTTACAAACAATACCAATACATTCTAATAAATTAATATGATATATATCATTTATAAGAGAAAAAAATTCTAAGAACCCGTTTCAAACTCATTTTTCTCTCTATAATTATCGTTTTTTTTAATTAAATAAAATCTACATTTATTTGCTATGTTACTAATAAAATTACTAAGTTTATGTTGGTATTACATTACTGTTACCTAGCAACCGAAAAACACGTCATTACTGTTACTTAGCAACCGAAAAACACGCAGTCAGTGTTACCAACTGTATATTAATTTAATAATTGAAACATAAAATTAAATTTATCCGATTATGAATTAAATCTAAAATCAAATTAAGCCAATTACGAGTATAACCTACTACACTGGTTACAATTTTTATTCTTATATTATACTTGCAAACAATACCAAAAATTCTAAGTGACATATTGTGATATATATCAAATTAAAGAGAAACAAATTCTAAGAACCCGTTTAAAACGACTTTTTCTCTACGTCTTTAGTTTTTTGTAATTAATTAAAATTTACATTTATTTACTAATCTTACCAACTAATGTTACCAACTCTATATTAATTTTAGAAATTTACTTATTAATTTCCAATTATTTCATGTTTATCTGTATATATAAAAATGAATGCCTGTTTTTCTGGTAACGCCATAACTTGAGAACGACTTGACCGATTTGAATATATCTTTTTTGTTTTGTTCGCTCTAATTCAGAGGTGGTTTTAAAAAGAAAAAAAAATGAGAAAACCCAAAATAATAGCTGATAAATCGAAAAATTCAAAATTTGTCATTTAATTGAACAAAATAACAAACAGATTAGATAACGAGACATTTAATTAAACTAATATTTATTAGTTGTTGAATAGGAATTTCGAATTCAGTTGGTCTAGGTGTTTTGAAACAGACAGTTGTGGTTGTTGTGGATTGTTAGTATTAATTGACGTTTGCTTCTTCAAAATGCCACCAATTAGACGTACCAACTTAGGTTGCAGAACTCGCAATGCTGCTAGTCAAAGATATATACGAGAAAGTCAAACTGACGAGCAACGCGAAGCGCGAAATGAAGTTAAACTGAAAATCGTTGTTATTGGACCAATGAACGTTGTGTGTCCACATTGCAAGGCATTAAAGTAAAAAATGAGGCACCTGGATTGTGTTGCGCCAATGGCCAAGTCAAATTTACGCCATTGGTACCGATATCAGAGCCACTACATTCATTGGTTTCCGGAATTGGGTCAAATTGTATATATTTTTTGACTCATATGTAGCAATACAATAATTGCTTTCAAATCGTCATCTGGCGCAACAAAAGTCATTCCAGATAATTTTATAAGGTAAGTATAATGGAAACAATAAACTTTTACCACCATGTGTCTGGTTCAAAATACGTTGACAGCTTTCAATTTACATGGTGTAACGTACGTTGGTAACTCTGAATTGCCAAAAGCAACAAGAAGTGAATGCGTTTACAGAAGTTGAATGGCAGATCAACGTATTTTGCCAGCCACATGGTGGTATAAAATTACCTACATTACCATCTACTTACCATTGCAGATATAGGGTCAAATATATCATCGAACAAATATGTTTTTGAAATAGTTTTTTTTGATTTATTTGATGTTTATAACGATGTCAAATTGCATTGTTGTTTATAACAATGCCAATTTAACATTTTTACCGGCGGTTATCTAATTCAATGTTTACTGCACCGATTGAGTTCAAATTTGGTATGGTGTATATAGCTTAAGATCTAACTTATAACATGAGCATACTAAAATATCAGTCCGCCATCTTTAAACAAAATGGCGGTAACCGATTGGGTTCAAATTTGGTATGGTATCATGGGCATAGTTAGAAATGTCACCATGTATGGTATGGTAATAACTTAGAATTCTTATAACGAGGTTCCTTTTTAATTCGAGTTGGAGGCGTAGCAACGCGCGCCGGGTCCGCTAATATTATATATAATTGATAAATAATGAACTTATTTATATATTTATATTATTATAATTATTATTTATACGTTAATTATGTCTTAAATATCATTATTTTGTGTTTAATGTATGATTACTTTTTCCACTAGGTTGGCAACACTGATCTCCTGATCTCTTACTAAACGTCAGATATTTTTTTAGGTTATTGAGTTATATTAGTAAAAGATCTTATTTATACATTATTGTATCTTATTATTATTATTATTAGTAATAATATCTAACAACAATATTATTATTTCTAAACGTAACACGCATAATGCCCATGTCACACCTATAATACACTGTATCATGTATGATCAAACCTGTGTATGACGAAAAATAGAAACGCTGCTATTTCTGTCATACACGTAATACAGAATCAGACGAAACTGATTGTTACTCCAATTAATTTATACAATTTTTCATATTATTTATATCATACAAGTGTTACATCCAGGCGAGAGATTTTCGTCACACACGACAATTTTCATCATACATAATACAAGTATTACAGGTGTGACATGGGCATAACATAATATATAAAAGTTGTATGTAGGTATGAAACATATTATAGTATAATGAAATAATTTTTTTTGCAGAGATATTACGGTAAAAGAAGTTCAAATCAGGTTGTAAATATGTGTTTTGTATCTGTACAAAATTGTTTAGAAACGTAAGTTGCCGTGTCTATCTAAAGATTGGTGGTGAAATGCAAGACGAATGACAACATTTTTGTTTTTGTTACCTACTCTTTGACAACACTTTCTTGGTTTTCGTATTGATAATAAAATTTATTAGGTATTTTGTATCAGAAACTAGGTAATTCTTATACTCTTATTGACCTGCTTTTAGATTATATACCTACAGAGTGGCTCAAATATATTTACTGACAGATCTGAATTTCTCAGACGAGAAAACCCTCAGCAGAAGATTTTGAAATTATTTGTTTGTAAAACAGCTTCACGATGCGACGAATTAACAAACGTTGGAAGGTGTTTGTAGCATTATTGTGTAGCGCCGGCTTTTGACAGAGATAATCATATTGGATTCTTATTTTTTCTTCAGTAACCAAATTAAATCTTCAAATCATTTCGCATTTTCTATATTTATGATAAAATATCTAAATCTAATACTTAATAATATAAATGTCATAATATTGACATGTTGTGTAAAAAGTGTGATTCCAATAATATTAATATTCATTCGTCAGTCTTCTTATTGATTGTTTTGATGATGGTGGTGGTGGTCGAGTAATGGATTTAGATTTGACATTTTTGTATTATTTTAAAAGGTACATTAACACGTAAAATATATTAATATTATTTTGTTTCAGGTAAATAATACAATTTAAATGGCAAATTATAGCTTTTTCAGTGTTACCTACTAATTATTTCATCGTCTGTTTATGGTTAACAAATTTCATACTGTTCATAATTATTCATAAGAAGTTAGCTGTAAAAAATCTTTTATCCAAATGTATCAATCAATAATAAATAAATATTGTACTGTTTAATTTTTTATTTAATATTATTATTTTTCTATTATTTTAATAATAAAAATAATACTGAGGAACTAAACCCTACATCTTGCGTTAGCTGTCGTAACTGTCACGAGATGGCGCAGTCTACATAGTTACAGCCGATAACAGGAATTTTTATGGTCTGTGTGGTTAATTTGATGTAAATATAGCAAAAAATCATTTTATTTTTAATTATATAATTTGTTGTATTATTGTTATTATTTCTGTAATAAAGAAGTTTACAAAATGTGATCATAAATTAATATCAACTCATTTCGTTACTTGCAATCCTTAGCTAGTAACCAATTTTCTTTTTCAGCAATTTACAAAATAATTTTAAATTAAACATGTAGACTGATATTGGGTATTGTCGTCTGAGAATGTTCCTGTTTAGTTCGGTAGGATCTAAACAAATTCTAATCAATATTATATTATATATGAACACGAACAGATATATTAGAATAATAATTTTATAATTTCTGTATTACACTCATGCAATATTGAAGCAACTTGTCAAAAGTTGCACTTGCATCTGCAATATTGCTCAATGTAAAATGGGCTTAATAAAGATGGTTTACACTCCTTTCGTTACCTGCAAATAATCTCAGTTAAAATCTAATGTTAAAAATTAGTGTGTGCGTGTGTTGGTGTGTGCGTTTATGTGTATGTGTTTGTGTGTATGTGTTTGTGTGTGTATGTGTTTGTGTGTATGTGTTTGTGTGTATGTGTTTGTGTGTATGTGTTTGTGTGTATGTGTTTGTTTGTATGTGTTAGTGTGTATGTGTTTGTGTGTATGTGTTTGTGTGTACGTATTTGTGTGTATGTTTGTGTATGTGTTTGTGTGTATGTGTTTGTGTGTATGTGTTTGTCTGTATGTGTTTGTGTTGGTGTGTCCGGATGTTTGTGTGTGCGTGTGTTGGTGTGTATGTGTTTGAGTTTGTGTTGGTGTGTGCGTATGTTTGTGTGTGCGTGTGTTGGTGTGTATGTGTTTGTGTGTATGTGTTTGTGTGTACGTGTTTGTGTGTATGTGTTTGTGTTTGTGTGTATGTGTTTTTGTGTACGTGTTTGTGTGTACATGTTTGTGTGTATGTGTTTGTGTGTATGTGTTTATTTGTTTGTGTGTATGTGTTTGTCTGTATGTGTTTGTGTGTACGTGTTTGTGTGTACGTGTTTGTGTGTATGTGTTTGTGTGTACGTGTTTGTGTGTATGTGTTTGTGTGTACGTGTTTGTGTGTATGTGTTTGTGTGTATGTGTTTGTGTGTATGTGTTTGTGTGTATGTGATGGTGTTTAAGTTTGTGTTGGTGTGTGCGTATGTTTGTGTGTATGTGTTAGTGTGTATGTGTTTGTGTGTATGTGTTTGTGTGTATGTGTTTGTGTGTATGTGTTTGTTTGTATGTGTTTGTGTGTACGTGTTTGTGTGTATGTGTTTGTGCGTATGTGTTTGTGCGTATGTATTAGTGTGTATGTGTTTGTGTGTATGTGTTTGTGTGTATGTGTTTGTGTGTATGTGTTTGTGTGTATGTGTTTGTGTGTACGTGTTTGTGTGTATGTGTTTGTGTATACGTGTTTGTGTGTATATGTTTGTGTGTATGTGTTTGTGTGTACGTGTTTGTGTGTACGTGTTTGTGTGTATGTGTTTGTGTGTATGTGTTTGTGTGTATGTGTTAGTGTGTATGTGTTTGTGTGTATGTGTTTGTGTGTATGTGTTTGTGTGTATCTGATGGTGTTTAAGTTTGTGTTGGTGTGTGCGTATGTTTGTGTGTATGTGTTTGTGTTTATGTGTTTGTGTGTATGTGTTTGTGTGTATGTGTTTGTGTGTACGTGATTGTGTGTACGTGTTTGTGTGTATGTGTTTGTGTTTGAGTTTGTGTTGGTGTGTGCGTATGTTTGTGTGTGCGTGTATTGGTGTGTATATGTTTGTGTGTATGTGTTCGAGTGTATGTGTTTGTGTGTATGTGTTTGTGTTGGTGTGTGCGTATGTTTGTGTGTGGGTGTGTTGGTGTGTATGTGTATGTGTTTGTGTTTATGTGTATGTGTTTATGTTTGTCTGTGTGTTTGTATGTGTGTGTGGGAGGCTTTAGAAGGAACATCTCCACATGCTTTTGATGGATCACCTCTACAGGCTTTGAATGGGGCGTGTTAACAGTATTAAAATGGAACACCTCCACAGGCTTTGGATGGGACATCTCTATAGGCTTTGGATGGGAATACTCCCACATGCTTTGGATGGGATATCCATACAAGCTTTGGATGGAAAACTAAAGACGAATTTAATCTAAAGACGAATTTAACTTAAAAACAAGTTTAAATTAGAGACAAGTTAAATCATAAGACGAGTTTATTCTAAAGACGTGTTCTATCTATAGTCAAGTTTTATGTAAAGACGATTTCAATTAAAAGATGAGTTGTATTTGAACAAGTTTTATCTAAAGATAAATATTATTTAAAAACATTTTAAAGATGAGTTTTATCTAAAGATGAATATAACCTAAAAACGAGTTATTCGATTATGAATTAAATCTAAAATCAAATTAAGCCAATTACGAGTATAACCTAAAGATGCGTTCTATCTACGATACTGGTTAAACAACCTTCAGTATTAATATTCTACTTGCAAACATTATATAAAGTTCTATTATATTAATATGTTATATATTATTTATAAGAGAAAAAAATTCTAAGAACCCGTTTCAAACTTATTTTTCTCTCTATAAGTATCATTTTTTTAATTAAATAAAATTTACATTTATTTTATAAGTCTTAAATGCAATGTTACCAACTCTATAATAATTTTAGAAATTTACTTTTTTAATTTCTATTTTATCATGTTTATATTATAGATAATTGATAAATAATTTACTTATTTATATATTTATAATATTATTATTATTATTTATACGTTAATTATGTCTTAAATATGATTATTTTGTGTTTCATATATGATTATTATATTCCACTAGGTTGGCAACACTGTAACACTGATCTCTTACTAAACGTCAGATATTTTTTTTAGGTTATTGACTTATATTAGTACAAGTTCTTATTTATACATTATTGTACTTTATTATTATTATTAGTAATAATATCTAACAACAATATTATTATTTATAAACGTAACGCGCATGACATAATATATAAAAGTTGTATGTAGGTATGAAACATATTATAGTATAATGAAATAATTATTTTGCAGAGATATTACGGAAAAAGAAGATCAGATCAGGTTCTAAATATGTGTTTTGTATATGTACAAAATAGTTTAGAGTCGTAAGTTGTTGTCGTGTCTATCTAAACATTGGTGGTGAAATGCAAGACGAATGACAACATTTTTTTTGTTACTTTTTGACAACACTTTCTTGGTTTTCGTATTGATAATAAAATTTATTATAATATATCTACAGAGTGGCTCAAATATATTTGCTGACGGATCTGAATCTCAGACGAGAAAACCCTCAGAAGAAGATCTTGACATTATTTGTTTGTAAAACAGATTCACGATGCGACGAATTAGCAAACGTTGGAAGAGGTGTTTGTAGCATTATTGTGTAGCGCCGGCTTTTGACAGAGATAATGATATTGGGTTCTTCTTATTTTTTCTTCAGTAACCTAATTAAACCATCAAATCATTTCGCGTTTTCTATATTTATGATAAAATATCTAAATCTCATACTGTTCTGTACAAAGTGTGTTTCAATAATATTAATTTATTCATCCAGCAGTCTTCTTATGACTGTTTTGTTGGTGGTGATGTCAATAGTTATGGATTTAGGTTTGACATTTGTATTATTTTAAAAGGTACATTAACACGTAAAATACATTAATATTATTTTGTTTCAGGTAAATAACACAATTTTAATGGGATATTATAGCTGGGATTGATTAATACAAATATAGTTGAGGTAGGCAGCATAAAAATGATGATGACTGATTTCACAAACGTCAGACATATTTAGGTTATTATAAGTACGTCGTACAAGATCTTATTTATACATTATTATAACTTATTATCATTATTAGTAATAATATCAAACAACAATATTATTATTTATAAACTTTACGCATGACATAAATAAAAGTTGTTCATATGTACCTATGTATATATTATAATATTATACAATGAAATAATTTTTTGCAGATATATTTTAAGGATCTTAATTTAATATCGCTGTATTTTTCTTTATAGGAATAAATAAACCTTTACACAAAATGTATTGATTGTCAATGAGTACAAAATCCAATATCAATTAACATAAACATCCGCCAGATGATCCAAATATAAAAAGAAATTATAAAGCTAAGTGCGGCGCTAAATATAGCTAAAAATCATTTCATTTTTAATTATATAATTTGTTGCATTATTGTTACTATTTCTGAAATAAAGAAGTTTACAAAATGTGGTCATAAATTACTATCAACTCATTTCGTTACTTGCAATTCTTAACTAATAACCAATTTTCTTTTTCAGCAATTTACAAAATAATTTTAAATTAAACATGTAGACTGATATTGGGTATTGTCGTCTGAGAATGTTCCTGTTTAGTTCGGTAGGATCTAAACAAATTCTAATCAATATTATATTATATATGAACACGAACAGATATATTAGAATAATAATTTTATAATTTCTGTATTACACTCATGCAATATTGAAGCAACTTGTCAAAAGTTGCACTTGCATCTGCAATATTGCTCAATATAAAATGGGCTTAATAAAGATGGTTTACAAAATGAGGTCGTAAATTAATATATAACACTCCTTTCGTTATTTGCAAATAATCTTAGTTAAAATCTAATGTTAAAAATTAGTGTGTTGGTGTGTGCGTTTGTGTGTTTGTATGTATGTGTTTGTCTGTATGTGTTTGTGTGTACGTGTTTGTGTTTGTTTGTTTGTGTGTACGTGTTTGTGTGTATGTGTTTGTGTGTACATGTATGTGTGTACGTGTTTGTGTATGTGTTTGTGTGTATGTGTTTGTGTGTATTTGTTTGAGTGTACGTGTTTGTGTGTATGTGTTTGTGTATAATGTGTTTGTGTATAATGTGTTTGTGTGTATGTGTTTGTGTGTATTTGTTTGAGTGTACGTGTTTGTGTGTATGTGTTTGTGTGTATATGTTTGTGTGTACGTGTTTGTGTGTACGTGTTTGTGTGTATGTGTTTGTGTGTGTGTGTATGTGTTTGAGTTTGTGTTAGTGTGTGCGTATGTTTGTGTGTGCGTGTATTGGTGTGTATGTGTTTGTGTGTATGTGTTTGAGTTTGTGTTTATGTTGGTGTGTGCGTATGTTTGTGTGAATGTGTATGTGTTTATGTTTGTCTGTGTGTTTGTATGTGTCTGTGGGTGGCTTTAGAAGGAACATCTCCGCATGCTTTGGATGGATCACCTCTACAGGCTTTGGATGGAGCCTGTTAACAGTATTAAAATGGAACACCTCCACAGGCTTTGGATGGGACATCTCCACAGGCTTTGGATGGGGACACTCCCACAGGCTTTGGATGGGGACACTCCCACAGGCTTTGAATGGGATATCCATACAAGCTTTGGATGGAAAACTTAGATCTATCTAAAGACGAGTTTATCCTAAAGACGAATGTTTTATCTAAAGACGAGTTTAATCTAAAGACGAATTTAACTTAAAAACTAATTTAATTTATAATACAAGTTTAAATTAGAGACAAGTTAAATTATAAGACGAGTTTATTCTAAAGACGTGTTCTATCTATAGTCAAGTATTATGTAAAGACGATTGCTATTAAAAGTTGAGTTGTATTTAAACAAGTTTTATCTAAAGACAAATATTATTTAAAAACCAATTTATTTTAAAGATGAGTTTTATCTAAAGATGAATATAACCTAAAAACGAGCGTCAATATAAGTGACGAGCGTCAATATATAAGTGACGAGCGTCAATATATAAGTGACGAGCGTCAATATATAAGTGACGAGCGTCAATATATAAGTGACGAGCGTCAATATATAAGTGACGATGAGCGTAAATGTGAAAATTTTATTCTAAAGACGTGCTCTATATAAAGTCAAGTTTTATGTAAAGACGATTTCTATTTAAAGACGAGTTTAACCTACTTTACTTATAACTTAAAGATGAGTTTAACTTACTTAACTTATAACTTAAAGATGAGTTTAACCTACTTTACTTATAACTTAAAGATGAGTTTAACCTAATTTACTTATAACTTAAACACGAGTTTAACCTATTTTATTTATAACCTAAAAATGAGTTCTACCTACTATACTGGTGTACTTTTTATTTTATCTACATAATTTTATTTGAACTTGATTACATGATATTTGCGTATCTCGTTGACATGTCAAATATTTGAGTGTACTAGTACCGGTTGAGGTAGTGGATCACCGTGTCCAGATATTTCCTTCTATTCCACAATACGATACGTACCTAAAGACGTATTTCAAACTCTACACACCGGTTCCGCTTTACACGATGTTTCGTTTACTACAAGCAAATTTTCAGTAACGTACCAACTTCAGATTTCTTCTTTTGAATCCTGTTAACCCTCTGGTGCATGAAGTAGGTCATTTTGACCCAATTATATTTATTATGCAATAGTAATTGCGTACTAAATAATTATGATTAGTAAAAGAAAAATTAATAAAAGTTAATTTTGTTAGGAGATAATAAGGTTTATAACATTCGTGACGTCATCGATGCTAGCTTTGAAATGAAACATCTCATTGGCTAAACATTGTTTTCCCGCTGTCCGACATTCATTCGGAAGGCAACATAATGGATACAAATTTATTTAAAACTGTCAATTTTATAGGTTGGAGTTATTTTTTCGTATGTAAATATAATATAATATAATATAAGTACTTACAAATAGCCATTTTATGAAAAATTTATTTAAAACATCCTAATCATGCAGATTTTAGCCCACCAATACAAGCTCACTAGCGCCATTGAAACGTAAAACTCAAGGATATCAAAATCTATGAAAATGTTTGACTATGTAGATTTTAAAATTAATTTTTATATTCGTATAGAAGAGAATTATTAAAGAACTGTAAGATTTAATATTATATTTACATTTTTAACAAATTTAAAAAGGAGTAAATACAATACACATTAAAATAAACTGGTTGAGTACCACTACTTAAAATAGATGACGTCACAAATTAATTTTGAACTTTAAAAAATCATATCTGCCTTAATACTGAGAATTTTCAAACCGGATTTTCATTGGTCGATATATATTGTTATGAAGTTTTATAAAAAAAAATTAAAAAATAAATGGTTGGTATTAACTGCATATTTAATTGTAAAATTTAAGTTTTAATATAATCTAGCACTTATGCATGGAACGGGTCATTTTACCCATGCTTATTTTAGGAGAATTATTATTACTATACAAAAGGTAGGTGATGTCCACTGACTGTCTCCGAATTTTTAAATCTAAATTAACCGTTCATTGAACGCTACAACCAATCAAGTTCTATATGCCATTCTAATATGTACCTCAAGTACACCCTGTATAGGCCTGGCAAAAAGTCAGGCTATGTGAATATAGTTTTATCTTTCACTACTTAGTTTTTCATAAACTGTCACGAATTTTTTCGTGACAATAAGCTATTTGACTTACACGGAAAGAATAAAGAATTCCTCAAGAAATCAACACGATTAAATGCATTCAAATAGACGGCGAGAAATTACACATGAAAGTTACTTTTACTTTGTCACAAATTGTTGTTCGCTTACACTTCTTGCCTCAGAGCAGAAATGTGTACAAAAATATTAAATAAAAATGTAGTACCTACCATACATTTTTCTTAGTTATGAGCAACTATATATGGTAAGTAGATTTTCCATTATTTTATATGCAGAAATCCTCCCAGAAATCACTACTCTGTATATCTATGTATATCAAAAAAGATTTGCGGAAATTCTTGAAAAAAATATTCGAAGAAAATATCTATATTATACTTGGAAGTTCTATAGCAGCGCAAATACTTGAAACCATACACCTACATTCGTTAATACACACAGAGTATTCCTAAATTATGTCAAGTGTCAAAATGACCGTCTACCGGTCTACCCTGACACACGTTCCATTTATTTTTCTCGACTAATTGCAAAATTATTTTAGAAAAAAATATAAATACAGGGCGATTCATTAGTCATTAGAGCTGACATTTTTATGCATGCATGCAAATGCATGTTTAGTCTGTTTATACGTACTACAATAATAGTTTGATGTCATGCATAATTATAGTCTGTATTATTAAATTGATAGTGCACAAAAATGCATAATTAACGTTTCGTGCATATTTTATACTTTTATGCATATCTCCTGTTTTTCTGCATATTTTTCGCTATTTTTAACAATTATATTAAAAATAATGGAAACCATTTAATATTATTCGAAGCATATTCATGTTAATAATATATTAGGATAATTAGTCGTTATTTGATCATGCATGCTTTTGATAAAAGTCGTTAACACTGTAGGTAATAATACATGACAGGTAACAAAAACACAGATGATATTGCCCGGAAAACAAATTATTATTAATTACAGTTTACAAATATAATAATATAAACTCAAAACAGAAAATTTCGAAAATACATCATAATTATAAATTGACCTATATTTTTTGCTCGCCAGTGTAACAAGAGGACTTGTTTTAGTTTTTACTATAACAAGTTAAATTAATGACAACCTATATTTTTCATTAAAGTTAAAAATAAATTATATAACTGTGTCTCTTTAGTTACCATTATAAAGTAAATAATACAGAATTGGTGCAAAAGATAATTGTATAAATAAAAAAATATAAAATGTTATGTAAATTTACAGATACGAAATATAGCATATTGAACCTGCATAAATGTTAAATGTTGCAATTTAACAATATCCAGGAAAAGAACACTCAAAGGCATTTATGTAAGTACCATCATGTTAAATCTCAATATCTACTTACTGTACGAATCTCTACGTCACTGTTCCAGTCATTATGTTTTTCCATCTTTAAAACTGTGGAGACCCTTCACAGCACTGAAATTTTTTATACAGTTATAAAAACTAGAGTCATGCGATCATCATTGATAAGTGATTAATGACATTAAAATAAAAATCAAAGTTAGTACGGAATGTCTACCATTATACATGGAAACTTCTAAGATATTGACTTTGAATTTTATGTGAGAATGAAGCGTATATACTAACTTGATTGAGTAATTAGTAAAGGTTCAAAGTAGTTTCCGGAACAGTTCATCCAATATTTATCAAGAGTACACTGACTATATGAAAGGAAAGTTAGTTTCCTTTGTACATAAGCAACTTAGAAAATATGATTTTTAATTTTGTAAACATTTTATTTGTCTTCTGAACAAACTTTAGGCGCATATCTTTTATGCACGAGTTTTCCACGTATAATGACTAAATCCTTACTCTTTGGTAGAATAATAATATCATATTCAAATACCAGCATCATCTTAACTGGCCCTATTTGCAGTCCTCTAAATTCCATTATAGTTCACTTATTTTTAAGCATAGAATATACATAAAAACCAAGTATCTACAGAGGTGTCTATGAAAAACGTAATTACAATTTAGTAACTGAAACGAAAACAAAAGTAACAAAAAATTTACACAAAAATTAATAACAAGTTTTATAAATATGCGCACGTGTTATATTATCATTATATTAAATAAATCGTTATATCAACATAATAACTTAGTTACATCTTTTGATGACGTACCTCGGTTGATTCGGTAATTCCCCTGATATCGTTTTAGATGCTTTGTTAACTAGAACATGTTTAGGTTCAACTTTTAAAGAACTCAGTTGCTTCTTATCTAGCTACCATTTAAGTCCAAAGCAGTGGCGCATTTTAAAAAGAAGGGTGCAAGAGTGCTCTCCTCTTGATCCTATGTACGAGTATTTAAATTTGAAAATAATAAACAATTTTTAATTTTCGTATTTAGCACTTTCTACATAATATCAATGCAGATTTGTAGGATTCATTTTTTATAGTGCAAAAAAGATTTTAAAACGTGTAATTTCTACCATCTTTCAATTATTTTAATATATTTCCCTTTGAACCCCTTAAATTTGAGGAAGTCTTTTCTTGTTATATTATCATTCGTATAAATAAAACGACATCGTGAACGTGTGATCATTAAATGAATCAAATTAATTAAATATACATTACTGGCTTTCCCATTAAAAAAAACATACAAAGGTTATAATAAAACAGTTTATTTTTAATTGATCACAATACTATAACCTATACCATTCTGTAAGTATTGATTTGTTTGTACAAAGCATATCTGTATCTAACAGCAGTAATTTTTGTTTATTGCATTCTTTTATCTGTATCTCGGAATCATAAAATAGATATTGAGTAAACGAGATAGCTGATGGGTTTTTAAATAAGAGTGATCCGATGTTGAAATGAAATAAAACAAGCTGTGTGTGAGGTATTAACAAAATTATTTTTTATTTAAAAGGCCTATGTATATACGTGTGAAATATAACATCGTTCACATGTCCGCCGCGGCTTCTAACGGTGGCTCGCCGGATTCGAGTGGTCCAATTTTCAATTACTCTGCCGCATAGATTCGGCTGAATTTGAGCGACGGTTATGTTGACTTTAAGGGCATCGGTCGGTTTATTGGCATAGACCTGTGACTTCAGAAAACCGCACAAGAAAAAGTCTAGCGGGGTCAAATCATTCAAAAATGCGCCTCATCGCTAAAGATGATTTTTCGGCCAAAATTAGGGTCCTCATCAAAACGTTTCGAAGCCCATTCAGAGAACAAACGGCGTTGTCTATGGACATTAGCTTTGAGCTTCTGGGTCAGTTGGATCTTGTACGAGTGAAGACCCAAGTTCCGACGCAAAAGGCTGAGTTCTAGTGAACGTCGAGGTATTGACTGCCTCGAGTTCTCGTGCACACTTTCACGGACAGCGGCAATGTTCTCGGCCGATCTGGCGTTTCTTTGACGCACGGGTGTTGGATGATTGTTTACCGAACCGGTCGTCTCGAAATGGCCACCAAACGTTGACGTCGACATTGAAGGGCCACCGCGTCTGCCGTTAAATGGGCGTAACGTGCGCAACGTTTGCACTAACGAATACTCATTTTGATAATAAAGTTTTATCATTTGGACGTGCTGCTCATTCGTGTAACTTGTCATGGTGATTTGGCATCAGTGATTCAATAATACAATAATAAACAACAGGTTAGACAGACACCGCCAAAACAACATGGCTGCCAACATCGACTCGTCCCAAATGAAAAACCCTATTATATATGGATAGTAATAACAATGGTATAAGTAATTGATCATGTTAATTTAATATAAACTATATGAAAATAATAATAATAAACTTTATTGACATTATGTCAACGGCGTGGTTCAACTAGAGGGTGCTCTTCCACCTAACCGATACAATTATGAGGTAAATTATTTATAAGTCACTGCCATAAACGTATGACCATTATAATCATATTTCCACAAAATAAAATACATACAAGAAATGATAAAATTCAATTATTCCAGAGCGATACATTGACAATATTAACTGAGTGTTTGATATTATACATAAATGCGTCCAGGGAAAAAGATTTCAATTAATGCAGTAATAAATTGTAAAAAAAAGTTTAATATTCAGAAACCAAATCAACCATTTATAAATCTACTTCCATCGCAAATTTAATTGGCCCAATTATTTATCAGTTTTAGCCAGTTGGATTAGTTTTATATCTTTATTAACTCATGTTTTATTTTTCTCTAAACACGGTATTGGTTTTGGTTATATACGTCAGCCTGTAGAAAACTTATAGTGGAATACTGCCATAAAGTAGAACTAAGTTTTGCAGTTTTTAAATTAAAAATGAAATAATACTTGTTACTAACGCGATTTAGTTTAGTATTAATTCAGTTATATATTATCGGTGAGTGGTAAAAGCGCATTTTTAGTCATTAAGACCCGAATGTAGCTGTCTGCGAGGAAAGGATAGATTCATACAGATGTAGTGTGTCGAACAAAGGCAGCAATAGAGAACGCACTCTCGTAGAGGGATCAAAATTGGTACTAAATATGAACATATGATCATAAACAAGGGTTCATTTGAAAGAAGTTCAATATAGATCCGAAATTTGCAATTTTTGTAGATTTACTGAGTAACAGTTATGTGAAGTTTATGGCATTGTAAAGTTGAAACAAAAAATAAAACTAACATTTCAACACTTAATGGACGTGGAGCTCATCTTTATCTTTAAATTTAAAAAAAAATTAAGTCGATCCGACCAAAATTAGTATCAATTTCATTCCCCATTCAAAAGCATGTTTTTGCTGTGCGCAACGTTCCTACATTACGCTCTTATGACGTTGGAAAAGCCCAGAAATATAATCAGTAAATTTATATTGAATAAGCGCCGATCAAAACATTGAATAAGCGCAGATCGTAACATTGAATAAGCGCATATCTCGAAAATGAGATTTCTGACCATAACAAGTTAGTCCAGATCGTCACTATCCCAGTTGGACCTTGTCCCCGACTAACGGTTCACTGTATTCCCTAAGGCGCGCGCAGCGCAAGTTGGAGCGCGGAGCGCGCAGTCCTCGAGTATTTTTTTAAGTGCGCCGCAGGCTAACCTAAAACCATTGTGCTTTTCAAATGTGCACTTCTGCGCTTATGCAACTACAATTTATGCGCTTTTCCAATGTTGTTTTATGCGCTTTTCCAATGTGATAAGCGAAAACTGATAAAGGCCAAATGCGCTTATTCAACTCAACCTATATTATAACGATCAAGGGTATGGAATCTCAACGGGCCAAGCGAGTGGGCGTGGTCGGTCAAGAGACGGGTATAGACAGGAGAAGGCACACTAGGTTGTTTCGCGTGCGCTCTTATTGTGTCGATGACTTATCGGCGGATGACTCGTCGTGTCACGCGATACTGTAATAAACTTGGCGACATGCTAGAACAAATCTATGCTCGGGGAAGGTTTTAGATTACCTGCTCTGGGTATATAAACGCTACCTCGCAACTTCAGTTTAGTCAGTTCAGTTGAGTCTGCAGTGGAAGTAAACATAAACAGAAGTGAATATAAATAGTGACAGAAAATATTGATAAGTGGAAATAAATATTGATATATTGTGTTATAAATAGTATTTAGTAGTGTTAAGTATTAAAATAAATAATCGTGGAATGTATATAAATAATATTAGTGTGTACTTAGTTTTTTAAGTTCCATTCATAGTATGCTTATTGAATCATAATTAAGTTTTATTTGATATTTTTCGTTAATAAACTTGTTATTCGTGTTTTACAATTTTTACACTTCATCTAAATAAATAAAAACGTTACAAAATTACGCTACCTTACTTATAAATAATTAAAAATTTTGCATTGTGTAAAGTATTAGTGTATGAAAAACATTATTATTATATCATTATTCTAGTATAAATTATCGAGATTACATAAAGATATAACAATTTTTTTTAAATATGCGGTGTATTTATGTATTAATAAATAAAGGATACAATTATATAAAGTAGACTTATATTTCTTAAAATAAGTAAAGAGGTTGGAAAATAGAAATAATTTCTTGTTATTTGGATTACCAACTGGGCTGGCTTTATTGTATGACGAAGTTATATTTGTTGCGACGTTTCGACCAGAGTCTTTACCATTTTCAAGCTACAATATAATATAATTAATAATTATTATATTATATAACGTGCTCGTAAACAAATTGTGTTTAATTATACCAAATTTATAATAGCTTGAATTAGGATAGTAGTGCGTTCTGTTCTGATCTACACAATGACCTTTGTCAAAAACCGTCGAAACACAACTCATATCTCCCCAGGGGGGAAAGTAGGGGGGAAACAGTCACCAGAATACGGTTTTTTGCTTTATATTGAAAACTGTGCATTATATTAAAAAATATTCTTTAACAAAAAATGTTCCTCGCAAAATTATCTACGAGTATTACAAAGTATGGGTACAATTTTTTTGATAGGATGAGCCGTTAGACCAATAATAATATTTTTATATTGAAAAAATATTAGTACGGCAGCATGGGGCTTTCCGTGACAGATTTCGTACAAAAAATGCGGAAGTGGTCTTGTTCGGTCACATACTAGCTATATATAATTAATTTCCATGGTGTCATTCCATTTTCTAATGCAGACAGATTTGGTGACGTCATGAAGACGGCGGACGTGAAGAACGGTAAAATCTTTATTTTTCATCCGATTTCAGCGTTACACGGCTCATTGGATAGATTTTTTGTTCTATACAACGAGGTTGTTAGCAATTTCTCCGTAAATTTGATTTTTCCCAAAATAATTGGAAAAATATCGAAATTTTATCGATTTTTGCAGATTCTTCATGTTTGCAATATATCCATGGTGGATTTGTTAATGAAAGGGTTAATGGAATTTATTTTGTTAAAATATATGTAAGAAGGAACATAAATTGCAAGAGAATCCTTTTTTAGGGCTGTACCCCATTTTAGGTGGTTATCAATAGGTAATAGTTTCTTTCTGTTATCTCCCATATTTTTGATACATAGACAGCACTTCATAGCTCATAGGTACTCGTGCATTAATATGCATTAATTTCACAATTATATCTTACAATATAATCCTCGTCCTCTTTATTTACGTCTTTATCCGTTCCATTCTGTGTAATTTGGACGGTTTTTAAAGTTTTAAAACTAATTTTTTAAAATTTAATTATTAATGCAATATTAATAACCCCCTAAAATGGGATACGTCCCTAAAAAAGGATTCTTCTGCAATTTATGTTCCTTCTTACATATATTTTAACAAAATACATTCGATTAAACCTTTCACCAACAAATCCAAAATGAATATAATGTAGACATGAAAAATTTGCAAAAATCGATAAAATTTCGATATTTTTCCAATTATTTTGGGAAAAATCAACTTTACGAAGAAATTTCTAACAACCTCCTTGTACAGAAAAAAATTCTCTATCGAATGAGCCGTGTAACGCTGAAATTGGATGAAAAATAAAGGTTTCACCATTCTTCACGTCCACCATCTTTATGACGTCACCAAATCTGTCTGCATTAGAAAATGGAATGACACCATGAAAATTAATTATATATAGGTAGTTTGTGACCGAACAAGACCACTTCCGCATTTTTTGTACGAAACCTGAAACGGAATGCCCTATGCTCCCGTACTATAATTTTTTCAATATAAAAATATTACTGGTCTAACGGCTCATCCTATCAAAAAAATTGTACCTATATTTTGTAATACTCGTAGATAATTTTACGAGGAACATTTTTTGTAAAAAATATTTTTTAATATAATGCACAATTTTCAATATAAAGCAAAAAACCGTTTTCTGGTGATTGTTTCCCCTCTGGGGGGGATATGAGTTGTGTCTCGACGGTTTTTGACAAAGGTCATTGTGTAGATAGTAAAATGAGAGTACACAGGAATGCAGTCAAATTGAATCTTTATTAATCTAAGGCCTTAGATTAATAAAGATTCAATTTGACTGCATTCCTGTGTACTCTCATTTTACTATCTACACAATGACCTTTGTCAAAAACCGTCGAGACACAACTCATATCCCCCCCAGAGGGGAAACAATCACCAGAAAACGGTTTTTTGCTTTATATTGAAAATTGTGCATTATATTAAAAAATATTTTTTACAAAAAATGTTCCTCGTAAAATTATCTACGAGTATTACAAAATATAGGTACAATTCCTGTGTACTCTCATTTTACTACAACACGCACAGTCGCTTAACACTTTCCTTCATTGTGTAGATAGTCTGTGCAAAATTTCATGCTGGTATCCAAATATGAACTATAAAATGACTAACAGAACGGTCTATAGATGTTTAATGGCCTACCAGATATCTTCAAATACGTCGATTTTCACTGGAAATTTCTGACGGTGCTGACTTTATTGAAATTGTTTTAATTAATTGCTAACATCAAAATTTTTGTTATTAATAACATCAATAAGCATTATTATTTTGATTATTATTGACGTTATTAAAAAAACTAATAAATTTCTATATTATGATATTAGCAATTAATACAAAAAATTTCTATAAATTTGAGATCATAGCACCGTCAGAAATTTCCAGTGAAAATCGGCGTATATAAATATCTCTGGTAAGCTGTATTTAGCGTGTAGGTACCTACTTTACATTACATATAGGTAGACACATTGCTGTGTATCTAGAAATAAAAAAAATTCTTAACTTTACAATTCTAAAAGGGTAATGTTCTTGAGAGAAGTATAACAGGTACACATGTACGATATCTTCTATAAATAAAACTCTTTCTAGAAATATCGTAAAAAAATGACCGCGGGTGAGATTTCATGAACGAAACACCAGTGCACTGTTACGATCCCGGAATCTTTCCAGTCTCCAATCGTTACATTGAACGACTACGGAGCAACGACGCCGACTACTGAAAGAAAGAATTGATTATTTATTAAATGTAAAGAGAATGCGCAAGAGTCGCGACTTTCAAGCAAAGTGTTCCTATAAATTTGACAGTTATTCATACGTTCGGCGAAGCTCGGGACGATGATAATCACGTCATGAGTAAACACGTTCCGTTTAGTCTAATTGAATGGGGTGATAAAATAAGCAAAATGAAGAATAAGGGCGACTGAGCTACGCAATGACGAAATGCTGAACCACTGATTACTAACTCTAAAAGTAGATCATTCATTTTTAGTAAAAGTAAATATCCAGAGAAAGGCATAATGTACCTACCAAAAAGTCTGAAACTAATACATTGATAATATTTTAAACGGGAACTGATCGAAATCCCGGCATGTTAAAATCACAACTAATTAAAAATTCGACGTTAGGTATTTGTAATGTATAATGTATTCTATTCAGCAAATGTATTTGAGCGCAGCGAGCCGCCCACAATAAACAATTTTTTTTATTTCAGAGCTTTGATTGATATTATAAAAATAAATATTGTACGTTTGCATACTTTTTTAATATTACTATTTTCAATATAGGCGCATCCAAATTCAAAAAATTACTGGTAAATAAATTCAGGTAATTTTTAAAAAAATACTAAAGCTTCATTACAAATTCGAAATAAAAATTATTTTTAACTGAACATTTTTAATTTTACTACGAAAATCTGAATGAAATAGGTACCTATTAACACGTTGACTGCCGCGGGTATTTTCGTGAAAAGGTCCCTCACGCCACACCAATTTTTAAAATAAATTTTCCAAAGAATGATTTATTTTTTACTATTATAATGTAAAATTACATTTTTTTGTTATTTTACTACAATGTTTGTATTTTTGTAATAATAAACTTTTTCACATAAAATCTTGTATTTCAAATATATTTTGCCCTAGTAGCATACACACCGCCAGAACCAAGATATTGTTCGTGCATACGAAATTATACACGCGGCGTACAGGACCCAACTTGCGTGTATAGTTTTATATACACATGGCAGTCAACGTGTTAAATATACAGGAATAAAATGCGTGCTTATCTATAAAAATAAAAAATGATATGAATAATATAAATAATATAAAAGTGGAATCTTAACAATTTTTTTGAATTTTTTTACTTTAACGTAAACCCATAAAAAATTATCTTTCTTTTCTATAATTTATGAATATTATAATAAAGTTTATGTTTATATATTGAAAATATATATTTGTTAATAAACAAAAGTTCTAGAATAACATAACACTTTTCTTTCTCATTGTGGAACAGGGAACACTCTCCAAAGATAAGAAACAAAAAAAAGTAGAAGAAAACAGACAAAAACAACAAATAAATAAGAAATAAATATAAGGTAGTTTGTAACGAACGTTAGTTTTGCTGTTTGTAAAGTATTTTGCCACTTGAGCTATCCCGCCGTTTATTAAATATAAACATTTAAGAGCCTTTTATATATGTCATTATTTAATTTTAATGCATGCTGTTTTTACTAAAAAAATAGCGCTTTTGTTCCCTGATAATGCATGCTTTTCACACCTGTTTTATTTTTAAACGTAGGTAATTATGAGAAAACTAAAAAAAATAGTAAAAATAATACTGTAGGTACTTTTGCATATGAAATTTATCAACGGAAAATACTTGATATCCTTGTTGAAGCATTCAATATTTAAAACCATCTGCAGATTGAGATATTTCTGATACGGAAGCAGATTTGTGAACATGAATATGCAATAACTTTTATCGAATGCTCTCGGTTTTCGCCGGTGGGCTGGCATTTAGTAACCAAATGGTTGGACTAGAGCGGTGAACGAATAATAAATCTGTGAAGGATACTTACGGAATTAATTTTACGGAAAAATTACGACATGTAATTGCTTTACCGGATTTGTGGCTAAAGAACTTCATTAGTAAATGCAGTAACCGTGTAGGCATAGATAATATTACATTTTAACTTTATTATTCGTGTGTAATAAAGTTATAGTACTTATAGTGAGTGCTTTTATTGCAATCTAGATTAATAATGTAGGAGTTTTTCGTCTATTTTTTAAAATTTATTTTAAAATTTGAATGAAATGTAAATGATTTTTAAATTTGTTAACAAGATTATTACATTTTGAATTTGCATACAATTAAAACATAGGACTGAATTTAATTTTAATTACCCATTGTAAGTATTAGTAAGGTACACATGTGACCGAGAATTTCAGTAGTTCAACTTTTTGGTTATAACTTTTTTGTTGCCTATGATATTAAATGAAATTTTGCATACCTACTTAATGCACATCTTATATAGAAGAGATATCTAAAAAATAAAAACAAAATATTCATGCATTTTTAAATTATAAATTAAATGTCTTACTTATGTCAATGGGTTACACTTTCCCGCAATTTGGGGTAGATGTAGATCTGGGGGTACATTACTGCAAAAGCATGGAAACCTAATTGAGATGAAAGTAAGTTAAAAAGTAAACGAAATGTTTTCAGATTTTTTAAAGTATACATTTAGCTCAAATTTGAAATTGAAATTAAAGTATACTCTTTTATGGATAATTGGAGGAGGTAAATAACTAGAAGCTAGTTCTCTATTTTTTATTTTAGGGTATTTATTGAGAGATTTTTTTATTAGGTTTATTGAAATTTCCCCGAGTTCAAATAAAACCTATCTTGTTTTACATTTTCCCCAATGCATATTTTTCTTGGGTCATGTATAGTATAATTCACAACATTTAAACCAAAATGATTAAGGTTTTAGCGAAAATAACATTACTAGTTACTTAACAACACCTTGAGTATAGAATTAAACGAAAACTGCTACGAAAATACGACAAATTTCAAAAACAAAACAAAAGTACGCAGTCAACTAAAAATGCCACTGCATGCCTTTTTGGGTTGTATTTCGCAGATAGCGTGACTAGTCTATAAACTAGTGACAATAATGTTTAGCTGAGATCACAACCGACATAGTTCATCATAAATGGCACTAATATAATAATATTTTAAGTCCAAAAATGGGTATGTGCATGTTACACTTACTCCGGTATACCTTTCTACTATATGTGTTGCCGTAGTCCTTCAATATTTCAATTCCTACATATAAATTATAAAATGTGAAATATTGCTAAAATTAATGATTTAGCCAAGATTCAATAGCTATGTTATGTGACTAAATAAAATTTTTAAGTTTCAAAATGAGTATTTACTCAGATTTCATTTTTGTTATTTGCTGATGTAGGTATGTAAAATCAGATATTTTTAATAACGCACAGCTTGTTTGTCCCAGATAACATGATTTATTCCATTTTGGTGTGAAAGACTATTCTATTATTTGCGCAAAATAAACTAATTTCAAAATTTTACCAAATCTATAAACACACCGGCCGAGATGGCCGCGCGGACTAACGTGTCTAGACTCACTGTGGTCCTAGCGGCCAGCGAGGTTGTGGGTTCGAATTCCACCAAAAAGCATGGACATTGTCTAATAAAATTGAATTATATAATTACAATGTTTCTGGCTAATAGGCTATGTTCCTGAAGCCATGGAGGGTGTCCCCTTTAGAAAAAAACAACCTATAAACAAAAAAATCTATACCTATGCAAATATTAAAAATCATTATCGTAGTCAACCTGTGCTCATTTTGGTTTAATACGTTTAACACAAAAATTCAAGCAAAAATTACTACATTATTACCGTTTCTAAAATAAATTAACTATTACTAGATTACTACTGACTTAATTTTTAAAATATATTTTAGATCCAAGCAAATTGAGCTTAAAAATAGTAAATATTATTTCGTTTCCTATGTAAAACTGTGCTCCATTTAGTTGTATTGCTTGTAAAAAAGTTAACTTTTATTTTCTCAATGAAATAAAAAGTGGATATTCATGTCAACCAAAGTTTAAGATTTTTCTTTCAAGTTGATACTTAGAAATTCTTTAGTGCAGGAAGATTAGAGAAGTAAGCCGATACGATGCGTTTGTATCTTATTTCACTTTTGTTCAAAAAAAAGTGACATAGCAGTGAAATATTTCATTTAGCACATTCAGTGTTATATTTATAATTTGAAGATTGTTATTTTTTTTAATGAAGTTAGATTAGAAATGTAAATACAGTAGAAGTTCAAAATTGAAAGTGAATCCTATGATACACTACTTTTTCAATAAGTAAACCAATGCAGGCAGTTCTAAATTTTGAACTTCTTTTGTATTTTGATTCATTAGTTGAACTTATAGCGGTCCGTCTAGGTTTTTGCCGAATTCCTAGAATACTGTCGTTTTTTCTTCTTTTTCTATTCCACTCTTTTCCCCACTACTGTCATTTGGAAGTTACTGTAAAAGTGCGAGTAAATTGTTAGTTCATTATTGACTTCAAGAAAACGTTTTTATAAAAATTTAGGTAATATAGAAATAATGGATCTACAGTGCATTTTTATAATTTTAAAAATAAATTTCTATCATGAGATATAACCATGTAAAATTTGTATAAATTTTTCGGAATATTTATAATCGTACAATTTTTTTATTAATATTTTAAAAAGGTACAACTTTTAATTGATTATTTAAGTAAGTATATAATCGTTATTAAAATAAAAACCATTCTTGTACTGGCAACAAAACACTCGCTACGTTAGTATACTTTTTATGCTGAATTCATCGCGGAAAGTTAATCGCAGGAAAATTCATCGCGGGGAAAATTCATCGCGAAGTAAATTAATCGCAGGAAAGTTCATCGCGGTAAAATTCATCGCGGGGTAAATTCATCGCGTTGTAAATTCATTGCGGGCAAGTTCATCGCGGGGAAAATTCATCCCGAGGTAAATTAATCGCGAGAAAGTTCAACGCGAAAAAAATTCATCGCGAGGTAATTTAATAACTTATAAGAGACGGAATTTTTGTATGTAAACCTTAAAATGTCAAAATTGCTAAAAATTGAATAAAAAACAATAAAACTAGAAAATATTCTTGCCTAACATTTTTCTGAACTTAACCTCATCATACTCGAAGAGTGTTGTAGCAAGATGACTTGCATATGCTACGTTCTGTATTTTTGTTATCTTAAGTTATTTTTAGATACAAAAGTTCAGAGGTCATCTGCATCCCCCTGTACCCTTTAGGCCAGATGTTCCCATGATTTTGGGCGTCTTCGGGAGTTCTTCGACAGCAGAGCTCGAGATAAGTCCAAGATGTAGCCCGTTGCTACGGACATTACGCTTTTGAGCGTAATTTTAAGTTATATTAGTTATAAATCCGTACTTTATGTTAGTTGAAACGATAAGTAATAAGTTTATTACTTTATATTCGTGTTATATTCGGTATTTTGTGAGTTTTATTAAAGTTTTACTTAAATATTTTAAAGTAAAGTGTGTGTTAAAGTTTTCGTTATGTCATGATTAGTGCCGCTCCCCAATTAATCCCTTCCCAACTACGCCACGACTGTGGTTATCCCTTTTTCTCCAATAAAACCACTTATTTATTATCATACCCCCCTATTTCACTCCTGTTTTGCTACATTGGCAACAGCCGGTAGGATTGCCGTGTAAAGTTCTGTAGTTGTTTATACAGAATCGCCATTGTTGTTTTTCTAAATGGCTGCGAGTATTTAGTTTCGTTACCGACAATTCAAAAGAACCTGGACAGTAGCAAGTCCGTATAATCATGACATACTTTTAATATTAATTATATAAATATTGAAAAAAAAGTGATTGTGCAATGGAGTGGCTTAGAGATCCTCGGTATATTCCACCGCCGGCATACTTAGTTCCACCACAACCGGCATGGTATGTGCCACCACCATCACCGTGGTTTGTGCCACCGCCATCACCATGGTTCCAGCCAATGCCAGCACCAGGGCATCAAGCATATGGGTATGGTTTTGCCACGTATCCGATGCCCGTGCCGCCACCATTGCAAACACATTATTTACCAACATCTACATGGTCGTCGCAACGGTCACAGCCGCCGCAATCAGTAAGTTTGCCAACGCCCGAGGCAAATAGGGTTGTTAAGACGCCGCTGCCTCTGCTTGTAGCTAAGATAAGCTTGGCAGACATAGAAGCCATGCTTGCAGCAGAGCAACGCGGAGCTGTTGACATACCACGACCGATGGTAAGATATAAGGAAGTCGCAAACGCAGAGTCAAAGGTCGTCGATAAAGAATATATCGGCTGGGCTGATGTGCCCTTGATTAAGAATAGAAAACAGAGGCGTGCACGGAAGCGCAAGGCAGATGCCTGGGCCCAAAATGACAGCAATTGTGGTACTAGATACACAATGTGCAAGAGGTCAGAAGTTGGCCCAGTGATAATCGTTGGCTTCCAAGGTGGCCACCTGAAGTTTAGAATGCAAGTTAGCACATCACCCCGGGATAGTCAGCATCGGAGACGACTACGAAGGCGACACGGCGACGCTTCCTGATTCTATGGCGCAGTCGAAATCGGCCGTTCCGACAGAGACGTCGGATACCAGCAGCAACAGCAAGACGAAATTCACGATTCCACAGGAGGGCCCAGATGTGTGCAGTTAGAAGCCTGAGACCCTTACCCTGTGAAGAGTCCCCTCCCCCACGTAGTGATCTGTGCAGTGCAGTGCGTAAATTTAGACTGTGTGTACCTACACAGCGCGGGCATAAGCCCATATCACAGAACTTTTTTTGTGTGTGATTTTTTTGTGTTTAGTGATAAGTTTCTTTTATCGCATTTATAATTATGTTAGATTGAATTTTGTTATTTTATATTTTGATACTTGTTTATAAAAGATATTTTTAATAATTATGCCCTGATTTAGGTTTTTTGAATTTTGATGATTATTAGCTTTGCTTAAGTTTATAATTAATTTGATTGTTTATTGTATATTCGTATTATTTTTTTGTGTTATTGTTTTTAACAGTTTTTCTATTGTTTTATGTATGCGTACCTTTGTTTTAATTTTGATATTGTTTGTAATTTTGTTTTAATTTTTGCAATGTTTTGGATTTTTGTGTTTTTGTTTTGTTTCAGGTGCGCAGTTACCTTTTATAAATTATATCTTTGGGAAGATATATGATACATAAATAATGCATATGGATAGCGTCAGTTACAGATAAATATTTTATATGACATAGTAGGCACACAGAAAAGTTATATAAAATAACATACAAATTAAAATTAGTTTGTGCTGGGGATCCCACCTGAGATACCAGAGAAGTTCTTCAAAGAGATAATGAATGAGTTAATTTTATAAGAAAATTTTTTATCAATATTGTACCAGCATTTATCTATTAAATAGACTTTTAAATGATATTTAAATAAATTGTATTTGGGGATATTCGAAATTTTCTTAGGTAAGGCATTAAAAATTTTCAAACCAAAAACATTTGGATTTTTAGTCGCTATATTAGTTCTGGCACATGGAATTCTAAACTGATCCTTTGATCCCGTATCAAATGAATGACAGTTTTTGTTAGTAGCAAAGTTATGTTTGTTTTTATTAATAAATTTGCATATTTCCAAAATATATAGGCAAGGTAAAGTGAGTATTTCCAATTGTTTGAATAACTGTTTGCAAGAATGTTGAATGCTAACTCCATAAATACATCTCACTGCGCGCTTTTGAGCAACAAAAACCTGGGCTGCCCATGAAGAGGTGCCCCAGAGACAAATTCCGTACCTTAACCGGGATTCAATTACAGCGAAGTATATCATACGTAGTTGAGATACGTTTAGGTAATTTTTGAAGAAACGTAGAGAGTAGCAAGGACGATTCACAGAGATAATGAGTGTTTCACAATGAGGACGCCATATACAGAATTCATCAATTGTGATTCCCAAAATGACCGTTTTGTGTGATTTTTGCTTTAACTGACTGTTGACATAGATGTCTAAATTTAAAACATTTATGTTTTGGTAGTTACGAAAATAAATAAACGAGGTTTTAGACCCATTGAGATAAAGTTTATTATCATTAAACCACTGTGTAAGTAGCTCCATGCTAATCTCACATTTTTGTTTCACATCAATTACATTATTACCGGTGACTACCATCGAAGTGTTATCCGCATATTGTATGATTGAGGAATCATTGTTGATTGCGTCGAGTAAGTCGTTTACGTATAGAATAAACAGAATTGGCGCAAGAATAGTTCCTTGCGGCGCACCGATGTTGGTTTGCAGAGTATCTGACTGAACATTATGGTAAGAATTGTTTTTTTTAATTTTAAAGAAACAAATTGGGTCCTGTTACTTAAGAAGCTGTGCAACCAATCGAGTGGCATACCTCTAATACCGTATGAGTTTAACATATCTAATAGCCTTTCATGATCTAAGCAATCAAAGGCTTTAGATATGTCAAAAAATATACCAACAACAGCTTGTTTATTATCAATTTCAGAGGCAATTTCATCATACATGCCAGTGATCCTGTACCACTTCGTTTAGTTAATTTTTCCATATGTTCTTGTTATTTATATTTATATATTTATATTTTCTTGTTATTTTGTTATTTAAATTAAAAAACATGTAGTAGCATGTGATTGTCATTGTTAAGTGTTGTTATGGATTGAGAAAATAGAATTGATCTGGTAACTATTTATAAATATCATTCATTCGATTTTTTCTTTCCCTGATTAAAGTCACAAATAAAAATACTCCACAAATAAATTGTATTTTTATTAAAAAATAAATGTTAGCGTTATATCATTACGACGCTACATACTGGTGACCCCGACGCAGTTGAAAGATTAGGCCTGAAGCCAAACTGATTTTTATTAAGAATATTGTATTTACTGATAAACGATTCTAGTCTATCTAGAAAACAGAACTCTAGGATTTTTGAAAATATTGAGGTCTGAGCAACTGATCTATAATTGTTTATATTGTGTTTGTCACCCTTTTTATAAATAGGAGTGATTTTACTAATCTTGAGGCTATCAGGAAATGAACCGGTTTTAAAAGACAAATTTATTAAAAACGTGAGTGGTTCAATAATGAGGTGTAAAATTCGTCGTACTATGAAACTGGGCACCTCGTCAGGGCCGGCCGAGTATTTGTTTTTCAATTTTGATTGAATTAAATCTAAGACATTTGTCTCATTAAATGGAGTAAGAAAAAAGCTGTTCGGAATGTGCTTTAAAACATTATTTCGAGTAATGATATCATTATTAGGTATTAACTTGAGGGTATTTAATGGAGCCTGTTTAAAATGATTATTAAAATTATTAACAATATCGACAGGAGATTCAACAGTTTCATTGTTAGATGTTATCTGTATATTATCAACATCTTTAGTATTACTGCATTGTTTTTGGTTTACAAAAGACCATAAACTTTTAGAAGGATTACTTGATTTAATTATTTGTGATTGAATGAAGTTACTTCTAGTAGTGTTAACCAGTTTGTCATGTTTCTTTTTCATATATGAATATAAGGGTGTTAGTTGGTTATTATTCATTTTTAAGATAAAAAGAGATTTTAAATCCCTACTAGAACTTCTAATTTCATGGTTTACCCAGCTTTTAACTTTTTTTCGATTAGAAGTTTGATATGGAAAGCTAGTATTGAAAAACTGCGAGATCAAGATCAGTTTCAGAATACACAGAGTGCCAGAATTCAGTTTCTAGCATGGTTGAAAATTTTTAAATATTTGTTTCATTGAAGCATCTACGTTTAATACTAACCTTTTTATGTGTGGTTATATTAGATTCAGATTCATACTCAAATACTCAAAAAAGAAGTTAACCCTTTCATGCATAGCGTACACTGTAGTGTACACTATTTTTTATATATTTTTTTAAAGGGTATTATTTTTCAACTTCCAAATGCATAAATCCACTATAGTGGACGTTTAGATTGCAATACCACAAGTGACATCTGTTGGTTCGGTCTACGAATTATTATATGTAGGGTTAGAATCTAAATATCACCAAATCAGTTGTGCAACATGAAGCCTGAAGATTACAAAACATTGGAGCCTTGCTCCTTCTATGGATTGCCCAGAAAAAGGTAAAAAATATATTTTTGTAAACTTCATAATGTTAAAACTTTGCCTGTGTTATCATATTCGTGAATAAATTCTTATTTTTTTCAAATTTGATTATTTTTTAATTGTCCACTCTAGTGGACATCATGCACTTAGGACATGAAGATTAGAAAAATGTTGGTTATGTTTTTTTTGTAATTATGTGTTTCAGGCTGTATTATTTGAAGATCTTAGTAGTGATGAATCAGATGAAGATGATCTCCAAATATCTTCAACATCCAAAACTCTAGATGGCGGTGACAATTCATCAGAGGAGGAATTTGAAGACATATTAGTAGAATTTGAGAATGAAACACAATCAGGCATGGAACATGAACAAAATAATGGAATCATATTTGAGGATGATTTTCAAACCACACAAAGTAATTATGAAGATGAAGAATGGGTTAGTGAGGATGAAGTTCCTTTGCAACAAGTTAGAGATAGTATTAGAAACCAAACATGGATTCCAAGAGACAACGAAAGAGGTCCAGCAACCATTCCACAATTTTTAGGAACCTCAAAAATAAACGCCAACATGAGCTCCGTAATAGATATTTTCTTTTCATTGATATCCGATGATATGATGGATGATATCGTATATCAAACTAATTTATATAGTCAACGAGATGGGAAAAATAATATCAATCTTACTAAGAAAGAATTATATGTGTTTATTGGTATAAATTTAGTGATGTCCTATATACGGTATCCACGTATTAGATTGTACTGGTCAAGTGAGGATGGTTTACGAATGGATTTGATGTCAGTAAACAGGTACGAAACAATTCTAAGAAACCTTCATTTTGTTGAAAATCCAGTTGCTGTTAGAACTAGAAATATTGATATATCAAACAAAAACGACGAAGACAAGTTATGGAAACTGAGACCCTTTTTGAATAAATTACAAGCCAATTTTGTTCGTGCAATGGATTCGGAGGAATATCAGTCTGTGGATGAACAGGTTATTCCCATGAAGAGTCGATTAGGTATAAAACAATACTTGCCTAAAAAACCTAAAAAATGGGGCATCAAATGTTGGATAAGAGCAAGCATAAGTGGCTACGTGTATAGATTCGAAATTTATCAAGGGGCTAAAAACAGAATGACAGTAGGGCCACTGGGAGCTTGTGCAGATGTAGTTTTACGACTATGTGATGATATTCATCAAAAAATCACAAAGTTTTTTTTGACAATCTGTTTAGTTCAATAGGACTTTTAGAAACACTGAAGAATAATGGAATATACGGTACTGGAACTTTGCGATCGAACAGAATGCAAGGAGCTGAAAAAATATTACCTTCAGATAAAATCATGAAAAAACATCCAAGAGGGACTTCTTACGTCGCAACTAAAAATAATACTACAATAACAAAGTGGCATGATAGAGCACCAATGCTTGTGGCATCCACTTGTGCTGGAAAGGAGCCTCAGGATAAGGCAAAGCGATATAGTAAGTCAGAAAAAAAATTATAGAAATTAATAGACCTTTTGCAATCAAATTTTATAACAAAAATATGGGTGGTGTTGACTTACATGATCAACATCTGGCGATGTATCCAATGCGACGGAAAAACAGAAGATGGTACATAAAGGTATTCATGCACTTTTTAGATGTAGCAGTCGTAAATGCATTTATCTTATACAAATGCAATGGTAATGTAGACCGTGATTTTTTACAATTCAAAGGTACGCTTGCCAAAATGTTGATAAATAAGGGAATAGTGAAAAAAAATCGTCTAGGAAGACCAAGATCTATAACACCCCCTACTATACTGAAAAGAAAAAAATATACACGCACCTCAAGGGAAGTAAGATTTGATGGTATTGGTCATTGGCCTAAACTGACAGATGCAAAAAACGCCAATCGATGCAAATCTTCAGCATGCAAGCGCAGAACAAAATATATCTGCAAAAAATGCAATGAATATCTATGTCCAAATTATTTTGAGTACTTTCACATATTTATTCATTAGAATAGGAAACCTTTTCGGAATACATGTATAAAATTACATTAAGGGGCTATGCTTCTTGAGTGCAATAAGAATCAGAATTCACGATTCTGGCTATATTGCTCAAAATAAAAATCTGAAATTTTACATTAGTAACGACAAAGCATTGTTGAATTGAAAAATTCAAACTATATATTGTTCCGACAACAATTAGAGATAAAAAGATATTAAACACTAGAATTTCGTGAGGATCTCATGAATGAACTATAAAAGTTATCATTGAGTTTAAAGATTAAATGAGTAGAACATAGATGTAAAAAGGGCGGAAAAACAATAAAACTATAATTTTATCAACAGAGTTGCCATAAATTATATCTAAACTTGTACAATTTTCGCCGAATTTCGAATAATTATTAAAGCCATCTAATTACATTAATTAAAGATTTTGAAGATTCCGCGCTTTTAGTATTCTTCCTTAATCTACATACAAAAATTCAACATCATACGTATAACAGTATTAGATTGAGATCCTCACAAAAATTACTCGTTTTTCAATGCGTATTATTGCCATGCAATAGGCTCTTAAAACAATCTGTTCATAATAATAGGTTTTTGTGTCTTTTAATGCATGCCGTCCACTAAAATGTACATTTCTTTTTTTATCCTTATTGTAAAAATTAAATATTTTTATAAGAAATATATTATTTTATGTGTAATATAATAAAGTTTTGAACATAATTCTGAATTTTATTTTTATAATTAATGATTTTTGAAAAATTATGCATGAAAGGGTTAAAATGGCGCGAACTTATAGAAACAGTAGAAGAAGACGTTTGGGGAAAACCCTACCAAATCATCGCCAAAAGAACAAAAACATCGGTCTACATAAAACCAAAACCGGACATAGTAGACAAGGTGATGGAAACCTTTTTCCCAGTGCGGCAGGAAATAGGGTGGCCAAATATACCTCAAGACAACCCACCTGCATTAACAGAAAAAGAGGTCAAGGATGCTGCCCATAGAATGAAAAATAGGAAAGCTCCAGGTCCAGATGGAATACCAGCAGAAATATTAAAGCTAATCGCCACAGAAGCACCTGAAATCCTACGTAAGCCTTTAGACAACACAATAATGAAAGGAACCTTCCCGGACAACTGAAAAAATGCAACGGTTATTTTGCTACCAAAGCCGGGTAAGAAGGATAGGACCGACCCAGCGGATTACCGATCAATTTGTCTTCTAGATACAATGGGGAAACTGCTGGAACAAATAATAGCTGAAAGAATAAATAAGCATCTTGAAGAAGAAAACCCTTTATCACCGAACCAATTCGGTTTCAGGAAAAAAGAAACATTCCAAATTACCTGCTAAACCTAGTAGGGTCGTACCTCCAAAATAGAAAGCTGCTCTACCAAGGGAAGTCGTATAACATGTCACGTGGGGTTCCTCAGGGCTCGATCCTGGGGCCCCTCTTATGGAATATATTCTATGATGGAGTGCTGAGAATTACTACAAATCCAAACACTACTTTCATAGCTTTCGCAGATGACCTGGCCATAGTGGCCACTGCAAAAGACGAAGGCAGACTTATGAACCAGGTCAACAGGGCACTAGCAGCAGTGGAAACTTGGACACACGAAAACGGGCTAAAAATAGCGCCCGAGAAAACAGAAGCGGTTCTACTCATCGGGAGAAAGAAAACAGGCAACATCCAATTTAAAATAGAAGAGACCATAATTGAACCCAAAGAAGCGGTAAAATATCTAGGTGTTCTATTTGATAGAGGTCTGACCTTCCTGCCACATGTCAGGGCCACTACAGCTAAAGCAACAAAGACCATCACAGCACTCCGTCGACTCTATCCGCGGATAAAAGGACCCTCTGAAGCAAAAAGGAAATTGCTGGCCTCAGTAGCACAATCCATAGTACTGTACGTAGCACCGGTTTAGGCAACGGCTATGAAATATAAATACTGTGGAAGACTACTCGAAAGTCTAAATAGGAAACTAGGCCTAGGAATTTCAAGAGCATACAGAACAGTTTCGACTGAGGTTGCCCAAGTGCTAGCCAGACTTACCCCAATGAACATACTCATCGAAGAAAGAATACTAGGATTGGGGAAGACCAAAGAAGCAAAAGCAGAATTAATACAGCTAAGGATAGAGAAATGGCAGACAGCATAGGCTAATGCCGGATATTACCAAATGGCTGAAAAGGGAACATGGCGAAATGAACTTCCACCTCGCGCAGTTCATGAGCAATCATGGATGCTTCCAACAATACCTCCATAGAATAGGCAAAGCGGAAACTCCTACATGCCTTTTCTACGGAGCAAACTCAGATACGGCAGAACACAGCATATTCATATGCGAGAAGTGGAGAGAGGTACGTCAGATACACGGAACAGCACAAATCAGAGCAGAAGAGACAATCACCTACATGCTGTCTAGCGAGGAAAGTTGGACCAAAGTATCAGGAATGTTGTAGACATTATCAAGACTAAAGAAGAAGAAGAAGAAGAAAGACGAAGGAACTGACATGGAGAAGAAGAGCAATAAATAAGATACAGAAAACAAAGACAACTGACGAGTGGCGAAGTAATGCAAAACTGCGGTTCCACACTCGTCGGGGCTAGGGGGCGGGAGAGTTTAGTGGGTTAGAGTCCCACACTACTTTGACCCTTCGGGGGATATGCGCTGCCTAGGCATCATATCAAGTGTGCATGAGCATTCTCTCCTGCCCAAAAAAAAAAAGATTCAGATTCATAAAATATAGCGCTATGGTCAGATATGAAATTGAGGTCCACCATAACATTTTTTGAGGTAATATTTGTAAAAGGTAAGTAACGAACTTAGTAACATGAATTCTCTGGCATCGCGAGTGGAATCTATGTTGAAGTAACCAGTCAACACAACATTCAAATTTGGTTTAAATATTTCATCTAAAACATAATTTAAATTAGTATAAAAAATATTTAAATCACTGTCAGGTGATCTGTAACACGTTAGTATTCTGGTGGATAAGTTGTTTTTATTTGTTTTACATAGTAAGGCACAAATTTCAAAATGTTTGTCAAAACAAAACTTTTGTAGTTCAATCTTTGAAGCTTCAATGTTGTTATGATACCATATTGCCACGCCTCCACCTTTAAAAGTAGATCTGTTGCGGAAAGCTTTAAGAGTATAATTTGGAAAATTAAGATTTTAAATTGATTGGTCATTGCACCAGGTTTCCGTGAAACATAAAATTTTTAAATTTGCTTGCGTAGCTAAATATTCTGAGATAATAAGATCTACTTTATGAGGTGTCAAAGCTTGGCAGTTTAGACATAAACGATCAAATTTTGTTACAGGATGTTTTGTCATTTTGTCGTCGTTGTTTTCTTCGTGTAATGAAAAAAACTATTTACCAATTTCTTTAGATAATAGATTTCCTTATCAGTTTCTTTTACATTATTGTCTTTGAAATCACTGACACTAGAGAAGGACATGTCTAGGTCATTGTCACTGCCTATTTGATTTTCGTTATCGCAGCAATTTATAGTATTATCGCTACGAATCGTCAATTTTAATATGTTCACACAACTAGTGTGTGATATTAAGCCGCACTGAATACACTTGTGCCCACTAATTGCCGTTTTTTGGCACCTTTTACAAGAATTTTTGCCACTATTTTCACTAGTTTACCGTCCGCCAACTTTTCGTAATATAGTATAATAATATAATAGTAAAAACAATAAAACTAGAAAATATTCTTGCCGAACATTTTTCTGAACTTAACCCCATCATACTCGAAGAGTATTTTTTACAAGATTTTTTGAATAAAATGAAATTTTTGTATGTAAGCCTTAAAATTGCTAAAAATTGAGCAAAAACAATAAAACTAGAAAATATTATTGCCTAACATTTTTCTGAACCCCATCATACTCGGTTACCAATAATTGTAAAAATCTGCTGTGTCCACCACAGTACTTCCCCGATTATAAGTTTTAATAACTTACTTTCGTAACGCCGTTAATTTTATGCTTTATTCTGCAAAATTTAAATAAATTTATCATTTTTCCCCAAACTATTTAAGTTGATACCAACTTCGGCATAATTTAAATACCATAAAAAATCTGATACTTATTCACTAAAAACTCACACTCGAAAATTTTAACCCGTCACAATACCTTATAGCCTTATAGAATATAATGCGGAAAGTAAAAACAACTGACCATTGTTTAAATGTTGTTATTGATTCTTCGACTAATATTTTTTTCCAGAAAACTTTAATTTGATAATACACTTGAACAAATTTGAATAATTTTTTGAGAAACAATAATTGATTATCGCATAAATGTCATTTTTTACATTTTTACTAAACTTATCTCCCCGAGAGCTTTAAATTGACACCAAACTCGGTATAATTTGAATAATGTATGATAAAAAAATTGACGATCAGTTAAAGCTTTAATTTGATACCACACACGATAGTATTTTAATAAAAATAAGATATGTTTATAAAGTTGGTACCACTGGTTGAATAAAAAAATTTGAGTAATTTTTTGAGAAACAATTGAAAATCGTATTAATGTCATTTTTTACATTTTAAAAAAACTTATCTCCCTGAGCGATTCAAATTGACACCAAACTCGGTATAATTTGAATAATTTATAAAAAAAAAACAATTGACGATCATTTAAATGTTATTTTTGTTTTTCTACTAGAATTATTTTCCCAAGACCTTTAATTTGATACCACACACGATAGTATTTTGATAAAAATAAAAAAGTTTTGTTTATAAAGTTGGTACCACTGGTTGAATAAAGCTCATTAACGAACTTGAAGTCAGATTTTGGCTCAAGATCTTAAATATAAAATTTCAGTCCAAAATTCCAACGCGTTTTTAAGTTATCCAACATCCAGACAGACTAACAGACCGACAGACCGACTTTTTTTTAAATTATGTTTTTTGGGTTCAGTAGGGTCTGAAACGTGAAGATTCACCAAAATCTCGAACTGTCAAAAAATCACGATTACAATACTTCCCTCTATTACATAGATCGGGGAAGTAAAAAGTGCAAATATTGCATATCTAAATTATACTCATTTCCACACTACCCTTGAGGCAGAGTACAGTAGTGCGTTTTTACTTCCCCGATCTATGTAATAGAGGGAAGTATTGTAATCGTGATTTTTTGACAGTTCGAGATTTTGGTGAATCTTCACGTTTTAGACCCTACTGAACCCAAAAAACATAATTTAAAAAAAAGTCGGTCTGTTAGTCTGTCTGGATGTTGCATAACTTAAAAACGCGTTGGAATTTTGGACTGAAATTTTATATTTAAGATCTTGACCCAAATTCTGACTTCAAGTTCGTTAATGAGCTTTATTCAATCGGTGGTACCAACTTAACATAACTTTTTTTATTTTTATCAAAATACTATCGTGTGTGGTATCAAATTAAAGCTCTCGAGAAAAGAATTCTAGTAGCAAAACAAAAATAACATATAAACGATCGTCAATTTAAAAAAAAAAATATTCAAATTATACCGAGTTTGGTGTCAATTTAAAGCGCTCGGAGAGATAAGTTTAGTAAAATTGTAAAAAATTATATTTATGTGATTTTCAATTGTTTCTCAAAAAATTATTCAATTTTTTTTATTCAACCAGTGGTACCAACTTTATAAACATAACTTTTTTTATTTTTATCAAAATACTATCGTGTGTGGTATCAAATTAAAGCTTTTGGGAAAATAATTCTAGTAGAAAAATAAAAATAACATTTAACCGATCGTCAATTGTTTTTTTTTTATAAATTATTCAAATTATACCAAGTTTGGTGTCAATTTAAAGCGCTCGGAGAGACAACTTTAGTAAAAATGACATTTATGTGATTTTCAATTGTTTCTCAAAAAATTATTCAATTTTTTTTATTCAACCAGTGGTACCTACCAACTTTATAAACATAACTTATTTTATTTTTATTAAAATACTATCGTACAAAAATAAAAATAACATTTGACCGATCGTCAATTTTTATATTATACATCATTCAATTTATACCGAGTTTGGTGTCAATTTAAAGCTCTAGGGGTGATAATCTTAGTAAAAATGTAAAAAATGACATTTATGCGATATTCAATTTTTTCTCAAACAATTATTCAAATTTCTTCAAGTGTATTATCAAAAGTTCTCTAAAGAAAAAATTTAGTCGGAGAATTAATAACAACATTTAAACGATGGTCAGTTGTTTTTATCTCCCGCATTATATTCTATAAGGGGAGGTATTGTGAGGAGTTAAAATTTTCGAGTGTGAGTTTTTAGTGAATAAGTACGTTTTACAATCCATAGAATACGAATAGGTAAAGTATTTTCGAGATGATGTCTGTGCGCGGTTGTGTGTGTGTTACAATATTTTGTGGACGATAACTCAAATAATATCAAACATTTAACAACCAAATTTTACATTTAAGGTTTTAATACAAATCTTAAGAATCCAGTTATTTTTTGTAGTAATCCGCAAACCGGACGTAGTACTTTGCTTAAATATTTCGATAAATAATTAATTTATCACAATATTTTCTATTTTAAATGATGGATTATATTTTTGTCATCTACAAATCGTATTTTACATTTTTATCTGTACATGATACCTACTATTTAGAAAATATGAGTATGAAACATAAAATTAAAGGCGTTACGAAAGTAAGTTATTAAAACTAATAGTCGGGGAAGTACTGTGCTGGCCACAGCAGATTTTTTTAAATGTGGTATCCCCCACTTTAGCCCGTAAAGTTCATCGCGAGGATAGTTAATTGCCCAAAAATTAATTTCAGACGTAATTCATGATCTGTAAATTCTTGCAGACAAATAAATCACAATGTTGCGTTTTATGAACAATTATTGGAAATACGTATAATGGAATGATATTATAAAGATACTGCGATTAATTATCCTCGCGATGAACTTTTACGTTATTAAGTTACCTCGCGATGAATTTATTTCGCGATGAATATTCTCGCGATTAATTTACCTCGCGATGAATTTTCCCGCGATGAACTTTCCCGCGATTAATTTACCTCGCGATGAATTTTCCCCGCGATGAACTTTCCCGCGATGAACTTGCCCGCGATGAATTTACCTAGCGATGAATTTTCCCCGCGATGAACTTTACCGCGATGAACTTTCCTGCGATGAATTTACCTCGCGATGAATTTTCCTGCGATTAAGTTTCCGCGATGAACTTTCCGCGATGAATTTTCCTGCGATGAATTGTCTGGACACGATGAATTTTAGGAGGTAGACGGGCCTTTAAGGAAGCAACAATCGTCAAGCTAAACATACCTAATTAAAAACTTTCTTTGCAGATTTCATTAAGGCATAATATGACATATTAGGGACCAGATTGTTAAAATGAATTTTACATTATGGTATAGAAACTGAATTTGGAAATTAGAACACATATCAATTTTAATATTTGACAGTGTAACGTGACCGACTGTCTCGCCGACTGTGGTTCTGACAACTCACATTTCAGTTTAAATGCACAAAATTCATCCCAGGGGTTTATTCTCATATTCTCAACTAACAACCATAGCCGGGATTGACGGCTGGTAGGCGCACATACACGGTTCACGGGTATAATACATAATCTATATCGATGACTTTGAATTTGTGTGGCTGCCACATTCAAATTACGTAAAAAGATGGTATGATAGATAAATGTAATATGAAAAGTGCAATTTAAGAATTTTTAACGTTACCGGTGAAATATATATAGTAATAAATAGGTAGGTACCTAAGTATAATTAAAGATTTTAGTTACCGTCATAAACAATAACAATTTATATAAGTATGATAAAATACAAAAAATGGAAATATGAGGGACAAACACAATAACCTATAGTAACTTCGACGCATATTGTGTGTATGTACAGTATTGTGTAAGTGTTAGTTCGATGGTAATACCTTTGTTACCTACATAATTTACTTAAATATCACATTATATATAATCGTAGCGTAACGTTTTAAATGTCAAATTATTAGTACCTACGTATAAATGATTTTGACAATCTATTATTCTGACATTGACGTTTAAAGCGGTACGCATTTGTTCATCTCCTGTTTTTAATTCCATGGCTGTTACTATTAATTCGCTATTCCGTGTATTTTCAAATTTGATTTCTGCAGTTATAAAGCAACCAAAATAAATTTTGTTTACTGATCCGGATGTAGAATTTTATGCTCAACAACATTTATTTGAAACATTTTTGTCTAAAATAATTAGGGAAGCAATTCGAACGGAAAAACTGATTTACCATGTTAAACGCCTATGTTTCACTTTTCAATATACATCCGGTATATATATATATATATATATATATATATATATATATATATACAGGGTGTTCATTTTAAGTGGCGCGCCATTGCTAACTCGAGAACTATAAGAGCTACGAAGTTGGTTAAATTAGCAAACAATTTCTATTTTATATGACTACTTTAATAAACGAAAGAAAAATAAAATTAGACCAGTGGTTCTCAAACTATGGGGTGCAACTTTCTTATTTCAAATAGGGCCCTATTTTTTAATTTACTTATTCGATTCAGTATTTTTTTCTGATTTCAACGAGATATTAGTTTTATACCCTTGCATAACAAAAACATATGAAAAACGCAATTGAAAATTATGATAATTTAATTAAAATCTGATTGTTAGTTAGTGTTATGCTGTTATGGAAGAAAACAATTGAATATTTTGTTTCATATTAATTGTTAGTGAAAAAGATTTTAGTATACTACACTGATCAGACCAAATAAGGTTGAAACACGTGTCCGTAGTTACCGCCACCTTATACCCTACTGAGTAGTTAGTACCTTGAACTCATACACTCAGTAGCGGTCCTGAACTCTTGATTAAAATCAAATAATCTTTTTCATTATCAAATAACAATTAATATGAAACAAATATTCAATTCAGGAAAAAATACTGAATCGAATAAGCGAATAAAAAAATAAATTTATATATATATATATATATATATATATATATATATATATATATATATATATATATATATATATGGGGTTGCGCCGCTTCTTTAATGAAGCTCTCTAGATCCTTTTTTTGGGGTGGATCAATCCCCGCTTCATTTTTTCTTTATATCTTCTGGCATATGTCCCTCCATAATTTCCTGTTTTTTTGTTTTTTCTTTCCATTTCTTAACACCTGCTTTGTTTAGATCTTCTTATACTTCTTGTAGCCATTTGGACCTAGGCGTGCCTCTCCTTCTTTTCCCACTGGGCTCCCACTGTAGTATGGATTTTATTGTGTTTCCTTCATTTGATCTCCATATGTGTCCCAGCCATTTAGCTCTCTGTTGCTTTATTGCTTTAACTATGTCTTCTCCGTTCATTTCTTTCTCTATTTCGTGGTTCATCCGTAATCTATATTCATTTTCTGTGATTTTTATTGGTCCTAATATGGTTCTCATTATTTTCCTTTCTGCTATTCTCAGGTCTTTCTCATCTTTTTTTGTCATAGTCATGGTTTCTGCAGAGTACATTATGATTGGTCTTATTATCGTTTTGTATATCTGTATTTTCGTTTTCTTTGATAGTGTTTTGCTCTTCAATAGTTTTATGTTTGCATAATATGCTCTATTTGCTGCCATTATTTTTTCTTTAATTTCAGCTTCTCTTTCTCCTATGTTGGTTAACATAATGCCTAAGTATTTGAATTTTTCTACTTCTTGAAATGAGTGTTCTCCTATTTTTATATTTCTATTCTCAGATCTATCTCCTAGCCTCATTATTTTTGTTTTATCTTCGTTAATTTTCAATCCAATTTTGTCTCCTTCTGTTACTATTTCATTTCACATTTCAGCCAGTATCTTTCTGTTCTTTGTAGCGAGTACTATGTCGTCGGCGTATGCTATTATTTGTCCACCTCTTGATCTCAGTGTTCCTTTATTTAATTTTCGTAATACATATATCACATTACCCAATGATAAATTAATACATCCCGATTTATAACAATAGACATGATTAGATAATGAGTGTATTACTGTCTGACAAATAAACTGATTATAATACATTAATTAGAACCAGACTACACTCCTGCCAAGCTCCACCGATTTCGGCAACAATATATCTTCAAGCCAGTTGCGTTCGTTTCGAACAAGACAATACGCCCACCTATTCTACACACGTGTAGGTAGTTAGACAATGCGTGTTAAGAATATGTTACAGTTCTGTTGACGTAGGTTTGAAGTTCGATTTTCCTCGATGGCTTGACTGGAAAGTGCTGGGTTACTAGTTCAAATTTTACCTGAGAACTAATGGAATTACTTTAAATTCACGATTAAATGGCGTAGGCGTATCCGATTTATTGCTACAAATTGTTATTCAAAACAATTGCAAGTAGATGCACATTGATGAGCATGTCGTGCAAAGTTTACAATAGTCTCTAAATATCTAAGTGTAAAGATTATTGTATGAGAAAAAAGTACCAACTATCGGACTAAGAATTATATCTGGACAAAGGTATGCAAATCTTTGCATTCTTCAACTATATTTTAATTTTTAAATAACTATAATAATAATAAGTAGGGCAAAAAACAATTTAGAGCATAAATGATCTAGTATTTTTAACATTATGTTGACTCATTTATATTTATATTCACGTCATATTAAACATTTGAATTTTAATAATTTGTTTTCTCTGAAATCCATGAAAGCAGGTACTGTAATTTTTTAAATAAATTCATTATTTAATTTAGTGTGACCATTTATTTTATTGTTGAAATCAGGCGTACGTATTTTTGTATGGAAGGAGGGAATGTTGAGGCAATGGTATAGTCGTATTAAAATAGTACCGAGGCGCTGTTGCGTACAGTAAAAAATCCAAAGGTGGTTATGGTTAAAAATGTTGTGGTTAAAACGTCCCGTGTTAAATCAACCACTGTACGTGTTGTATTTAACCAAATGCTGTGTTAAAATTTAACACTGTAGTTTCAGTGTTACTAATACCTAGTGAGTGGTTAAATTTTACACCAAAACATTAATTTAACCAATTTAAAAGCTAAATTTATTTTTCTTGGTGTAAATTTTTACACAGAATGCGTGTTGTGTCCAAATATTTGGGTAGAGAGGGTAAATAGAACTCATGTTTAAGCTTGTTCTTTGTTGTTAACATCTTAGTATGTTTGACACTAACTTAGAACATAGAGATTTTTAATGCTCTTCATCAACTTCAGAACGACATAGGCTCTATATTTTAATTACCGACGAATGATACCAGTAGATACTGATCAATGATATATAGGTAATTTTAAAAATAATATTTGTAATGTTTATATTGTACAAATAAAGTTTAATAAAATTTTTAACCAAGATGCATATCTTGTAACCACTCATATAAAAGCACCATATAACAGTGTTAGATATTTAACCACTCATATTATTAAAAGTAGGTACACGTCTTCGTGTTAAATACTTAACCATAAATTGGTTAAAAATATACGAAAGCGTGTTCCTTCAACTAAATCTTAACACTTACTAGGTGTGGTTAAAAATTTAACCACTCCTCTGAAAACGTAACACCCACAATCTGGTTAATAGTCCGGGCTGAATTGTAAGATTTTAGGCTTCCGTGTAGATTGAATGTTAAAGTTGTTTTTTTTGCGCGATGTTGTTAAGAATAGTCTATTAATTTAAATTAAGATTGTCGCCATTTTTACTTTTGAGTAATACGACCGCCATCTTGGATAAATGGTAACCAAAAACAGTTTTTTTACTGTAAATCCTTAACGGTTCCGCGTTTAAAATAATGTTCAAATAAAAAACAAAGATAATTAAATTATCTTTAAGAAACGCCCGAAAGGTCATATACCATATCTGCTATAGTGAGGTTAGAAATTAAAAATAGTTATTAGAAATTATCGCAAAAATACAAAATTTGCCAAAAACATAGTTTTTCGTAAATCGTTTATAGCGAAGCTTTTTTTTGCCCTATTTTCAGTTCGGCAGAGGAATGTTTTATTCATGGTCGTCGTTAGAGGATCGGGAGGGAGGTCACAACTGGGCGCAAATCTTATTTAAATACTTGTCTACCTATATTATAATAATTTTTATGAATTATTATTATCAAATGATAAATTCCAAAAGTAAGATACCTATTGGTTTTATAAACTAAAATTATAACCTTTTATTACTATATTTTCAACAGTCGATGAATTATCAGAAAAAATATCCCAACTGTTTTCTCTCGGAGAAAATCTTAAAATATGCTGAAAACCCGTAGTCTATATTATTTCAATCCGTTTAGAAATGACAGTTGATTAACCACAATAAAAAAATAAAATTCTAAAATTTCTTTGTTTTCTCTCTGAGAAAATCTTTAAATATCTGCAAAACACAAGACTCTCAAAAAATTTATTGTATAATGTGTCTAATAGAAAAATGTCCAAGGAATCGAATGCTGAAAACCCGAAGTCAATATCTCAATCCCTATAGAAAGGACAGTTGATTAAACAGAACAAAAAAATAAATTTCTAAAATTTCTTTGTTTTCTCTCGGAGAAAATCTTTAAATATCTGCTAAACCCAACACTTTAAATTTTTTTTAAAATAATGTGTATAATAGAAAAATGTCTGGTGAATCGAATGCTGAAAACCCGAAGTCGAAATTTCAATCCTGTTAGAAATGCCAGTTGATTAAACACAAACAAAAAATGAAATTCTAAAATTTCTATGTTTTCTCTCGGAGAAAATATTTAAATATCTGCTGAACCAAGACCCTATAAAAAAATTAGAATAATGTGTCTAATAGAAAAATGTCCAAGGAATCGAATGCTGAAAACCCGAAGTCGATATCTCATTCCGTTTATAAATGACAGTTGATTAAACACAAAGAAAGTTGTAAAATTCAAAAATATATTTATACTTCGTCGGAAAATATATTTAAATTATGACTAAACCAAAGCTCAAACTTGGAAAATAATACTCCATATAGAGAAATATTCCTGCAATCGAATGCAGGAAACCGCAGGTCCATATTGTAATTCATTAAAAAATTACAGCCATTTTTGTACAAGGAGACAAAATAACGAACATATTTAAAATAATTGAAAATTATCTAAATATATATCTCGATTTTCTCGAAAACTACACCACTTACATAAAAATTGATTAGAACCCTTTTTAAAGAGAATTTTGTGTTCTATTTTTATTTTATTTTATTGAAAATCAATCCTACAGGATAAAAAATCCCAATTACAGGACGATTGTACCATTACAAAAGAAAATATAAATATAATGATGTATTAACAAAAGTAAATGTGAAACATAATTTTAAACTGAGTTACATTGGTATACTTAAATAAAATGTGAGTAAGAAGAAAAACAACAACAAAGAAATTATATTTAAAGTTAAACATACTGTAAGCAAACAATAGAATTTAATACAGTGATAGAATACTAATACTAATTTTATCAAATATTCTACACAACTGTCTTAATGGTGATTTTAGTTCATAATTTGTTCTAGCAGATTTGTAGTTGAAGGTTTGTTTCTGTCTAGTTGATTTAAATGGAATGTTAAATGGAATAAGCCCTAAATTACTGGAATCATCGACGTACCCATTCAATAGTTTATATAAATATGTACAAGATTGAATAATACGACGATTTTCCAAAGATAAAATATTGAATTCACTGAGTAAGATCGAGTAATTGTAATCATAATTAGGATACTGACCGTAAGTTTTGAAATAACAATATTTTATAAATTTCTTTTGTATGGATTCAAGAGCACAAGAATATTTGGTGTATATAGGATTCCATATCTGAAGGCAGTATTCTAATTTTGACCGTACATAACAAAAATACAATTTTTTTAAAGTAGGAAATTTACAAAAAGATCTGGTATTACGTATTACAAAGCCTAATGATTTTATAATATTTTCAATATGTGTATTTAATGATAATTTTTCATCAAATAAAATTCCAAGGTCTTTGTATTCATGAACTTTGTCAAGAATATCATTTTCCATTTTATAATTAAAAGTATACACTATTTTCTTTACGAAATAACTCATGATCTTACATTTACTATAGTTGAAAAATAATTTAGAAGACTTAGACCAAGCTAAAATGCTGTTGATATCTCTCTGAAAATTCAGAGCATCAGTTAACGAGTTGATTACTTACTAATTTTCATGTCATCAGCATACAACAGAACTTTAGAGTGTTTGACAGCATCCACAATATCATTGATGAATAAATTGAATAATAAAGGACCAAGGTTACTGCCCTGAGGAACTCCAGAACTGGCAAAGTACGGTTTAGACACAAAATTATTGTAGTGGACAGATAACTTACGATTGGACAAATAGGACGCCAAGAATTTGATTAAATCAGAAGAAAAGTTGAAATTTTTATCTAGTTTGTGGAGAAGAACCTCATGATTAATATGGTCGAATGCCTTGGTGAAGTCGGTATATAATACGTCGATTTGGTTGTTATCATGAAATGCGTTCAAAGTGTATTCTGTAAAGTTCATGAGATTTGTTGTAGTTGATCTGCCAGCAATGAAACCATGTTGATTAATAGAAATTATATTTTTAACGGAATTATATATGTATTTATAAAGAATCGATTCAAATTTTTTTGAAATGTTGGATAAAATTGCAATAGGTCGGTAATTACATGTATTTGATTTGTCGCCTGCTTTAAAAATGGGACATATGAATGAAGTTTTTCTCGTAATTTTATTCATTTTCGAGAAAAGCGACAAAAACTCAAAATCGACCGCCATTTTGCATGATAGCGGTCGCATTACGTACAAGTAAAAATGGCGAGAAGTTAAATTTTAATTAATAGACTATTCTTAACAACATCCCACAAACAAAACAATTTTAACATTCAATCTACACGAAAATACAATTCTGTCTGGACTATAATATTTAACCAAACAGCGTGAGTAATGTAACCAAAATGAATTTTGGTTAAATTAACACTACTCGGTGTGGATAAATTGGAACCACTCTCAGTGTTATTTCAGTGTTAAATTTAACACCAGATTTTTTACTGTGTAGGGAAGAAAAAAGAATATTTTTTTGGGTTCAAAGTCAAAGGCTGTTTCATTAAAAATTACATTTTTTCATACAGAGGAAATAACATAACATTTTATCCTCTTTCACGATTTTTTTTTAAAATAATACATTTAAAAAAATTAATTAAATAATGTTTTATATTAGCATTTAGGAAACAGCTGGGGTGGGGGAGTTTAACTTCCAAAACCTCCTCTGGCTACGCTTGTGGTATAAAATCTATGTTTTATAATATAGTATTATTGGGAAAAAGGGAAATAATAAAAAAATAAAGCCATACGTACTTGTGTATCTTTCGAGTGTCTATTATTTATAAAGTTAAAATGAGAACTAAAATAATTATAAGAAAAAATGCGCCGCATGCGACAATTTGTTTTTACAAATAATTAAAATTAACATTATAAATTTATAAAAATTCGGAAATCATTACATTCAGTAGAGTATGTAAAACATCAGTACAAAATACTCGTATATGTAAATTTTTATCAGTACATGGGTCTGAAAATCAGTACTGTACCTACTGGCAAAATCAGTATGAATGGTCACTCTAATTTCAATTCCAATTATAATTCGAATTATTAAGATAGAGCTAAATATGACATCATTTCCTTAAAAAATCATTATTTAACATGAAATCTGTATAATATTTATGTTTTAATATTTTTGTCTAATGTTAATGTTTGGGATATTTTATTTTATTCACATTCAGATACTTAAATAAAACATTATTTCAGATAACATTCATAGACGTCAAGTGACAAACATGTGTATGTAAGTCAGTGCAGTTAAAAGCAGTTTCTAAAGTATTAAAACGCGAGTGCAACACCGGAAAATCGGCGGATGCCACACCGAAGGTAGAGCTCAACATACTTTACTGCAATAAAATCCTCATCTCCCAATCCTGTATTCCTTAACCACACAAAAATTTTATCCCGATAAATTCAACCTAAACGACTACTATCTTCATCTACTATTGGCGTAATAAGTATAGTCACTCGAATTTAAAGTTGAATAGCTTGTTTAAAAATAATCCAAAAAATTTATGTAAAACTTTATACTAAAGTATGCACATTTCTACGTTATTGTATAGAATTTCAAATTTTTAAATGTATATGCGTAGAAATAACAAAAATTTATAGCAAAAATTAGCTATGATTTTGACACATTTTTAGAAACTGTTAACTTTAATGACGTCTACTGTCAATATACATCATGCAAAAAAATTCAAATTTTGGTATAGTATAGTTATAAGCTTAGTTAAGTTATTTGCTACTGTAATTTTTTTAAATATTTATATTTTGTTTATAATAATAAAATAAGTTAACATAATAATATCTTTGTTACTGGTAATCTTATAAGATTCAAATTCAGGTTACCGATGTCTTATATAATATAAAAGAATTGTTAATCATTTTTATTTTAAGCTTATTAGGTATATGAATTATAATATTTGTTTTCTGAAAAAGTGATACCTCAGGATTCAGAAAAATAACACTGAAATCCCGATAGTATTCTACTAAAACATGAAGAAATAGACAACATAATCTTCATTGAGAGAAGATAAAATTACATGCTTCATCTGCAAAAAAGCCGGACATAATAGCAATCAATGCCAGAATAACACGCAATCAGAAATGATCCCACTTGCACATACATCTGAAACCTCAAAAATACACTTATCACAAATTGATGAACGAATCGTATCTAGATGTTGATATTTATTAAAAGGATCGTCGGATGATGGATGATAAAAAAGGATCAATAAATTACTCCTAGATGCAGACGTTTCGGTTAATATTTAACCATCTTCAGTGCTAGGTACAGATAGACAATTACACATGTAAATATACAAAACAACACAAAATATATTCAAAGTTACCTCAGAAGTTATTTAATTTACAATTAATTACCAAAATAGAACATCTTGTGGTAAGTTATTACAAAAATTTATAACAAACTTGCAGAACATCTTCCGATCCTTTTAATTAATACTTATCACAAATAACATCCGAACTAGAAACACCAGAAAATACAACAGATGAGACACCACATCACTCCAACGAACCAAACAAGAACGTAGATCAAATAAAAATAAAACCACTCAGCAAAAAATCCAGACCTACCAATAAAGAAATGCTACAGCCTACATAAACGGGAAATGAACACAAACCAACATAAATATATACTGAGACATGAAGAACTAAAAGAATTCTTGGAAAATGCACACGGCTACCATTATCCAATAACAATATCAAGAGAATTTATAGCAAACACCTCCAAATGAATAGAAACAATGACTTGTTTCTATCAATATTTACAACACAGAGCAATTAAGAACAGATTATCCAGAATACAGAAAAAACTCAAACAACAACTGTAAGAAGAACTTAACAATGTACACAAGTCAAGAATCTCTATTATCTTATCTTGTACAGAAACAGAATGTCAATTATTCAGTGGAACTGTAATGGGTATTTCTCCCATTTAGCAGAACTACAAAAACTTATAAATGACACGAACCCAACCTACATTTGCATACAAGAAACTAGATTACAACCCCATCAAACACCTAACCAACGTAACTTTACAATATGACCGATTAAACGACAGAAACGCGAGTGGTGGCGTTGCAATTCTCAGTGAAAATATACAACACTCCATAGAAATAAATATACAATCAGATTTAGAAGTGATTGCTATTACAACATACGCCCCACAGAAATTAACTATATGCAACAGTACATTCCACTAGACCATTGCACAAAAAAGGGAGACTTAGAAAATATAATAAATCAGCTACCCATACCATTTATCATCACGGGAGATATCAACAGTCACAGCCCCTTATGGGCCTGTGGAAACACAAACAGACTCGGAAAAATAATAGAAGATATTCTAGACACCGATAACAACGTAGTATTACTCAACGATAACTATTTTATTTTAATACTTACTGAAGCACCGCAGCGGAAAATACGAAACTGCAAGAAACTTGAACGGTGCAAATACTCTGAAATAAAACGGATGGGGAATCGAAGCATATGACGGGAGTTTTGAAAATAAAACGTTATTTGAATCTTAACTACCTGGTGATTATTCACATAAAACATATAGTGCCAAGAAGAATTAATATTTTACAATAATCAAAATCGAGCTTAAGACCTAGATGTGAGATGAATGAAAATGGGGCGTAAATGAATTTTACAGTAATCGCTAATCTAAAGGATTAGCGTAGAATCGAGGTAATTTAAATTCTAAACAGCAAGGCAGTGGTGCCGCAAGTAGTTTTAAAACACAACAATTGATTTATAGCGACACTGTATCGTATGAGGAGCACTTGCTGGCTTCAAATCGTAGAACAATCGTACACAAATATAAATGTCGAGTGGAACAATTACATTAAATCGTCGTAAAGGTAAGTTTGAGTCACAAAAACCAAGTGCTGCCTGTATGACACCTACGCCACTGGCGCGTGTGCGGTAGAGCACGCGCACACTGTCACACTTTAGCTACACTAGCGCTAACCGCGTAAAAATTGCAGAGTAGCAAATTAATATGGCTGATGAAATTTAGACGTAATATGATGTATGAAACAATAATAATTGTACTCAACCAAAACGGCAACGATGCGATGACGGTACCAGGAGGTTTTCCAGCCGTAGGCCCTTCTCGCTTCGGTGGCGTGGCCGCGAAGATGAATTTTATGGCCAGGACGTGGAGGTTAGCGGTGTAGACACCGGCAGGATGATGACTACGGTGATGGTTCACTAGTTTACAGGTCACAATACTCCCAAAAATTGGAACAACACGTACTGCGTTAATTTATCGGAACGACGAACGGTAGCACACAAGGTGTACGCAATACGCGGATATGAAGGCACGTGCAACACAAATCCCGGCATGGGTTATTAATGTGAATCTCTTCAGTGACAAACTATTTGTCTCGACGGTAAGTAGAGCATCCACACTTCACTGCAACTAATAAAAATGCCTTCGACACTGTATTTTAAACTAGTTTTTCCACAGGCTCAAGGTTTAAGCGAACTTTACTGTTCGGTGACTCGTACTCGACTCTCGAAGAACGAAACTGTCCAGATTGTTAATTAAATTAAGAAATAATGTACAGAGCGGTACTGCAATAAATTTTATATTTAACTAAAAGTTTTATACGTTATAATATATAAAAATCTGACGTGGCCACCACAAGACCTCCCGGCATACCTGCTTTATTCTTTTAACTTATTATACAAATATATTAATATATAAGTACTACTACTACTGCTACTATACTCACAAATATATTTTAGTTATTTTATTTAAACTGCAGAAGAAGATATAAAGCATATTTTACTATTGTCACTGTCATGTCATAATCATTTAAATCAGTAACAAATGTAAATCGATCATGGACCACAAGATACCGAAATACTAAATTATAAATATATACTTTAAGGCTCTACACTTAATGAAAGCAATATTGCTGCAACAGAATCAAAATTCACGATTCTGGCTATATTGCTCAAAATAAAAATCTGAAATTTACCATAAGTAATTACGAAGCATTATTTGATCGAAAAATTGTTGCGACAACAATTAGAGAAAATAAGAATTAAATTATGCATTTTAATATTACAGACTACGGCTTTATTATTGCATATTTATTAATTTTGTTTCAAATAGTCGATTCCTTGCATTGTTCGTGAGAGTGCTAAGAAAATATTTTTTGTCAAAAAAATTACACATCTGAGGAAAAAAATAGTAAAAAAACGGCCAAATTGACTATTTTTACTAATTTATTACTAAAATACCATTAAGTATTTCAAAATATAATTTCTTAGCACTCTAGAGTCATCTTTTAACTATCTATATATAAAATATGAACAGTGTAGGTGTACTAACAAGAGCTCAGTTTGTACTCGTAATATAGCAAGCTCCCTTTTCACTATATTTTTGACACAAGTGTAGCGCCTTAATTATTCTTAAATGATACCAGATACAGAAATATTTATAAAATACCGATTGTAGGTAATAATCACATGATCTTTCATTTAAAATAAAAAAAATTGTCTTAAATTTAATATTTATTTCCGGTTTGTAGATTGAAACCAAAAATAGGAGGTGCACAACTAGATGCTATAACAGTCCTAAATACAAAATTTCAACTTTTTACGTCTAACCGTATTTGAGTTATGCGACATACATACGTCCGTCCGCACGTCCGCCCGTCCGTATGTACTGACGTCACGACGAAACTAGTCATAATGGATTCAGAAAAGTTCAAAACGGATATTTCCGTCAAAATCTGAGAACCGAAATTTTTCGCGATTACAATACTTCCTTTTTACTCCGTACAAGGAAGTAAAAATAGAACCACCCACATGTTGCAACCAACCCCTAACGGTTAAACATATACTACTGGAATGCCCCTTGCACACACAAACAAGAATAAAATACCAAACAACATTAAACTGACACTAGCAAACACGCCCGACAATATACAAAATGTAATCCACTACCTTAAAGACATAAATTACTTTAATAAAAATAATCTGTATACAATATATTATTATTATGATATCATACATACTATTAAGATAATTTTACAAAATGTAGTACCAAAGTCCTAATAGCCACCGATGCTGAAGGACCGAAAACTTAAATGAAAAAAAAAAATTAAAAAAACCTATTTGTTATCACTTGTTCAATTAACATTGAATTCATAAAAAAATTAATCATGTACTTAAATATTATTATTAGGCATTTTAAATTAAACACATTAAATTTTATCGTAGGTAGGTATTTTTCGCCCCAATGTGAGCATTTATGAATTAACAAATGATAAAATTTTGTTTTATCTCGCATTCGTGGTCACATGTTTAATTATCAGTGATTTCAATGTTTACACATTGAAAAATAAAAAATGACAAATAATAATAATATGCTATAATTTGTTTAAAATGTGATTTAACGGACAGTTGAACATACAAACAAATTTTTATATTTGGTACAGAGCAGTAATAATTAATAATAGTTGTTATACTACTATTTGTGATTAAAATAACTTCGGCAAAATTTTATACAAAAGTTTGTGCGTCGGCCGATTTTTAAAGTAAACTGTAGGTCCCTACTTATAAAATATAGTACTACCTACCAATTATCTATTTGTTTCTATAGTAAATGTTTAAGAGAATAGATAAAACCCTGATTAACCCTTTCAATACTGCGGGGATATATACCTACGTCCCAAAATATTTTCAAAAAATTCTGTACTCAAATTTACTCATTTAAATTACATTGGGATGGGATAACTTAGTAGTTTATGGTTTATTTAACATTTTTGAATGGATAGTACTATAAATACCACTAGCACATGCGTCAGTGAAAACCAGTCGTTTATCACACGTGGTTGCTTTTATTGTCATATAAGACTGTATTTTGATAGTGTAGAGATAAATCTGACATTATTTTCTAATTGTAGTACATCATATTAGTGACAGGTAAGTTGTTTATACAGTATTTTGCAAGGAAAGCTTGTCTATACAGTAAAAATTAGGGTTCTGGGATAAATATATCCCTGCAGTAATATTGTATGGGATATATTTGTCCCAACAGTACTATGAAGCTATACCAACAAACATTCTGGTGTGTCTTCTTAGTACTGCAGGGACATTATTGTCCCAGTAATCGGTTCACATTAATTACTGCAGGGACAAAACTGTCCCAGGCCTTTTTTCAAAAAAGAATAAAAAATTAAAATTTCAAACTATGCTTATAAGTATTGCTTATATAATAGGATGTGATTTCAGTTATATTTACGTTGTTAAGTTTATTAGCCAAAAGTCGTATTGAAAGGGTTAAATCATGACGACTGGTTTTCAGAAGACTAGTCAAGTTACTTTTAGCAACCGGTTGAGTTTTATTTTTAAATCGAATTTTCCACCGTATAAATTTCTATGTACGAGTACGATTACACCAAAAATCTAGGGTAATATCGTTTGGCTTTGAAAATATCAAAGTTAAGTCAATATCTAAAACCTCAAAACCACGTTGTATAACACATGTTCATCAGTCTTGTCACTCGTTTTGGTAGAAACAATGAATGAACTGAACTAAATAAAGAACCTCATACTCTTCTTGAGTCCCACATACTCGGTTTTTGGTAGAAACTCTCATTATACTCAACTAAATAAGAACCCAATACCCTTCTTGAATCCCACATTATTCGGATTTGATAGGAAGCAATGAGATATAAAATTATACATATAGAATGGCGGATAAGCACTGCAAGGCGTGATCAGCCATCTTTGATGTAATCTGTTATGTTGGTTGCGGCCTAGCGGTAATATTTTCATGTACTTTTACTGAAATTATATTCTTCCATGTTTCAATTTTAAAACGAAAACATAAAATATTTAATAAAAAAAAATTGTACATTATTATCTGTTTATGTTTAAAGACAAATTAATAGTTTTGTTTACATTTTAATTAGATAAATGGATTGTAATATAATTTAATGCTGCGAATATACATATTTAGAAACAATATAGTTTAAGAATTAAAATATCTTTTTTAAATTTTGTTACAGTAATAACATTATACGTCGTGGCCTCAGTCGTTTTTAGATGGCGTGGTTTTTAGATGGCGTGGACATTATAACGCGTGGATTTTATACGGTGTAGTTTTAGGTTTTTACTTATATTGAAATATTATACGTCGTGGTTTTTAGGTTCTGAGTTTCTGAATTCAACCGTGGCAGGACACACACAATTGACAAATCACGATCAGGACGTCCAAAATCGGCTACCACAACAGAAATGGTGGATAAAAGCCATTATACGGTTTTGTAAGATCTACGAAGAAGAGTCCATGAAATTAAGCAAGGTATAGGTATCTCTTATAAATGAGTTGTTCATATTTTAACGTTTTAGGGTCGAAAAAAATATTCGCAAGATGCATGCCGCAGTCGATAGTTTGGTAGAATTTATGAGGAATCCAACAGATTTAAAGAGGCGATTCATGACCATGGATGAGACATGGATTCACCACAACACATCTGAATCTGAACTAAAACTTCAATCACAACTGTTGACTGACCGTTGGGAACCCGTTTCGAAGAAGGCAAAGGAGTTTTGCTAATTGACTATATTGAAAAGGAAAAAACTATTATTATACTACAAATTACTTTTGAACAAGTTAAAAGCAGCCATTCAGGAAAAACACTCCAGAAATGGCCAAAAAGGTGTTGTTTTATCACGACAATGCACCCGCACATTCAAGCACAATCGCACAGCAAAAATTATCGGAATTGAAGTTTCAAATCCTTCCGCATTCACCGTATTTACCTGATTTGGCTCCCACTGACTTCCACCTATTGCGGAAACTAAAAAAACCTGGCTGGAAAGAGATTTCTGTCGTATGAAGAGGTGACCGAGACTGTAAACGGCTATTTTCAGGACCTTGAAGAAAGTCACTTCCGGAAGGAAATCGAAAAACCTTACAAATGTTTTGCCTAATTTGTTTAGCTTCGAATGGATTGTTGCGAAAAAAAAATAATTTGAGCCAGATTTCTTTTGTTTCCTTTGTCATTCCGGAAACTTTTCAATCCATCCTCGTAATTATGGTGATGTGATATACATATAATGTTACATGTCTGGATTCAATTACAAAGAGAAGAATTAAGATATTACAGAATTCATGTATACAATTTATTTTAGGTATAAGAAATAGATCATATCTCGCATGCCTTCGCTGAGCTAATATTAGTCCGGTCGCCGAGCCATGTAACCTGGAAGTTGGGTACAACAAATATTTTATGATTGATTCTAGTACTATTTGATATACTGAATCATAATATGACGGGTGCCAGAGAGGCACCCCTGGGCAACTCCGGGAAATTCGAAAAGAAACTGGATTTTTTTGGTTATTTGCCAATAACTACTAAACGGGTAGTTCTACATTTAAGATTGTCCAGTGCATTTTTGTAGAGAACAAAATTTCCAAAAAAATGACACTGACACTGACAATGACAATGAACTGCTCTGTTCGATTAACCGTTTCTGAGATACACGCGTTCAAAATTTTCTTCGAGAAAAACTTGATTTTTTTTTACTTTTTTCATAATTTATTGTGTTTAATGACCTGTAACTTCTAAACAAATTCAAATTTTGATATCCGGTTTATTTTATTAAATTCTGCAAACAATTCTCTATAAGATAGATTATATGAAATTTTTCTGGAAGGCCTTAGTTACACCAAAATTTTAAGATTTTCTTCGACAGAAACTTGAATTTTTTTTACTTTTTTCATAATCTTATAATTTTGGCTTAACTAAGGCCTAATTTCATATAATCTATCTTACATAGAATTGTTTGCAGAATTTAATAAAACAAACCGGATATCAAAATTTTAATTTGTTTAGAAGTTACAGGTCATTAAACACAAAACTTATGAAAAAGGTAAAAAAATTTCAAGTTTCTCTCGAAGAAAATCTTAAAATTTTCGCTTAACTAAGGCCTTCAAGAAAAATTTCATACAATCTATCTTATAGAGAATTGCTTGCAGAATTTAATACAAAAAATCGCATATCAAAATTTTAATTTGTTTAGAAGTTACAGGTCATTAAACACAAAAATTATGAATATAGTAAAAAAATTTCAAATTTCTCTCGAAGAAAATCTTAAAATTTTGGCTTAACTAAGGCCTTCAAGAAAAAATTCATACAATCCATCTTATAGAGAATTGTTTGCAGAATTTAATAAAAGAAATTGAATACCAAAATTTTAATATTTAGAAGTTACAGGTCATTAAACACAAAAATTATGAAAAGAGTGAAAAAAATTCAAGTTTCTCTCGAAGAAAATCTTAAAATTTTGGCTTAACTAAGGCCTTGAAGAAAAATTTCATATAATCTATCTTATAGAGAATTGTTTGCAGAATTTAATAAAAGAAACCGGGTATCAAAATTTTAATTTGTTTAGAAGTTACAGGTCATTAAACACATAAAAAAGTAAAAAAAAAATCAAGTTTCTCTCGAAGAAAATCTTAAAATTTTGGCTTAACTAAGGGCTTCAAGAAAAATTTCATACAATCTATCTTATATAGAATTGTTTTCAAAATTTAATAAAAGAAACCGGATATCAAAATTTGAATTTGTTTAGAAGTTACAGGTCATTAAACACAAAACTTATGAAAAAGGTAAAAAAATTTCAAGTTTCTCTCGAAGAAAATCTTAAAATTTTCGCTTAACTAAGGCCTTCAAGAAAAATTTCATACAATCTATCTTATAGAGAATTGCTTGCAGAATTTAATACAAAAAATCGCATATCAAAATTTTAATTTGTTTAGAAGTTACAGGTCATTAAACACAAAAATTATGAATATAGTAAAAAAATTTCAAATTTCTCTCGAAGAAAATCTTAAAATTTTGGCTTAACTAAGGCCTTCAAGAAAAAATTCATACAATCCATCTTATAGAGAATTGTTTGCAGAATTTAATAAAAGAAATTGAATACCAAAATTTTAATATTTAGAAGTTACAGGTCATTAAACACAAAAATTATGAAAAGAGTGAAAAAAATTCAAGTTTCTCTCGAAGAAAATCTTAAAATTTTGGCTTAACTAAGGCCTTGAAGAAAAATTTCATATAATCTATCTTATAGAGAATTGTTTGCAGAATTTAATAAAAGAAACCGGGTATCAAAATTTTAATTTGTTTAGAAGTTACAGGTCATTAAACACATAAAAAAGTAAAAAAAAAATCAAGTTTCTCTCGAAGAAAATCTTAAAATTTTGGCTTAACTAAGGGCTTCAAGAAAAATTTCATACAATCTATCTTATATAGAATTGTTTGCAAAATTTAATAAAAGAAACCGGATATCAAAATTTGAATTTGTTTAGAAGTTATAGGTCATTAAACACAAAAATTATGAAAAAAGTAAAAGAATTCAAGTTTCTCTCGAAGAAAATTTTGAACGCGTGTATCTCAGAAACGGTTAATCGAAGAGAGCAGTTCAAAGTGTCATTTTTTGGAAATTTTATTCTCTACAAAAATGCACTGGACAATCTTAAATGTAGAACTACCGGTTTAGTAGTTATTGGCAAATAACCAAAAAAATCCATTTTCTTTTCGAATTTCCCGGAGTTGCCCAGGGGTGCCGCTCTGGCACCTGTCATATTATGATTCAGTATATCAAATAGTACTAGAATCAATCATAATATACAGAGACATTTACATTTAGCTTGTTTCAGCCATAAAATTTTGTTGTCTAAAATACCGGAGTATATTTATAACAAATTAAAATCATCAGCTAATTATACACAAACTCGTCTTAAGTTTTTCTCATAAAATTATAATACCAAAGCACTCATCATGCGTACTAATGTTTCAGAGGCGTATTTATAGGTGTGTGGAGAGTGCGCAGAAGCTGGGTCCCGTACGATTAAAGGGCCCCGGCCTGCCTAAAACTGTGCATTTTCACCTTAACAAGACATTTTTTTTTAAATAATTTTTATTGGTGCCCTGAAATTTGAGCATCTTAACATTATTTATAAACATTCTGGCTACTTTTTATATGACCATTGGCATCCTTCCGGAGAGAAAATAAAATTGTTTTACATAAAACAATGACGATACCAATGAAAAAAATTTAAATTATGTTTGCTTTATTCGACTCACGAAAAAAGAGTAGGTAGCTAAAATGCAGTTTTTCTCGCAGTGAAAAATATAAGTAATTTTAAGAAAACTTTTATTTTTTAACAACAAAAAATTTCGCGTACGGCGCTTTGCAATTTTTTACGATTTATACTATTCAAAACAATAATTCTGCAAAAGAACATAACACATATAAATGTAGCTATATAATTATTCTTTTCCCCAGGCCGATCTAATGAGCCCAATGCCAGTATCAGATTTAAAATTTACTTGTTTAAATGGGGCCCCAAAAATATTACGCACAGGGCCTCGTCAACCATAAATAAGCCACTGGGACTTTTTCTTATTCTGCCGCCAAGCTGTATAATGATTAAGGTTCAAGGGAAATAGAGAAATGGTGAATAATTATTAAATTATTTTTGAAAATCATGACCGCCGCCGGGAATTGAACCCGGGACCGGGAATAATAGTGTATGGAAAATCATGATAGCCGGCGAGAATTGAAGGCAGGACCGATGTAGCTCAGATGGTAGAGTGTCATCCCGGCAAGATGAAGGTCCCGGGTCATGATTTTCAAAAATAATTCCGTATAATGATATTTGTATTTTAACTTGCTTAGATTTAAGATAAAATATCGACAGCTTTCAAGAAGTTTTAATTAATTTGGAAACGTTAAAGTGAAATTAATTGAAATTATGCATTTTATTAATTCATTATTATCTCGGTTTAAGAATTATATACTTGGTTTTCTGTACACGTATATCAATAATTAATATTGTCAACTTATTTTTGTATTAATAATTTAAGCTTATATGGAAGAGCAGCTGTAAGCTGAAGTTTGCCTAATAAAAGTATTACCTACTATTTAGATTTTATGCTATTATGCTTCTTATTTAGTAGAAAATATAATTAATAATTTACCTCATTGTTGACATGGTACACAACGATGAGAAGATTTATTTTTATTATAATTGATGAGATAGCCGCCAAAGTAGACCAATTAATAAAAAGAAGAATTAAGTTCTTAAGCGTTAATTATGTTATGATGTTAAAAACACAAAGTTTCTTAATGGAAATTTAATAACAATACATGTGCCATTTATGCGACAATGTTTTCTATTAAATAATTCAATCATAATATTTCACTTACTAATTTCCCATTTAAATACTTGCGGCTACATCAAATACTATAACTTCTCATACCTATTTCCGACAACACAGTTTATCGATATTTTGTTTTGACCAGTATCGCAATACCGTGGTAGTTCGGGGTGTTTGGAATGCTCGTTTTCAAACAAATTATTCACTAAATCGGGATATTAGTTTACGTAGAACACCACATAAACTGTTAAAGTTGTCGTGTTTACGTAGCATATGTGACCGAAAACATGCACTTGTTTAACCGATGCAAGAACAGTGCGAAGTATACTGTTTTCCGATATTTCCTACACGAGCTTACAGACTTTCCATCGCAAATCGCACCGCCACACAAATATGTACAGATTGGTTACTTACATCACATAGATACGAGTGCAATTAAACAAAAGTTATACATACTCCAACTAACTCATCCTTTTCTCCGAAATGTTAGTTACCTGCATCTATTATATATTCCTGAATATAGATTAATTAAATCACGGAATAATTCTTTAAATCTGAACTTATACAACGTTTTACCTGAATCAATTAAGAATTTATCGTATAGTATTTTAAAATCAAAATTAATTAATTAAAAGCTGGTGTTGTAGTTAATGACTGACGTTACTGGCATAACCTGAAAAGTAGGTATGTCTTATACTTATACGAAACCTAAAACCAATTCATAAATACTGTTCTAAATTTAAATTTTTATGTTGTGTTCTGTGTATAAAACGGGCTGGCTCCAAAGCGCGACCAAGTCCATTCTTAACTGGAACAAGGTATAACCATTGACTAAATAATACGACTGGCAATCATGTGGTTATTGTATTTTAATTCCTGGTTGAACTAATCGTCGCCTAGCAAACAAATACAAAAACCGACAAAAACTTATGATTGCGGCAGATAGACGGGCGGAGGCGGCAATGCTGCTCATATCGCGTGGTGTCTTTACGTTGCCAGTCTTAAACAGAGTATTGTTATAACACTTATTCCGCCATGTACCTACCAGACTGGCGATAAAATAATTGTCACATTTAGGCCATTTGCACAAAAAAACACTTTGTGGTGAATCAGTTTAAATAAGCACTGTATTTATATGAAGCCATTTACTACGAGTATATCTATGAAAAAAGATCAGTTGATCGAACGCGCTGCTATGTCGCATGAGTGTTCCGTTGTACTAGGTGGTACAAAAGTAATCACCCTATCGGATATTGCTTTCATTTTTGCAGCTATTTTTGCATTAAATCATGGCGGGCGGTGGAGGCACGTCTGGCGATAACACTCCAGTTATTGAAAAAAAGTGTAAATATTGTAAACGTAGTGTAGTAAACAACCCCGTGAAATGTGACATTTGTGAACAGTTAATGCATAAATATTGTGCAGAACGCAAATACTTAACTATTAGTGACGGAACAACAATCTGTTGTCAAGATGAAAAATTTGTGGACGCCATTGACTCAGACAGTACTAAAGTCAATGAAAAATGTATTATCTATACTCTCCGTATGGAAATATCACTTTTAAAAAGGATTATAATTGAAAAAGAAACAATAATAAGTGATAAAAGCACGATCATTGAAGCAAAAAAACAATATTATTGAATTATTAAAAAATAAACTGATTTCAGAACCTCTAGCTACATCTAGTGTCAAAAATTCGATTTCTGATATAAACAAAACAACAAGTGTGAATACAACACAAAAACAAAATCTAACTAAATTAACCACACAAAAAGACACTAAGCACAACTTAATAACCTCCAAAACTAATGACCAGCAAAAAAACATAAATAAACCAAATGAAGTAACAACTAATTATACTGATAAATCGACAAAAGATGGAAATTATTCATCGCACACAGAAAAATGGTCTACAGTGGTACGCCGTAGACGTACAATTAATAAAACGGGCTGTTCCAAAAGCATTACTAGTATTGAAGTTACACCAAAAAAGTCTTACATCTATGTATCTCGTCTTAAACCAACAACAACACCCGATGATATAAAAAATCATCTCAAAAATTATTTTCCCGAAGTTGAGTGCGTGAAAGAAACCTCCAAACATCCGGAGTATTATAGTTCATTTAAAGTAACAGTGGACCTCCTAAACTTTGATAAGGCAATGAAAGAAGAAATCTGACACCGAGGAAAGACGGACCAGGATAACAACAGACTCAAATAAAGAACCAAGTATCAATAATTATGACACTCTTCTACTCAACTGTCAGGCACTGACTCACAATAAAGTAAACCATATCTACACTGAGTATCTTAATAACTCAAATAATCTTAAAATCTTATGTCTCACCGAAACATGGTGCAACTCATTCTCAATTCATAATATATAATATTTTGCTAATTTCATAAATGTTGCACACTATTGCAGATCTACATTCAAGGGTGGTGGAGTAGGAATTTGGTGTCACAAAAGTCTCATTACCAAACCTATTGATATAAACAAATTTAGTATTGACAAACATTTTGAGATTTGTGGAGTGCTGTTGAACTCAAAATCAAACTACACCACCATTATTCTCACATGTTATAGATTACCGTCTGGTGACCTTAATTTATTCTGTACCAAATTATCATTAGTGTTAGATTTAATTTTCAAACCTGAACTAAATATTCTGCTTGTAGGTGATTTTAATTTAGATCCTAATAGAGATACAAATGAGTACGACATGTTAACTAATAATATGCTATCCTACAGGTTGATTAATGTTGTATATGAACACACAAGGGAAGACAAAATTTTGGATCACATTCACACTAATCTGAACTCGACAACAGTATACGTGCAGTCCAACCACATTTCAGACCATAGAAGTATTTTCTTCAATAGTAACATTTATGATGTAATACCTAAAACCGGAAAAGTCGGGCGTATTTATAGTCAGAGTAATATGGGTAGGTTTTACCAACACTGGAAAATGAAGCATGGTCTTCTGTATACAATGAAGAAGACACTAATAAAGCTTTCAATTCATTTTACACACTGTTTATGCACCATTTTGAAACACATTTTCCTCTACGCAAACTAAAAAATCATGCAGAGAGAGGATGGGTTACCAACGAAATTAAAGTATCAAGCGAAAGATTAAAAACAGCGTATCACCTTCAAAGGCAATATCCCGAACTACGGAATTATTATAAATGTCTAAAAAAGAAATATACCGTTCTATTAAAGACCACTAAAGAGTCATTCTACCAAAATAAAATTTGCAACTCTGACAACCCGGCCAAAAGTGCATGGGCTGTTATAAATAAAAGAAAACCCAAACACTGTTGCAGAGAGCCTCAATGTCTTTTTTAGGGATGCTCCTCTAAACATTTTAAAATCAATTCCAAATAAACCAGAGTCAGAACTTAAATCGCAAAATACAGTAAATTTCTTTTTGACTCCTTTTTGCGAATTGGAAGTTATGTCAATATTAAAAAGTAAACTAAAAAACAAGCGCTCATCAGGGCCTGATGAGATCTCGAGTTTTTTAGTTAAAAAAGTCTCTCAAGTAATATGTCAGCCTCTTACTTACATAATTAATCTCTCATTTGGAAATGGAGAATTTCCAGAAAAAAATAAAACAAATAAAATAATTCCAGTTCACAAAAAGGGAGACAAAAGTACCATGAACAATTATAGACCTGTTGCTTTGTCGTCCATTTTTTCAAAAATATTGGAATATTGTTTTTTAGCAAGACTGGAAGTCTTCCTAAATCAAACAAATATCTTACAAAAGAACCAATTTGGATTTCGACCCAAATGCCTAACAATGGACGCTGTTCAACACCTATATGAGAAAATTACCTCCTCTTTAGAAAATGACGAAAGTCCTATAAGCCTGTTCTGCGACCTTAGCAAGGCGTTCGATTGTGTTAGGCACGAGCGCCTGCTATATAAACTCGAGACTATGGGAATTCGTGGAATTCCCTTAAATTGGCTTCGAGGCTTTCTGCATAACAGGCAACAGTATGTATCTCTTTATCATCATTGTAAATTCTCTAACGAAATAAAAACCATTAACTCTAGTTCTCTGGTCACCAACGTTGGTGTGCCCCAAGGGGCAGTCCTCGCGCCAATTCTATTTATTCTGTACACTAATGATAATGATATTAATTTAGCATTTAGTGGAGACATCATAGTCTCTCTATACGCGGATGATACATCGATTGTTGTATCAGATAAAAAAAGCGGAAAACTTCTCGAAAAATGTCATAATTGTTTGCAGGAACTCGAAGAGTGGTGTAATGACAATTTTCTGTTCTTAAATGAGTCAAAAACGACATACCTACAATTTCATAACTATCAAAATAGAAATGTTCCAGAATTGAACATTTCTATCAATGATACACCATTGTTAAAATCAAAATCAACAGATTTTCTAGGCCTAGAAATGGACGAAAAGCTCAATTGGAAACAACAGTGTAAAAAAGTCATTACTGCGCTCAGTCATTCCTGTTATCAATTTAGACATTTGAGATGTTTTCTTAGCCAAAAGCAATTGTTAATGTATTATCATGCGGTGGTAGAATCTAGACTTAGATATGGAATCTGCTTCTGGGGCACATCAACATCGGCTCAGGACGTGTTTATCGCACAAAAGAGAATTATCCGTTGTATTGCGAACGTGAAACCAAGTACTAGCTGCAAAGGGCTATTTAAACATTTTGGTATCCTTCCTCTCTACTGCATTTTCATCTTTGAAATATGTAAATATATTTACAGCAACAAACAAAATTTTCAATTAAACAGTGACGTTCACTCATTTAATACTAGGCAAAAAGATAAATTTAGAAAGCCATTGTGCAAAACTAACATTGGCAAAAATGCTCCTCAAGTTATTGGACTGCGCGTATACAATTGTCTTCCATCAGATATAAAAAATGCTATTAATCTTAATATCTTTAAAACCAACCTGAAACAATACTTACTGTCTCATTGTTTTTACAGTCTAAATGAATACTTTGTATTAAATGAACTTTAAAAATGTAAATGTTTTCTCATGACATTGTCTTTTTTTATATTAGTACTTAAGTTTAACATGTAATGACCTTTCCAATATTTTGTAAAAAAAGTCGAATGGAATAAAGTTATATAATAATAATAATAAAAGCTGGTGTCTCATGTCATCGCGTCTTTGACATTTATGAAGTAAACAGCTGAAAATACACGTAGTCGTACTATTAATTGCTATACTCATCTAGAACGCAGAATAATTGTGTCAAAATAGTTTTGACAAATAATCAGTCGGTGGTTTTGGTACAACGAAAATTTCGTCGTCGATTCCCTGGTTGTGTGCTATTAACTGGACAAACATTGCGGCGTTTAGACGCTCGCCCCGAGGAGACTGACTTAACACGGGACAGTAGCAGACATGGCCTGCCCCGCAGCAGCATTTTAGTCGAGAATATCACTGCTGAGGCAACACTGTTACTGTTAATGATTCATGGATAAAATAAAGGACTTGTGAGCGCTGCAGAACTATGATGAACGACTTCGTTCTGCCGCAAATTGACGAATTGGGTTTGGAGAACATCTGATTACACCAGGAAGGTGCAACCGCAAACACAGCAAGCAAGCATTACCGGGCGGCTTGATCTATCGTTTTGGCGATTTACACAGATCCGCGAGATCGCCCAATATGACCGTTCCAGAGATATTTCTTTGGGGTTTTTTGAAGTTCAGGGTCTATACGAACAGCCACAGACCTTTGCATTCCTAAAGAAGACCATCCAACAAGAAGGGGATAACTAATCGTCAGAAGTTTTGACACAAATGCTGTGAAATGAGCTCGAATGTGACTTAATGAAAAAAAAATTACACGTTTAAGTAAACATAATCAGCACACATAACTATTTTTTTTTATTAACAAAGAAAGTTACTGTCTTAGGAAATCGGGTGATTTGAGCTATCTTGTATAACGTTCAAGTACATAGCTTACACAGTAGCGCATTAGATCACCCAGAAGTTGGATTCCGTTGGTATAATGACTACATTTAAATCTATTACCTACTTACGAGAATCGAGTAGATACTTTAAGTGTCTTGTATGTAAAAAATTGTCTTAGTCTTTGAGGAAATAAAGATTGCATACAGAAAACAGATTGAAAAACTAACCAGTCTTTTATTCCTGATAAAACTGAGGATACAAAAATGTGCCTTGTTTTAATAAAATTTAAAAAAATATGTCGATGCAATTTGTTGAAAAAAATTATAATCCCGAAGAGACGTGACTTAATGATAACGAAGTTATTTGTCTGAGCATCAACAATATTCACAAAGATCGGTAGCTACAAGGCAGTTTTGCCAGTTTTGTTATGAAACCAAGTTCAAATATTTGTCAGATAATTTCATATTTTATACGATTTATTGTCAAAACCGAAAATATGGGACTTAAGAATGGTAATGTTTTGTTCATTTAATTTAGTTAATTCTAAAATAAACTTTATCAGAGTTATTGCCAAAACCTCAAGAATGGTAATATTTTGTTCATTTATAGTTTAGTTTATCCCGGTTTATCCTAAGCCTCGTCTCTACGGGACTATAATTTTTTTTAACACGATTCCACGTTCGTGGCTCTAGACTCAGCCATAGATATAAGAAAATAATAGTTAAATTAATTTTTTTTTGTCTTAATAAAAAACCCGCATCCATAACTATCAACTAAGCAATATTAATAGTAAATATCTCCAACCCTTATATGCTGTTCCTTTTGTCAAATTAGACCAACTTGTATGTTAATATGTCGTTGGCATCGGATTTCCAAGCTATATACGTACGTTATCCTGTATTTAACATTCAACTTAAAATTTGAAAGCTTTCTTTACACAGAAATATGAGATTAACAACAACTTTCTACTAAGTATGAAAGAACATAGCGGTAGCAGTGTTTATAAGTTTCAGAAAAGGGTAACGATTACTTAAAGTTTCCAGGCAGAATACTAAGCATGCATAATACGACTTAAAATTTATGTGTTAAATAATACCGTGGAAAGCTTCTAATTCAAAGTAACCACACAGTTTGAGAAACAACGTTCAACTTTAGTATAAAGGTATAACGACATAATCATCCCTATCTACTCAACTTCTCTACCTAATGGTAACTATCATCATTTGTTGAGAACACTATAACATATCTAATACCGTTCAAATATGAATTATTTAATGTGAAAAGTTAGACGGTAATATAGCTTGATTAATTACCTATATTGTTCAGTGTCTTGTCTTAATTATTTTGCTACTCAAAAGAGCAACACTATAATTAGTGCTTGTTGACATTCTGTTTAGGAAGATAACCTAAGATTACCAGATTAACTTTCAATCAGTTCTAAAATAAGTTTAATTATTTCTAAAGTTATACTTACTTATTTAAAATTTATTCAAGTTGAATTATTCAGTAGTAATGTCATGTCATTACTTTCAAATTTCAAGATTATCTTATCACTTCATGAAAGGAAACATTTTAAATTGATTTTGATGTACCTACCTACAAAGCGTACAGTTTAATTAACCAATTTAAAAATATTTCACACAAAATTTCAGTCAGTTGTTACAATTTCCATGTGTGTTTATTATGTCTCATTGATTACATTTAGGAGTAAAATATAATAATAATAATGGTAACGCAATTTCTCTCATGTAAAATATAATATTTTATCTAATATCATAACTGAAGCAGGGGATGATCTAGGATTTTTCAAAGAGCAATATTATATCCGATTTTAGAAAAATTCACAACGTATATCCTTTGTTTCACTCTGACTTGTGGTGTATTTTAACATTAGGTAGATACTGCTACTGCTAAAAAAGGACAAAAATAGTTATTACATTATTATATAAAAATGCAAACAGAAAAGTAAAACTTTTTACCTTTTCAATATGAAGCTTTCGTGCATTTTTTAAATAGATAAAATATTCTATGCGAGATTCTAGGTTGTAGAATAATGTGGATCGCTTAAATATGAAATATAAAAACTTTCAAAGTATGAGAATTTTTTCTAGTGCTACCATACTTTACACACATGTGGATTTATCTCACAGTACCGAATTCCATTATTTGTCAGTGCCATCAACTGTGCGGGTACATTGATTCGAAAGATTGGTATTTTTTCAGCGTCTGTTAAATATTTCAAACTAAAAGAAGAGGAAGGTCAAAAGACTTCACTTAAATATTAAAGATGTGCTCATTTATAATTCCATTTCAACGTGATTCAATAATGAGTACGTTCCAAATTAAAGAGAAAATTGTAAATTCAAGGTCTCTTTATGTACAAAAGCGACTATATCATTGTATTTCTGATGTGAATTATGTATGGGTAAATTTTCCATTTATTTTGTTAGTACAGAAGCATTGCACTATTTATTTTCAATTATTCAAAGAGTAAGTATGTATTATAAGCGAACTTAATTAATATTATGCTCTGAAATAAATAATACACTGTAAAATATTACAGAAACGAAGTATAAAGCACACTGTTTATACTTCTAGGTAAAATAAATTTAATTCACAAATCAAAAGAAAATGCAAGTAAAATATTATAGAAAAACAGTAACCTATTTTCTTATGAAACTTATATAACATGCAAGGAGGAAATATTTATAAATTCTGTTTATATTTCTTGTGCTTAAAATAAAACAAAGTTATAAAATAAAATAAAAAATGCAAGTGCAGCAGTATACACATTATGATAAGCGATATTTTGCCGAGAAAATAAAGTAATGTACCTAACTTGCTACTCGTATAAAATTTAGAGAGATTCATGTTGTAGATTTTTTCGTTTAGAAAATGTGTTTATATAAGAAGAAACAGTTTTAGAAATTTTGAATAGCAGAGCAATATAGGTAACGATAAAGGAAAAAATGAAAAAAATGCAGACAAAAGTAATTTATTTATTGAATAACTTCGAATTCCTATTATCACTTTGTTCGTTTTCGACTACATTTACAATTTTATCTTCATCGGTGAATGGTAAATGAAAAAGATTACACTGTTATTTATTTGTCCGGTTTTATTTATGGTGCAACGTTTACGAAACTTCAAATAGACAAACAATTTATACGAACAGCATTTTGTTCTTTTTAATTTCAAATTCTTTGTTTTATCAAAATAAAACACATAAAATTGTATTCTATCGAAAAGAAAGAGAGACATTTCAAAGTTTAACCTTTTCCAAACGTACCAAACAAACTAATAATCGATCGATTAGCTTTCGAACATTTAAACAACAGAAAATAAATAAAACTGAAAGTAGTCAAATCAAAGAAACAAAAGAAATCCGAAACAGAAACAAAGCTGTCAAAGAAAAAGAATCCTTTTTCTTATTAAGATTGATAACTTACTTAGGAGAATGTAAACTATTGCCATAAATCTCGGGATTGCCTGCTAAATTCTAAGACGGAACAGTCAATATTACCAATACCCTGATCGCGTTTCTTCTCAAACATTTCTCAATTTGCAGTAAGATATATTTTTCAGCTTCATTAGGTTTCTAATAAATACATGAAAAATATGATGTTGCAATCACATAACATTCCACCATACTACTCGTATAACCAAAATCAAATAGTTTTCAGTAATACTTTTGACAATAGGCTCGTCCACTGTATTTTTAATTTTAATTTTTACAAAATTATATAAGAAATTATGACGATAAGCGAAATGCGGTGCGAAAATTCTGTTTATTGAGCGAAATATACATATATTTTTTTAATGTCTGGAATTTGCTTGTGACGTCGATGGTATCTCCAGCGGAACTCAAACAGTTTATGTACATTTTCCTAAAAACAAATTATATATTTATTTAATATTAAAAAATAGTTTTGCTACGTAAGTAAAGATAAAATCAATTTTGAGGCCACAAACGTTCCACATGCTCTTCATTTTGCTTTTGTTGCCTGTTTGTGTCTTATGTGTTTCCATGTGTGAACAGCGCTTTAAAAAACATATTTTGTAGCAGTTAAAATTCTAAACTAAAATCAAACACAAATAAAATAAGCACGAATAATGGAATATTGACAGATGTCCCTTCTTCTCATGTTGTGATCGCGCTAAAATTTTATGGCCAATAACAACGTTTCATATGAAACATACTACGCCCCATACTATATACGCCTTGGATTCTTAAATAATTTATATCTTAGAAATTAAATTATTTTGAAACTTGTTTTCTTCACTATTAGTAATGACTGGACATGTAATTTATGTTTTCATCATTACTATTCCCTATTTCGATTATGGTGCAGATGCCTATTTTATAACTCTTAGTACCTAATATAGGTATTTATTTATTAATTATGATACTCAAGTCTGAGACCGAAAGGTATAAAGGTATTGGATTAAGTAAGTATTTGACAGTCTGTTTCTGATTTATTGTTTCTATTGATTCGAAGATAAAATCAATATTTTAAATATGAGTTTTGATGTATTAATTTTATGTTTATGTTTATTAATTTTAATTAATAAACTATTTATACAATTAAATATGTCATTCATATATCTAATGAAATATTATTATATTAATTTAATTGAGATTCGTTAACATTCCGTAAATAAAATTTTGGAAAAAAGAGTATCAAATTTCTAATTTTTTATATTTGAATTCCATACCAATTTATATATATATATATATATATATATATATATATATATATATATATATATATATATATATATATATATATATATATATATATATATATATATATATATATATATATATATATATATATATATATATATATGTATATGTATGCATGTATGTTTCATTTTGGGATTTAGGGTGGGCGCAACTTCAATTATGCCCACCTATATCTGTGGCGGCTCGAACTGAGGATCTCTCGATTTCCAGTCCGAAGCGCTGACCGCTAGATCATCCACGCGGATAATTTTATATTATTACAATACATTGTTGATTATCAAATATCAATTTTGACGTTTCTGTTTGCTTTCACATCAACAAATTCAATTTGTGTAAATAGGCAAGATTCTGATATAGATTTATTGTTAAAATAAAAATAACATTGAACACTATAAAATATAGACATTTTGACTTTTTTTAAAATTATAATTAGTTTAAGCGATGTTATAACAAAATATGTTTAAAATTTAAAATATTTATTAATTGTATTTACTATTTACTGTTTGTTCTTTACTCTTGTTAATCTGTATATATAAAAATGAATGCCTGTTTTTCTGGTAACGCCATAACTTGAGAACGACTTGACCGATTTCAATATTTCTTTTTTTGTTTTGTTTGCTTTAATACAGGGGTGGTTTTAAAATGAAAAAATTGAGAAAACTCAAAAGATTAGTTGAAAAATCGAAAAATTCTAAATTTGTCACTTAATTGAACAAAATAACAAACAGATTAGATAACCAGACATTGAATTAAACTGCTATGTATTAGTTGTTGAATAGGAATTTCGATTTCAGGTAGTCTAGGTGTTTTGAAACAGACAGTTGTGGATTGTTAGTATTAATTGACGTTTGGTTCTTCAAAATGCTACCAATTAGACGTACCAATTTAGGTCGCAGAACTCGTAATGCTGCAAGTCAAAGATATATACGACCAAGTCAAACTAACGAACAACGCGAAGCGCGAAATGAAGTTGAACGGAATCAATATCAACAACGTTGAAATGTTGCGTTTAATCCGCATCGACCTGCATTCAATTATAACGTGACAATCGTGACAGCAAATCGTTGCTATTGGGCCAATGAACGTTGTGTGTCCACATTGCAAGGAATTAAAGTTTAAAATGAAGCACCTGGATTGTGTTGCGCTAATAGCCAAGTCAAATTTACGTCATTGGTACCGCCACCAGAGTGGTTCTTCAAAATGCCACCAATTAGACGTACCAATTTAGGTCGCAGAACTCGCAATGCTGCAAGTCAAAGATATATACGAGCAAGTCAAACTGACGAGCAACGCGAAGCGCGAATTGAAGTTGAACGGAATCAATATCAACAACGTTGAAATGTTGCGTTTAATCCGCATCGAGCTGCATTCAATTATAACGTGGCAATCGATTACAGTTCACAGCAAATTGTTGCTATTGGGCGAATGAACGTTGTGTGTCCACATTGCAAGGAATTAAAGTTTAAAAATGAAGCACCTGGATTGTGTTGCGCCAATAGCCAAGTCAAATTTACGCCATTGGTACCGCCACCAGAGCCACTACATTCATTTGTTTCCGGAAATGGATCATACTCGTATTCTATACATTTTTTGACTCATATCCAGCAATACAATAAATTGCTTTCAAATGACGTCGTTTGGCGCAACAAAAATCATTTGAGATAATTTTATAAGGTAAGTATACAATAAAAAACAATAAACTTTTACCACTGGTGCAAAATACGTTGACAGCTTGCTTTCAATTTACATGCTGTAAAGTACGTTGGTAGCTCTGAAATGCCAAAAACAAACTAGAAGTGAATGCGTTTACAGAAGTTGAATGGCAGGTCAACGTATTTTACAGCCACATGGTGGTACAAATACTTCGCTATAAAATTACCTACATTACATCTACTTACCATTGCAGATCCAGGGTCAAATATATCATCGAACAAATATGTTTTTGAAATAGTTTTATTTTGTATTTATTTGATGTTTATAACGATGTCAAATTGCATTGTTGTTTATTTTGCCAATTTAACATTTTTGTCGGCGGGTATCTAATTCAAAGTTTACTGCACCGATTGAGTATGATAATAGCTTAAGATCTAACTTATAACATGAGTAGACTAAAATGTCAGTCCGCCATCTTGAAATAAAATGGTGGCTAGCTAACTCAAAATGTACAGCACCGATTGGGTTCAAATTTGTAATGGTTATAACTTATGATATAACTTATGACATGAGCATATACTAAAATATCAGTCCGCCATCTTTAAACAAAATGGCGGTAACCGATTGGGTTCAAATTTGGTATGATATCATGGGCGTAGTTCGAAATGCCACTATGTATGGTATGGTAATAACAGAGTTCTTATAACGAGATTCTTTAAATTCGAATTGGAGGCGTAGCAACGCGCGCCGGGTCCGTTAGTTTGTAATAATTTTGAATTTCTATGTATTTATTTTTTTGTACTGCTTTCCTATCCTATTTCTATTATTGGACTTTTGCCTGTTGGACAATATTTAAATAAATAAATAAAATTGATGACAATAAGGGAATAAATACTATGAATTTTCTGATGAGACGGTACCCATATTAAGCTAGGGTTCTTCATTTAAATTAAAGCAAAGCTCGGTGATAAATTGCAATTGTGTAAATACAGTATAAAATATAAATGATGATTTAACTGACTATTTTGATGAAGGAAGGAGGAGTCAAGGGTTATTAAAGAGTATTTGAGGGAAATCAGTCCTCGGATTGGTGCCTGTCTCCACTGCACAAAACAATTTATATCAGATTTAATATGTTGAAAGTGAATTCGAGCCAGTTTTAATTAATGCGTGATTATTTACTAATAAGCGAATCTACTGATAGCAGAGCACAACTAGCGAATTAGGAAAATAATTGATATATCCGGCCTCTGTCTATTTAGATTCACATTCGTCATAAATTCTAACTCTGTCAGTTATGATTTCAATCCCGCCGTTTTAATTTATTTCTTTGGTGCTACGTGTAATCGCTATGGTTGATACTGTTAATGTAATTGACATAATTGACATGACGCGTTTGTAATTGTCCGAACATAACATTCAGAGTAATTAGGAAAATTGATGTATAATTGGATGAACCTTTTAGCTCTTATTAATATTAGTAATATAGCATTGTAAAGACATCTCATTGTTCCAAAATGAACAAATAAAACATTTGGTAAAAATTACAGTAACTTAAGCATTTGCAGAGATTTTTTAACTGAAAGCTGATAAGTACCTTAATTCTATTAATTCTTTAATAGATTTCACACTAATATTAATAGAAACAGAATGTATAGATTTAAGCCAGAAGGAAAAATAAAGACAAGTATTTACTACTAGTAGCATGTATTTCGTTCTGAATTTCCTTCAAAGGTAGTGTTGAATTTTTTAATTATCAATAAAATTTCGATAATTTCTTTCCCCCCCCCCTCCCTGCTCTGATTCTAAGGAGGGCGGACGCACAATTCGCCCTGCATGTATTCGGCGCCTATGATTTTTAATATAAATGGCAGATAATTTCCCCTTTTTTTTTAAATATTGATACTTGAAAAAAAAACATTATTATTACAAGACAGCAATATAAAATTAAATGTTAGTAAATAAACAATTTAAGAAAATATCTGCATGCATCAATTGTGTTTTATAAATCATGTTGCAGAAAAATATTTACTTTAGTTGAAGTACAATAATTTATTATCTCGTCAATCGTCCAGCCAAAACCAGCTAAAACCACACTGTAGACAAATCATTTTGTACGAGGTTTTTTGGATGTGTGGCGATTTCACTTAATTTTTAAAGTATTCCCTACTTATTACCTATGTTAGCATATTTTACGATATAATAATAATATAACAATTCATAACCTATAATAAATAGAGAAAATAGGAAATAATAATAATAATAATAAATTTATTAATCATATATATGCTACATAGCATTTATGATAAATCCAAATTAGATTAAAATAATACATGATTACATAACAAGTTACATTGTCAATATGTAAGTATTGCAAGAATATTTTATCTCAAGTAACAGTATTACACACTTAGGATCTGAGAACTAAACTATTCAGTTCAATGCCTCTCAACAAAATGATTTATCAATTTAACAATCCTTTTATTAAATACAGATTTAACAATCCTTTTATTAAATACAGATTTAAAATAAACCTCAAATTAATAATTACACCGATTATCAACAATTAATTATTTTTAATTATGAATAAATCGTTGAATAATGCTAAAAAATGTTTTAGTACCTACACATAATGCGCCCACGGGATTCCTGTAACAATTCGTAAATATTCGACAATATTTGGCCTGTTTAGTTAAAAATAGCTTCTATTATTTTGATATAGAATTTCAAATTATTGTTTTTGTATTGGAATCATGCAAAAATCGGGTAGTGAGTTTTTAGTGGATGACGACTTTATAAAAAAATTGTCTTTATCTGGTAGCATTAAAAAACTGCAGTAAAATTTAAAAAATAAATTTATCAAATAAAACGTTGAAATCTTGTAATCCATGTTCGGTTGATTTTTGTTTCTGCATAAAAAATATTGACAGGTGAGACGGGTGACAAGTTGGCATACTAGCGCTATATAAGTCGTAAGTAAGCTATTAAATGTAGTAACTGAACTACAGAAGAGTTTTCGTGTGAATGAATCTTTTGTTCAGGTGATACTAATTTCTGTGTTTGAATATTTTAGATTTTTATTTGAATATTTTAAATGGGCACCGGATTGTACGTATACATTTCTGCTTAAAGTCTAGATATGGCGGAAAGTTGTGTGATGGCCACGTCAGATTTTTTTCAATATAAAGAAATAAAAGTTTCTTAACTGAAAAATGAAAACTATACTAGTTCTGCACTATATAAAAGTGGATATATTTACTCTGGATTATTATTTAGAAAAATACTATGGTTTGCACTTCAGCAAGTTTTTTCCGCCGCCGAAGAGCTATTCCCGTAAGAATAATAGAGTTAATAAAAGAGCGAAGAGGGAATTCTCTAGTATCTTTGTGCAGAGATAAATTGTATAAAGACAGAGTATGTATAAGCTTGCTTGGGAGATTTTATTACGCCGTTAATGTGGTCACTAAGCATTAAGAATTAAGACATTATTCCTTTTAATCAAATAAATTTTTGCCCCTTAGATTCCTTGTAATTCATTACTTTAGTCTACATTCAACTTTGCTGAACTTGCTTTTCGACATTACTTTTAAATAAGAAAGATGAATCTACATTAATTATGCCAAAAATAGAAATTTAAACGTATCATAACAGAACTGGAATAATTGATAAAAATTCAAGATTAAAAGAATCTTAAAAACACATCGTACTTAGTAGTATTCTAAAGTAGTTAAAAATATTAAATGTTTACATAAAATGTACAATATACAGAGTATATTATATACTACTATAATGACACTGTGATATTGAGCTCGGATCTCGAAATAGAGCTTCTTTAGAAGAAAATATTTTAATGTGCCGTTCCCTTATAAATGTTATTTTGGAATTTGTCTTGAGCGGGGTATGGAATATCTACCTTTAGATTGTATTATTTAGCTTATTATTCTGCGTCTCAAGACTCTAAGGCCCTGTTCACACGATGATTCTATGAAGATTCTTTCAAGATTCTGAATTTTTTGATAAAATAATTCTTAGTGAGAATTACCTATTAAATTGCGGTGCCGCTAAATTGAATCTTCAATGATTCTTGAAAAGAAGAATTTATAATTTATTGATTGCTTAAAAACCGTGAATTTTTTTTTTCACGATTCAGAATCTTGAAAGAATCCTCATGTGAACAGCGCCTAATATTAGTTATGTTAGACCCATGTTGTATTAGCTAAGATTTTTTAGAAAAATGTTATCTTTGCATCACATTGTTTATAATACAAAATCTTACTCAAGTATTTGCAGTATAAATAACACGAATAAAAATATGGGTTTCATTATTTGAAATTATCAAAGTGACTATAGTGAAAATCACAAGTTTTGGCAGTATGGCAGAGATAGGCAATGTTATTCTTATTGAGATAAACTGTGCCTTGTTGCCAGTTTTACACTTACATTGTTTCATGGTACACCATTCAGTTTTCATGCTTTAACACATTTAGTTTGCAGTGTTAAATTTCATAATGAAATGTTAGTATAGGGTTGTAAATCTTATAGCGGTGGAGTGGTGCCGATGGGAAAAGAAGCCAGCAGTTATGAAACAGTTTAAAATTATTATAAGCTTGATTTCACATTACTTAAGAAATGATATAATAACTATACCTACTCCTGTAATCTTATTTCAAGACATATACTAATTACATTTCTTGTAATGTATTTGTAACTACCATCTAATGTAATCCCAACTAACATAGTGCCATAATATGTGAAGCATATTCAAAAATTTCCGAGGAAAAATGGACAATTTATGATAGGCACATTGTAAATGAAGAAAAAAGATTTTGGGAAGCTGATCAATTGCAAGATGATATCGAACCTTTTATTATTAATCTTAATGACGCAAGTGACGACAGTGATACTGAAAGCGATGAAGATGTAACGCATGAGTTGTATGTTTGAGTACCGCTGCTACGCTTAGCTACCTGTCTCGAAGTTTAAATGTAAACAGGTCCAGGACCTTACTTCAAATTTTCAATGTACTTAGTATGTGATATTTTTCTTTAAGTTTGTAATTCTATTTTATGCTATGTATATATTGACAACATTTGTTCATTAATTGTTATGTCTTTTAAACAACATGTATTTATTTGTATTACTCGCCATTTGTGATTTTGACTTGGCCGTCTTTGGCTGTGTTTGTTTTATTGTTACATTGTTATCAATTTGTTATCGAAAAAATAAAATAAAATTGTATATTTATATTAATTTAATATTTTACTTAATTATGTATCCTTCATATTAAACGAGAAAAATTATCAGTAAAGAGGGTGAGAATAAATTGAAACACTGGAGAATTATTGTATAATTTATCGAATTCTCGAATTATATTTAATTTAATAAAAGATTTTAAATTGGATGCATATCAATTGATTACTTATTAATTAATTTTATTGGTTTTGAGAAACATCAAGAAATAATCAGCATAATTTATTAAAAGTACAAGTAAGCGAAAAACAAACAATCCGCCTCTGGATTATCCATCTTTGTCTAACACATTACTCTTATGGGATACATTTAGCAACACTGTATTGCTATCTCTGCCACACTGCCAGAACTTTTGAGTATAGGATAAAATAGTAAACCTGGCTAAAAACAAGTCCCTCTTATTTTATTCAAGAACCAGGTTAAACTTTTATTCATATTCATTTGGGTGACAATGTTAAAGTGAACCTGTAAACGTGGTCATTGAGTCGAATTTAAAATAAATAATAATAAATTAACATCGTATAAAAAGGTAAAAATAATTTCATAATAGTCCAGTCAATTTACGGGTTTGGTTGTATAATTCCGGGCCACCACCAGATTTCGTCTAGTATAGGTTTTTTGGGTCTTTGAATCCAAATTTCGGAAAATCGCTCGTGGGAAATGAGCGCTTCACCCTTTAAATTAGCAAAAAACACCCCTGAAAGGGGCTGTTTTTGTTATATTCTGACTGCGAGCCTTAATTTAGCCATAGTATATGTTTTTTTGGGTCGCTCAATCCAAATTTCGGAAAATCGCCCATGGGAAATACGCGCTTCACCCTTAAATTAGCAAGAAACAGAATATAGCTATATTCTGACTGCGAGACTTAATTTTGCCATAGTATAGGTTTTTTGGATCGCTGAATCCAAATTTCAGGTCATTTTTTATCGAAAATGCGCGCTTCACCCTTAAATTAGCAAAAACCACCCCTGAAAGGAGTGTTTTTGCTATATTCTGTTTTTCAACTCCGTACACATCGCGAAAGTTGGACATTTTTTCCATTTTTTCCGCAAAGATTCATCGAAATCGATTGAAAATACGCCGAGTTATGGCGGTTTGAAAATGGTCGAAATTTCAAGTTTTTCATTTTTTCAATCAGTATATTTTTTTAAATGCAAAATATATAGTAGTACCTATACCTATACATATTTACTTCCATGTATGATATAAATGATTAAATTATACCTATATATACAAAATCTCTTTTATTAAGATAAAATTGAAAATGTTTTATTAACTTTTACGTTATTCATTACTTTACCGATCTTTTCAATTTTCAACATAATTTGAATCTTTTTTCATTTCCTCTTGTAAAGTTGTCTACTAAATTACGTTTCATATTTTGTGCAGTACAGGCATTATATTTAATCTCTTATTAACTTAATTATTCAACAAAACAAATAGTACGTTTTATTCAGTAATTATTAAAATATTCTCGAACACATTTTTTACATCGGTAATAATAATTAGGTAAATTAAGGCAGCTTTTTGTTTGCAAAAGTTCCTGCATCGATTATCCGATACGGGATGGTCATTAGCTGAACCTTTTTCAGATGAATTTATGCAAAACTAAATTTACAAAATATGAATTAAATTGTCAAGCTTTAATTTGAATTCAATGAATACTTACTAGTGTTTCCAATTTATGGAAAAGGAAACTGCAATTGACGTGTTGATTGTGTAGATAATATTTATACAAATTAAAATGTTTAAAACTAAATGATATACACATTTGTTAGTTTTTGGATTTAGCGTGTGTTTAGGTAAGTACTTACATTACAATTAGTTCAAATTTCATGTACTAAAAATTGACATATTTAGAAACCACATTAAACTAGTTTGTAACTTAGAGATGTCGTAGAGATGTCATAGATGTCAAGTGTGAGCAACGCATTAAAAGTTTTTTATTAGCAGAAAAAAGATGTTAGTAAATTGAATAATTTTCTGAATAGTGCAAAACTGTAACGCATATTCGTACCTATCTTCTTATATTGAATTGAAAAAAATCTATGGTAGGTATATAAACTGGATGTACACTTTTACGTCAAAATGACGTTTCATCCAACAATAATAGTGCATTGTGACGGCACGTTTGATTCGCTGGATGAACCGTTAGTTTACCTACAATAAGCTTACATTAAGTTTTTATTTTACACTATATTTATTTACTATCAAAGCGTTATTGTTTTCCGTGTCACCGCTTAGTATTTTATATTGCATTGTTTGTTAACTTAGCCTCTTAATTCAAAGCTAAAATACTTCAGTGAAATAACAAAACAACCGAGCAGGAGCAACCTGAAGAAGGCAAGAGCTTCAGACCTAAAATTCCAAAGTTCGAAGTAGATTCGAGTTTCAGACGGACCGTCAAAGACCAAAGAGTGAGGCCCAACCCTTCGTGGCACGAACGGCTCGTCTTTAACCGTCACAACGAATATTACATACACACGTCGAAAATTAAATTTTGCTTTTTCTTTCGTAGGGAATACGAAACGGCGAACTTAAAAAGTTTAGTGAAATTCGGCCGCAGGGCGCGAGATAGTAACTCGATATCAGGCACAACATTCGCGGAATATACTCGTGCTCTGCTTGTCTTCTTCCATATCACTTACAGTATTAATTCATTCTGGCAAAGCTATTTCCATGAAAATTTCAATTTAATTTTGTTTTTGTTTATTTTAGTGAAATTTGAATTCATTTTACTTTTCTCCGGTACGCATAAGACGAAACTGTTTCAAATAACACCAAGTGAAGTGATGAAAACAAAATATATTCACTACGCATAGTCGAGTATGTTCCATAAATAAATCAAAAATCAGAATCTAGGTTTCTCTTCCAGCGTAGTTCATGCAATAAATGAATTATGGAATCAAATGGGTTTCGATGTTAAGATTAAATTATAAATTATAAATTTTGGTTGGTTGCCATGCCTCGACCGATGATAATTCAAGAATTAATCTAAAATGTATGCAAAACACAATTCATTAAAAGATGTGTTTGTAAAAAATAGTAATAACTTACACTTCCTAACCCAACGAATCCAAATAACACCAAAACGCAACTCATCCTATTGCATGCATGAAATAACGTAAATATTTTTAATTTATGAATGAGACATACATAATATAATAGTTAAATTTTAGTAACGAAATCTCATGATTGGTATAATTTATACGCATACGTTAGTAAGATGATAAATTTATTGTGGTTCAAACAATTTTATCAAAATTATCAAATTAGGTATGAAAGCTTAAACTGTGCCCTCTTCAATTTATCTAAAAACAACTTGTTTGACCCATACCTATACTAAATTTTAAACGTAGTTATCAGCAGTATTTTGAAAACAATATACCTTAATTATTCTAACACGCCATTTTATTTCCTGGATCCGCCCTTGTACTAATTTAAGTACGTGCCAAATTTCGCTTCGAAGTTATAGGCCTATGAAAGACGGGACGGACGCACGAACAACGGAGTCCCACCATAAGGGTTCCTAATTTTGTAAATCTGACACGGAACCCTAAAAGTAATAAATCTTTAGACTTTTTTATTTTTCGAAAATTTAAAATTTTTTGAAACAGTTCGATGTTAAGCATAAAATTATAGAAATTATTTGTAAATACATGTTTCTCTAAATTGACATAACAGACTAACAAAAAACAACAACAAAAAATATTTTTAAATAATTTATTAATTTAAAAAAAGAATTTGCATCTAAAAATTATCTTGAAATAACACTCTTGGCACACCCAATATCCGAATATTTTCATAGAACTTAACTCACTGGAATTGTTCTCAGGGGCGTCGTTAGAGTTTAAAGTTATTGATTAAAAGGAGAGGGCGTAAACGGGCCGCAGTTATTTTAATAAGTTAAATTTGAGACACTAAACTCATACTTATTATCATATTGCTCCGCTTGTCGTTTCTACAATCTGTAAAGCTCACCAGAGGCGGACACAATATTGGGCCAATTGAAAGGCCGACAGATCAAGCTTTGTACAAATTCCTTATAATAATAGTATTAAGATTTTTTTGACTGGATTGGTAAATGAGGGGAAAAACGACCCCGTTATTCATTTTTCTCAAAAATTTAATAAGTCTCCGTATAAATAGTTGACGTATATATATATATATATATATATATATATATATATATATATATATATATATATATATATATATATATATATATATATATATATATATATATATATATATATGTATGTATGTGTGTATGTGTGTGTATGTGTATGTGTATGTATAGGTGTATGTGTATGTGTATGTATATATATATATATGTGTGTGTATGTGTGTATGTGTGTGTATGTGTATGTGTATGTGTATGTGTATGTTGTGTATGTGTATGTGTATGTGTATGTGCATGTGCATGTGTGTGTGTGTGTGTGTGCGTGTGCGTGCGTGCGTGTGCGTGTGATATAAATGACCTTTTTCAGACTTCTCACAAAGTATACCTATGTTTTTCTTCCAGAAATTTTGACAATCCAATGTAAGGATACTATATTTATCTGTTTTTACAATATTGTTGTTGTTATTGGTAAAGTACGATTTTTGATGATTATTTTAGACTTTCCTTTACTCATAAAGCTAAGCTAGTAAACTGATACCTACCAAAATTTGGTTTATAAAGAAATAAAAATAGACAAGTGATTAATTTAAGTTAAGACACTACTACAACTGCACGCTAGATATACCTACCGGCCCGTTATATGCAGGTTTATTTTAATATTTATTAGAATTTCCTAGATTATTATTAAAGATGGTACACTTTTTTTGTTAATGCAATATTGCAATATGAACAGTGCAAGAGCAAGAACATAATTATTTTTACGTCACTCGGGGGAGGAAAGCAGTGTTTTCCTCTTGCTAATGGAGGGAGGGAAGCGAGTTTTCCCTCCCGCGCGGGAGGAAAGCAAGTGAGTTCATCCCAAGCGGGAGAAAGGTGATTTCGAGACCCTCGTGACGTAAAATATTGTGTGTTCCACGGGAGGGAAGGCTATTCCTCCCTTGCGCGAAGCCGGCGCCCTCGCTCGGGCCGTCGATTTGCCCGCGGGAGTAATAGCTATTACACCCTTGGCTGAAGCCGGCGCCCGCGGGAGTAATAGCACGCTTCCTTCCCTAGGTGCACAAAATACTATTTATTTGTAATGTATCTCGAGATCACTTCTCTATATTTTTGTCACAAATTACAAGTGTATTTTTAAAATGTTTTTATTTTGAGCACTGGCTATACCCTCTACTATCGTCATTACGATTGTAAAGCATTTTTATATGTTATATCTCCCAATCCCTGTCCGCGGATAAGTTAATATGGGTATAAAATGACAATAATAAAATTGTCAATGTGGCGTAAATTATGGTGAAAAATTAGATGTAAACATGATATTATCAAGAGTGGCAGTCGTTGCAATGGTGCCAACGAAACTTTATATACCTATGTGTTAAAAGATTCATTACTCCTAGTTGATTAAGTTGTCGGCGCCATGGTGTTAGTAATTCAGAAACAAAGTCGCACGAACCTAATAAACAGATTTCGTAAATTTATAGCTCGCAAATTACAAAGGCGAGTTCAGATTTCGCGTGAAACGGATGCAGAACCAAGAGGTGGAATTGCGGGTATTACAAGCGCAAAGCCCCTGTGTCATTTCCCCACTCGAATTGACACCAATAAACTGAATAGTTCACGACGCCGCCGCTAAATCTCGCTGGCGCGGCGCGCAGGCGAGCGAGCTTCGAGCTAGCCCTAGCTGCTCTCCTGCTGAAACTCGTGTCCGAAGATCTTAAACTCTTGTTGCTTTTGTACCGTGTATTACGGTTGTCATATGCGTTTATTTTCTGTAAGCTCTTCATTTACGGTGTACAGGAAATTTCTGACCTATTTTTCGCATTACATGGAATTTTAATAAATAGAAATAAAACAAAAATCTATACTGTTTTTATCTGTCTAGGGAAAAATAGAAAATGTTTCACTGCAATCAACCACAAAAAGTTGTTTTGCTTTGTTCAATATTTGTCGATGAAGTAAACAATAGACCTTGTACGAAATAATTTCGATAATTGCTCTACTCTGATTTTCGTAGTTCCATTTGCAATGAAAATCGCAGGTGGTGGTGGCGGCGGCATCCGTCACTGCGAAACCGCTTGTTTTGTTATTATTACAATAAGTACCTGATAAGTAGTTTCTTTTGTACTTTCTAATTATTATAATGCGTAATTTGCAGTAGTCTCACTCAAAGCGTTCTTAGATTTCAGACATAATAAATCTGGATATTATAGGTGTTACTTTATGTGCACACTTTTTCTATAGCAATTAAAATTCATTTTTGTGTTGTACTTTAACCTTTCTACTTTATATGGGTCCAAATAGACCCATTGACATATTTAAATTCTGTAATATATTTGTTCATATAATTTTTAAAACCATTTTACTGTCATGTTTAGTTTAGAAAGACGAAGAAAACTAGTAATTTTTTCATTAAAAATATAAATAATTTTTGTTAGAAACGTGTTTTACAGAAATATGGATTATGGGTCCGACCGTACCCATAATGCCGTAAATCAGGTAAATTTAACTTCAATATTTTTTATTTCTGAAAATTATTATGATATCTCCCCGTTACTATATTCATTCTATCAGTTAAAATTGCATTTATCAACATTTGATGCTTGAAAAATAAATATCTAATAAGAACACAGAAACTTTACAATATATTGCACGCAATGCACATGTGTGGAACAAACCTGCTCCGCTACCGTTAATTCAATATGTAATATTTTTGCTGTTAATAAAGATATAAACAAATAAATTTATATTAATTTTATTTATAATACATAGCCATTAATAAACAAATATATAACTTACATTTATGGTTTTATTTTAGTGCTATAATTATCTTTTTGTACTCATAACCCATGGCCGAAACAATACGTAAGGTCGGACACTCCGGCTTCGTAAACTCGTCCAAGCCGCCCATGACGTCAGCTTGTGCCCACAGTTCTGCTTTACGCGTTAAATGTAATATGTGAACAGTGATATAATAGCACTTTTCTTGAATTTTCTCGTAAACTATAAGTAATATTTAGCTTGTATTTTCAGTAAAAGTAACTCATACTATGTAACAATGATTATTTAAAAATCTAACTGTTTATAATAAATTAAAAATAGTATTTACCTGTGAATGCATGAAGTATGCTGTGTAAATGTACATTGCTGTTAAATTAGGTAGGTACGTATTATTAAAAAAAATAGAAACATATGGCGAATTTAATATTAAAAGAGAGCAGAAGAATACATATTTTTGTTTAAAATTTAAATTTCTTATTCTGTTTTAGTGTTAGTGTTGCAATTTTGAATAAAAAATGTAATTGCATATATCATTTAATTATATTTTAAATCTGCATTATATATATACCTGCTGAAAGGGCCAGGGTTAGACTAATATAATCATACTATTGAAGTTTTAATAACGAATTAAAAAAATATTATAGATAATTAAATATCACAAAAAATAAATTGTTCCTAGATTTGCAAAATAAATAGTGTTAAATCAGATTTCTGTGTTTTTTATGTTTCATAAACTTAAAATTATGATTATGTTCATAATATAGAACATAAATTTAGAAGAAGAAGAAACTAAAAAGTAGTCTACAGTAATTTAAAATAAAGATATTATTTCAAAATCAAAGTAATTGTTTATTATATTTATTTAATAAATAATATTTTTGAACCTAGGGTTAAATGTTAAATAATCATAGAGACGAGACGATAAATAAACAATTCTCGTTTTGTCTCGGCTATTCAATTCTCGTCTCAAAGAACTCGATTATCGTCTCGTCTCAATTTCTCGAGAAAATTTAGCTGCCAAATATTTATAAAGCTAGAAGTAAATTAATAAAGTAATAAAAAATGCTATATGAACTAAGTAAAATTAAAAACAAAATTGACATTTTCGAAGAGAAAAATACCAAATTTTTTAAAAAATTTTAGTTTCGTGAATTTTCGATTTTTCCAGAACTATTTCTCGTCTCGTAGTTTTGAATTATCGTCTCGTCTCGGCAGCATCCATATAAAATTGGTACAAAAAATAATAATGAAGAGATAATTTTTTCCCATTTTCGATTTTCAGCTTTTTTGCGTGCATTTTCTTTTACTGAATTATTTATTTGTTTAATTCGAATATACATAATACATACGTGTGCGAACAAATAATTTTTTTACTCTTTCAGATGCCGTTGGCAAGCATTTGCCCACAGTGCTCAAAGTAATTTTTCTTTTGGAATATAATAAAACTTTATATTACTATTTTTTATTTTATTGTAGCTTTTGCAACCAAATACTGCAGAAACTACCATTTTAAACGTTGATACTAATTCGCAATAATAACATTCAAGTGCGCGCTCGGCGGCTAGGGCACAAAGTGACGTCACGTAGTGAAGGATATTCACGCCCAAGATGCGCAGTGTTCGACCTGACATATTCTTTCGGCCATGCTCATAACCTAGGAAATAACATATGAAGCACGCAATAGACAATCGGAAATGTCAATTTCCCAGTGTAGTCAATCAGGAAAAATGCAAAGAACACTGGCTTTATTGAGCATTTTACAATAAAATCATCTTCAAAATAACTAAATTTATTTTAATAAATGTTACTTGCCACGATTTTCATGTATTAAAAGCCATCGATGTATACACATTTTGAAATAAATATGTGCGACTAGCGCGCCATCTGGCGGTAGTAGTAAGTAGAAAAAACATCGTAACCTCAAATTTAATGATCAGACTACAACTACAACTTGAATGTATTTAATTATAGCTTTATGTGTTACAAAAAACATTGTACAAACCTCTTGCGGAAAGACACCATTCCAGCATTCGCGTAAATGAAACACTCGCTTCGCTCGTGTTTCAAGTAACCGCTCATATGGGATAAAAATTTTCCCGAATTTGGTTCGTAAATAACTATTACTAAACACTCTGGGTCCATTTAAAATTATATGCAACATAAGAAAACTTTATATTAGTAAGTACCTAACAAAAATGCTGTCAGTTAGGATAAAAACTTTAAAGTATTATAGTTGTAGGTAGGTACCACTACGTTACATTGGCTATAGATTGAAAAAAATACAAATAAAATGTTCACTTACAACAGTCTTGTCTTCGTAAGATTTTGAAATTTAATATCATCAGATCTATTTTCGTACACAAACATTACAATCTTTATGATTTATTACAATTAAAGCAGTCGTAAGATTTGAATTATTTCCCATATAACAAATTCCCCCTCAAAAGTTGCGAATTATTAAATCCGGAACAAGTTACAATAACAATTATCCAGAAAGCCTGTCTCAGTCCTCGGGCCAACTAATAGTCGAAGAATCCTTTTCACATGTTTATTTATTTATGTGTGCTTTGTGTATTTATCAATCTATCTACTCCAAAACAGAACTTTTTATCGGCGCCTTTATGTTTCGCTGACAGAATATAAGTGCGTTTCATGAACCTAGAAATCTATCAAAGTTTCTTTACGTTGATTGGTGTACAAGTGTATACATTGAGACGGGCGAAAAACATGAATCTTCACATTCATTGAAAAATTTACCCTTCAATTTTAAGGCATTTGACCTTGAATGAAAAAAAAATCGAATGCGGCGCATTTCTTTTCTTTTGCACTTTGTAGTTCAACTTTTTACTATATATTTTGATTAAATTTTTACAGGGCCCCAAATAAGATATTTGTCTAGGGCCCAAAACATATTAAATCCGCCTCTGATGATTGCAGTAAAAGAAGGAAAAGAGACTTAGTGTAAAGCAAATATAAAAAATTAATTAAAAGCAATGGAAAATAATAATGTTATAAATTACTTAATAAAACAGAATATAATTTCTTATTATAAAAGATTTAACATGAATATAATGTGTATATCACAACAGTCTAATGTAGATTAAAAACTATTAATTGTATGTGCCAAATAATGATTTGGTGAATTAATAGCTGCATAAGTTCTACAATAGGACAAAGAAAAAAGTTGAAGGTGTCTCGTGGAATGTATGAAATGTCGAGTACTTATAATGACATCAAACTTGATGAGCTGAGTTCAGTTGAATAATTTCAACTCTATTTATGTAAACTTATTGGTATTTCGGTGACTAACATGTATTTTTAATGTGAACATAAAGTGGAAAAGCAAATATGCTTACTATTCAACACTTAATTACCAAAATGAATATAGTAAACATAAAATTTATTGTGTATTTTGCGCGCTCGAAAAGACAATATCGTTAATATTTATAATGTATACTAGGTTGATTACTCATACAATAGAAACAAACTATAGGATTTGCTTGTACAGATGTAATTAATATTTGTACAAATGAAATGTATACAAACTGACAGAAGTGAAATCCGCAGAGTGAAGAGAAGCGACGGGATATCTCCTGGGGTGCGAATCTTCGTAGACACAGTTCACGAGATATAACGTAATCAATCAATGTTTTGTTTCGCTACGTCTTTTTATTCAATCTAAACATGTTTCCCAGACAACCAGTATTATTTATTGCACATCATAACAGATAGGTAGATACAATGTGACGGTTCAAAGAATATGTGACAGATTTTATTTGCTTAATTAAGTGTCGCAACAAGAAAACAAAAAATATAAAAGTATTTCGTTTGATCCTGCTATATATGCTTATAGACAAATTACTTAAATTATTAAGATTTCACGCAGGGTACGATCTGCAATTGAACAGTTATTCTTATAAATTATGAAAATATACTTAAATACTCTTCATAAATTAATACGAATAATATAACTAGGGTCGGCGGACCTACGAACATAAGTCTAAAATGTTCAATTTGCTGGAAACACAAAAAAACTTAATAAGACACTAGTAATTTATATTCTAAGGAACACATGTGATACTTAATAGTTATGTTACTAATAACATAAGTCAACTGTTTTAAATGTTTAGAAACCAAACATAAGTCAAATTATGTGCTTTAGTACATGTAAAGTATGTAAAATATTTGAGGTTGAAAAGGAACGCCTGTCCGTTTCGCCAGTCTAGAGATAAAGTTGACTTATGTGCTTTAGTCTGGTGTCTGGTTGTGAGTTGATGAAAAAGGAACTTATTGCAACTCACAACTAAAAAATTGAATTTTTTTATTTATGTGCTTAGGTCCGCCGATCTTATATCCGATCCGCCGATATTATATTGTTGGTAGAATTTTCAGCGGAAAATCAGTCTCGGACCCAGAATATATTTCCATAAAACTGATTAATGTAACCCTATGTGTTAATTAATAGTATAATTTAATATACCATTAATCAACAGTAATTCTGATATCTATTTGAATATTTTGGGTGTAGATAAATGTATTTTTCTAATTTTAATTTAAAACGTTCAATATTGCCTACCTTTACTGATAAATTATAAAAATTTCCAGCCGTTAGTACTGATAGTAAAAGTCCAGAAATGATGTTCGTTTTCTTACCTGTAACAAAATAAAGATATTTAGTAATATAGAAAATAAAAGTTTTGTTAGTTCGTGTTAGGCGTACTAGTATGCAATATACGCTGATACGAGAAACATATGTGCCTGGGAATTGCCATTTTTCCTATTATCAAAAACATTCTATAGTAGGTTGGAAAATGTAGTAAATTATTTTTCCAATTTATTTATTGGTGTATTTAAAGTTGTTATATACGACGTTTCGACTTACTTCCCAAACATGAAACTTTGAGGCTGTTTATAACGAATTAATTGCAGATTTTTCCCGTAAAAATCAATTTTTTTCATCTATGTAGAAAAAAGTTATAAATTTTTGAAGATTTGAAATTTAGGTTATTTTTCTTAAAATAGAGCATTTTAAAAAAAATTGCAATTACGTGCAACTAATAAATAACGCTTCCCATGTAATAAAAAAATCAAAAATAGCGCGAGGAAGACCCACTGAAGTTCGAGCTGAAAGCGTAATTATCGACATTACAGATTCTTGTAACATTGAATTAAACCATTAAACCGCAATAAGAAATTTTTCCGTGAGTTTTTTTAAATTTTTTTAGTACATGAGAAGCATTATTCATTAGTAAATACGCCCGTCATTGCAATTTTTTGAAAATGCTCTATTTTAAAAAAGTTACTTAAATTTCAAATCTTCAAAAATTCATAACTTTTTTCTACATAGATGAAAAAAATTGGTTTTTACGGGAAAAAATTATATATATATATATATATATATATATATATATGAGCATTTCCATTACTTTTCGACAACTTTTTTTGGGTCAAAGAGTATCCGATACACGCCGGATATCAGATCAGTATCTGGCCGGATAGCCGGATAGTAGGTATCCGTTGCATTTCTAGTATATATAATGTAGTGACTTAACACCCCCTTGGGGGTTGCGCCGCTTCTTGAAGCTCTCTCTGTATTGGTCCCCATTCCTTTAAATTATATATTCATTAATATCTCTCGCCATATCTTCGCACTCTTAGCTTTTACCATCCAATTTCTTATTCCTATTGTGTTGTGGTCTTCGTGTAGGTACTTCTTGGCTGCATCTTGGTTTAAATTATCGTTTACGTATTATTAATTTTTAAGAAATTCAAAAAATTAAGGGTAGGTATATATTTTGAGATGAAAGAAGTTTGCTCATGGTCAAATAAACAAGCGTCGTATATATTTATCTTCGTCGTACTTGCATCGTCTAATGGTATCACCACATCGCGGACCAACTATATTTATATACCAAGTGAGATACATGAATGTTTATTCAAGAGAAGAAAGTTTAGCCCGAAGGGCGAGTGAGATAATTTTTTTCGAGTAAATAAACATTCGTATCTCACGTGATTTATACAATATTTTATTCAATTTTGACGAAATTATTTTAAATATATGAATTATAAATTTATTTTGACATAACAAGAAAGAAAATCAAAGTAATCGTCAGTGGTAAGTTGTTGTTGTTGTTGTTTTCATGCATTTTGACGAAATAATAACATCCGAGTGATTTAAAAATGTGTTGAGTGATTTAAAAAGTTTTAATTCACTTGTGAAAAAACATTTATTTTCCGTTAATCGTTTATTAATGAGTATCATTAATGTAAAAAAATCATACATTTATGACCCCTATAAATGCATTTGTAACAAAGAATTTTTAATAATAGTATTTTGTTTATCTTATTTTTAATAATACTAAATTATATTTACTTTTTCAACTTGATTTCAATTACAATTTTTTAACTCAATTATTCACGTCCTGTTCACTATGCCTAAGTAATAAGCACAAGAAGTTCATTCAAATACATCTGCATTTTATTTATACTTCGTTACAGTTGACACAAGACTTCTTTGGTGATATTACTTAGAGGAAATATTAAATTAATTTTCACAGAACACAGTGCAGACGTCGTATAGATAAAAGAAAAGTTCTACAATCGTAAAATTATGCAAGGAATACCGTAAAAAAATGCTAAAACCTACGTACATTTTTCTCCCCTATTCATACAACAATTTTACGTGAAACAGTAACTTCTGATATAAATTTTGATTTTTTTGTGGATCTTTTTCTCACGAGTTTTTTTTAAATAAATCTAGAAATTGTTATGTAAAATGATGGTAATAACTCTGCATTTGAAGACAATAAACAATATCACTTTAATTATTCATTGTATGTTGTGAAAATACTGGCAACGAACATATTTTTGAACAAAACCAAAATTTATGAATGTCAATTTAATGCGCAAAGTTCCGTAATAAAATGAGCTCATTTAAATAGCAGATACTAGCCCATTATTCAAAAATTTTATTCACTATTAATTACTTGTTTTGCTAAATAATCACAAATCAAAAATCTACATAATATGATACTCATAAAATTTCCAACTAATAAATGTATAATTAATTGTTATTATTAGCTGATAAAGCTCTGGCACCAACTAACACGAAATGTTCCCCGTGGGACGAAAAACTTGACTACGAGAAGAAACTAAAAGATAAAATTTACGAAACACGAAAATTCAATTAAACAATGTAGTTATCTGCTCTGACCGTAACTCCCAATTGATTTCATAGGAAACTAAGACGAAGATAGGCAACAAACAGAAAATCTCTTGTTGGGATCTACCTGAGCTTTTTCGAAGGTTAATTTGCTAAAATGCACCTTGTTTGAGATTAACACAGTATTTCAAACATATTGTGTACTTAAATTTATTTTATGTTATATGTCATCGAGGATGAAATAAGAAAAAGAAAGAGCCCTATTATAGTTAGTAATAGTACTAAGCGCATTGTGGAAATAGTATTAAACACAATTTAATTAGTTCTGATCGGATTCATATTTTAAAGTATTCAAGTTAGATGTAGAAATTCGTAAACTATGTCTAAAATAAATGTTATTCTATGGGGATAAATCAAAAAAGTTACGATAGCTTAATATGGTTATGATCGATTAATCGATTAAATTCATTGCATACTGGTTGTGGTTGACTTTGGGATCGCTTTATTCCTTTATTTTATCTAAACGTAATTTTTCCTAACCTTAGTAATTCTAAAATAACACTTCAAACCGAAGTTATTCCTAAATGGAATTTTTGCTAAACGCAATTTTACCTGAACCAGTCCTGGACCTAATGGGTCTGTATAGAAAGTTGAACAGGAAGAATTTTTCTTCAGGAATGCTTAGTAGGTGCCTTAGTGAGTGTTTTTTTTTACATAACTGGCTATGCTACACTTGGTACGTTTTCCGGCTATAACAGCATAGATATGGCGGCCGGTTAGCCTTAAGTGCCAATATCTCTGTTAATACTTGCTCGATTTGAATATAAATTTCGTAATTTCGTAATTGTTGTAATAACTATTTATTAAGTGAGAAGAATGATGTACATTGCTTATTTAAATTATATATAGAAACAAAATCAAAAATAATAAAAATGACTCCTATTTTTTTCCACATATTCACTCAATATTAGGTATATTGCAGCAAATTCAGTGTAAATATTGGAAAATAGATATTTAATAATACAATAATACATATAGATAAGCAATATAAGGTGTTTTTATACTTCGGAGAAAAAAAAATAAGAGTACCTAGGTATGTTTTACATAACGGCCAGTGGTTAGCTCAGCGGTAAAGGGTCTGCCTAGCATGCTAGCGGTCTTCAGTTCGATTCCCAGCGCAACCGACAATACCGCTGGGTCCGAGTGGTTGGATTCCACTATAATAACATCTACCATTCTGTAATTGGGAGTTAATCCTGTAGGATGGTTACCAGCAAAAAAAAAAAAAATAAATAACGTACACGGATTTTGGAACACAATGGTTTTTTGAAAAATTTGTAAAATTATAAGAGTTTGAAGCACGAATCACAGAATCTTAGCAATATTGTCAATTCGTAGCTTTTCTGTTTACCCTGTGCTAGAGAGAATGATCACTACTGGGCCCTTGCGTTACCATCGTTACCTTTGGTTATCGTCATAGAATGCATGATCCGAGCTGGTCCGTATTTTCTGTTTCTCTCTAAAATGTAAACACAAAGGCCACACTTTATCCGGCCTTTTGCCCACCCTTGTCATATATTATACTTCGTCGTTTGAGTAAACATCTTTACTACCGCTGCACTACTGGTTGACAGCTATTCTTGATTAGTTATTATAATTTACTCCAATACCACAGGTAATAATTGTTTACACAACACCTAATATATGCCTGATTTGGATTCCTAATTAATTTGAATTATGTTACTTTAAATAAAATTTAAGTAATATTCTGTTAATTTTACAAATTAAAAAAAAATTACATGTTCTTTTCGTCATGTAAGGTATATTATAAAGGGATTCCGGGCATTTTCCTCTAAAAAGTTTCCTTTAAAAGAGTTCCTATAAAAAGTTTCCTCTAAAAAAAGTTCCTCTAAAAATGTTTTCTCTAAAAAAGTTTACTCTAAAAAAACTTCCTCTAAAAAAAGTTCCTCTAAAAAAGTTTCCTACGAGGGGTCGTTTTTATATTCCCGGACTAGGCATGAAAACAAAAGACTAGAGCAACAAAAAAAATATTTTTCAATATAGTTTCCCTGCTTTTGAATACAGTTATAACACCGTTTCAATAACGTCTTTAATCCAGTATAAAAATATTCATTTGGTTTTTCCGCAAAATGGCCCTCAGCAGCTGCTATAAGTTCGTCATTGTCCCTACATTTTGTCCCCATAGTGTTTTTTTGAGATTTGGGAACAAAAATAGTCACTGGGTGCTAGATCTGGACTAGAAGGCGGATGTTCAATTTCTTCGTAGCCACAATCAGCTACAGCAGCTTTTGAAAGTCTGGGCTTGTATACTGGTGCATTGTCGTGGAGCAACAAGACACCTTGCGTCAGTTTTCCGCGTCTCTTCACTTTAATAGCATCTCTAAGGCGATGCATCAGGTTTGCATAATACTCTAATTGCTAACTGCTAATTGTCGCTTCTTTAGTCTTGCATCCTCCAGTACCAAACACTTGGTTTTTTCAACAACATCTGAAGTGATCCCGTCAACAGGGCGCCCTGGACGGGGATTATCATCCAGTGATTCTCGACCATGTATAAACAATTTTGACCACTCGCAAATAGTTGACTTAGAAGGGCAATCATCCCCGTATACAGCCAACATTTCTTAAAGAATAATTTTTGGAGGTTTTCCTTGTTTTGTAAGGAATTTTATAACAGAGCCCGGTATTCGATTTTATTCATTTCGATAGATATACAACGCGCGACGACACAAACTGACAGATAATAAAATTAATAATGTTGCAATTGTTTTGTAAATTGCCACAGAAGTTACCAAGGCATATGTGATTAAAAAACAGCATAATGAAAAATTCCATCAAAATTGTAAACAGCCTAGTCCGGGAATATAAAAACAACCCCTCGTATAAATATTTTCCTATAAACGGTATTTCCTCTAAAAAAAGTTTCCTCTAAATGGTAACGCCACACAGCGTGAACCTAGCGTGAACCGTTTTTTTGACATAAACTAATCTATGCTAACAAAACCCTTCTTGAGTCCAACAGAACTCCGTTTCTTGACATAAACTAATCTATGCTAACAAAACCCTTCTTGAGTCCAACAGAACTACGTTTTCTTGACATAAACTAATATCTATGCTAACAAAACCCTACTTGAGTCCAACAGAAATCCGTTTTTTTGACATAAACTAATCTATGCTAACAAAACCCTACTTGAGTCCAACAGAAATCCGTTTTTTTGACATAAACTAATCTATGCTAACAAAACCCTTCTTGAGTCCAACAGAAATCGTTCACGCTCGGTTCACGCTGTGTGGCGTTAGACACTCCCTAAAATTTATTAGAACTTTTTTTAGAGGAAGTTTTTTTAGAGTAAACTTTTTTAGAGGAACTTTTTTTAGAAGAAACATTTTATAGGAACTTTTTTTTAGAGGAAGTTTTTTTCAGAGTAAACTTTTTTAGAGGAAACATTTTTAGAGGAAACTTTTTATAGGAACTTTTTTAGAGGTAACTTTTTAGAGGAACATATCTGCCACCTTATAGAGGTACCTATGAAATTTTTACAGCTTTCAAATTCACAGGGTTTAAGAGATTAATCGTGACATCAAAAAATACAGTGCTGTTGCGATCTTAACAAAATCATATTTTCTAACACTTCTTCTTGTAGATGGCAAATCTTCAATACGTACCTATTTTTTTTCTCGATAATACAACCACAATTTGAGTTCATTCAAAGATTTACAAGATGATCGTTTCCGTAATAACTACACTAAAATATGCTGGTTCCCTATATTAAATAATATTAATAAATTTTATGGAACAGGTTACAAATAATACAACAAAATGAGTTGGTAGCCCAGTAAAATAAGACCAAAATTTGCTCCAATTCCACAAAAATTAAGGGCGAAGATTTTATTGTATTAAAGATAGGTATTGATATCTTCTTCAAGAATAGCCAACATCCCGAGCTCTACCCCCTGTAAATCACATTTTTTAATTTAACCCGTTTCCATTAAGGTTAACTGAAAAATCCAAAGACCAATTTGTAGAGCGGAAAATTCTCTTTAAGATAGGTCATAATCGATTTTCATGATATCGCATAGTAATCGAGAAAATCATGAAAATATATTTGGACAATTTCTTAAGTCGACGCCGGCCCCCCCAAGTCAAATATTTCATATGAAAAGCAAGCTCCAAATACTTCTTATCTGGCTCTAGCTAGCTCCATTCAAATTAAAGCTAGCTCCACCACCCTTATAATTTTAGAAATTTTTCAAAAATGTAATCCTAGCCCCTCCAAATTAAGATATTCGCGTCAAAAGCTAGCTCCTGACTATATATAGTTTGCTGTTGCTAGCTCCACTTATTATATAACTAGTACTTAATTATTACCAGAGATATTACGGGTTACATTCGGGGGGGGGGGGCAAGTCGACACCAGCCTCTCCAAGTCAAATATTTCATATGAAAAGCATACTCCAAATACTACTAATCTGGCTCCAGCTAGCTCCATTAAAATTAAAGCTAGCACCATCACCGTTAGCATTTTAGAAATTTGAAGACAAAAAATCCTAGCCCCTCCAACTTAAGATATTTGTGTCAAAAGCTAGCTCCTGACTATTTGTACTTTGCTGTTGCTAGCTCCACTTACCATATAACTAGCACTTCATTATAACCAGAAATTTTAAGAGCTAGCGGCTAGTGCAGTTGTCGGTTAACTATTTTGAAGAGCGGGTAAAGTTCAATAGCAACATTCAAATGAACATATATCGATTTAAAAGTGAAATCTTTAAATTAAATTTAAATAAATGTATTCGGGTCAAAAGTTAACTCCTGATTAGGTATTTATAATTTTCTCTACCTAGCTCCGCTAACCATAAACTAGCACCTAATTATAAGGAAAGATATTTTGGATTACCATATGCGAATTTTTTAAAAAATTTTTTTCCTAATTAGTAGGTACTATGTAGTATATCAAATTATATAACATATTAAAGTTTCGTGCAGAGATATAAAAACACCTTAGGAATTGTTATCGTGATTTTTTTGATTCTTCACATCATCTGTCATCTGTCAAAAAAAGACCAATAAAAATGCAGAATATTGAATTTCACAGCCAATAAAAATGAGTAGACTTGATTATTTTGTACTATACTATATTTAATAACTAATCGGACAAATCTGAAGTTGGAATGCTAAAACTGATTGTTTTTGATTGATGGCTGATGTACATAACAAAAGATTTATATCACACAAACTTTGTAATGTAAAGAAACGAATGTTCTCCATCTTGTCTCGTCAGCTGTTGTCAGTGACTGTATCGAGTTTTCCCGCTGATAAGACAAATTTAATTTTGCCGCCAAAAAAATCTAGTGATATTTTTCTCGTACTTACACAGTGTAAATATGGTTCAGCGAGACAAATTCAAGTTTGTCCGATTAGTTATTAAATCAAGTATAGTAAGGTTGTGTGTCGACTATTCAATACTATACTTACTTGATTTCTAAACTAAACGGAGCAATCTGAAGTTGTCTCGCTGAACTGTATTTACACTGTGTAAATACGAGATTTTTCTGGGGGCAAAATAAAATTTAATCAGCGGGCAAACTCGGTACAGTCATTGACAACAGCTGACGAGACAAGATGGAGAACATTCGTTTGTTTACATAACAAAGTTTGTGTGGTGTAAAACTGGTGTTACATCAGCCAATCAAAAACGATCAGTTTTAGCATTCCAACTTCAGATTGCTCCGTTTAGTTTAGAAAACAAGTATAGTAGTTTTAGGTGACTATTTAACAAATGAACATTTTTATTATAATTATAATCTATATTTCCCATTTTTATTGCACCATTTCTATCTCTGGACTAGTGCAAAGGGCAAGAACATTTTTCACTTGAAATACACTATTTTATTTGTAAAGAAACACCAAAAAACACATTATACACATTTGGCGTTACATTTAAATTTTATCAAAATATTTGTTTTCTGAAATCATGGATAACAGCATTTTTTGTCATTTTAATTTAAAACTGCATCTGATTTAATATGAATAATCTCTTGAATCCCATTCGTAGTCATAGTTATGTAGATTATTTTTCTGGTAGTTATGTTATACACTCATATCCAAGCACAAGGAACATACATACTACCAGAAAAATAATCGACATAACTACGACTACTTATGGTATTAGGTATAAGTGACAGTTCGAGATTTAGACCTTACTGATCCCAAAAACTATAGTCTTTTTACTTCCTTGTACGGAGTAATAAGAAAGTATTGTAATCGTGAAAAATTTCGGTTTTCAGATTTTGATAGAAATATCTGTTTTGACATTTTCTGAATCCATTATGACTAGTTTCGTCGTGACGTCTGTACGTACGGACGTACGTACGTACGGACGGGCGGACGGACGTATGTGTGTCGCATAACTCAAATACGGTTAGACGTAGAAATTTTGTATTTAGGACTGTTATAGCATCTAGTTGTGCACCTCCTATTTTTGGTTTCCATCTATAAACCGGAAGTAGTATTTTTTTTGAAATATTTCGATAAATATTTAATTTAGGACAATTTTTTTATATTAAATGAAAGATTATGTGATTATTACCTACAATCGGTATTTTATATATATATATATATATATATATATATATATATATATATATATATATATATATATATATATATATATATTTTTTTTTTTTTTGTATCTGGTATCATTTAAGAATAATTAAAGTATATATTTATAATTTAGTATTTCGGTATCTTGTAGTCCATGATCGATTAACATTTGTTACTAAGTAAAATTTAAATGATTATAACATGACAGTGACAATAGTAAAATATGCTTTATATCTTCTTCTGCAGTTTAAATAACATGACTAAAATATATTTGTGAGTATAGTAACAGTAGTAGTAGTATTTATACTTATTATATTAATATATTTGTATAATATTATATTATTATTATATTTCTACATTTTAGTTATTAAGAAAAGTATGAACAGTTTAATAGGCGTACAAGGAAGTCATGTGGTGTCCACGTCAGATTTTTTTTTTAAATATAATCTAAAATTAAAGTTCTTATAACGATGTAACTAATATTTTAGTTCGGTAGTTCGGTAATATCTGTATATATAAAAACTAGCGAACCCGGCTATCGTTGCTACGCCTCCAACTCGAATTTAAAGGAATCTCGTTATAAGAATTCTAAGTTATTACCATACAATACACGGTGGCAATTCTAACTACGCCCATGATACCATACCAAATTTGAACCCAATCGGTTACGCCATTTTTTTTAAAGATGGCGAACTGATATTTTATTATGCTCATGTCATAAGTTAGATCATAAGTTATAACCATTACAAATTTGAACCCAATCGGTGCAGTACATTTTGAGTTAGCTAGCCACCATTTTGTTTCAAAATAGCGGACTAACATTTTAATATACCTATGTTTCAAGACAGATTCTTAGCTATTACTGTTCCAAATTTGAACGCGCTAGAAACAAAACTTGAAGTTGTCTCGCTGAACCATATTTACACTGTGTAAGTACGAGAAAAATATCACTAGATTTTTTTGGCGGCAAAATTAAATTTGTCTTAAGCTTGAATTACATTATACTTTTTTCGGCTAGAAAAAATAACTTTTTTTTAGATACTTAATTCGGCTAGAATCTAGTTTTAAAATTTGTTCTTGCACTGATATATTTTATTTAGCTCATAGACCAATTAATACTGCCATTGAAAATTTACAAAGAAATGTAATTGTCAGTTGAGGTTGTCAACGTACTCGGTTAATGTATTAGTGATGAAGTTTTATGTACCTACAATTTAGTTATTCTGCTGTCACTAACTTTATTATTTTTGAGGTTATATAAAAGACGGTTCTAGTATGAAAATTGGATCGAAATTTTCTTGATTTACATTATCCAAGTGAGCATTCTAGAATTAAGTATGAAAATTGTCAAAGTTTCTAGCCGAAAAAAGTATAATGTAATTCAAGCTTTATCAGCGGGAAAACTCGATACAGTCACTGACAACAGCTGACGAGACAAGATGGAGAACATTCGTTTGTTTACATTACAAAGTTTGTGTGATATAAATCTGTTGTTATGTACATCAGCCATCAATCAAAAACAATCAGTTTTAGCATTCCAACTTCAGATTTGTCCGATTAGTTATTAAATATAGTATAGTACAAAATAATCAAGCCTACTCATTTTTATTGGCTGTGAAATTCAATATTCTGCATTTTTATTGGTCTTTTTTTGACAGATGACAGATGATGTGAAAAATCAAAAAAATCACGATAACAATTCCTAAGGTGTTTTTATATCTCTGGACGAAACTTTAATATGTTATATAATTTGATATACTACGTAGTACCTACTAATTAGGAAAATTTTTTTTAAACAAAATTCGCATATGGTAATCCAAAATATATTTCCTTATAATTAGGTGGTAGTTTATGGTTAGCGAAGCTAGGTAGAGAAAATTATAAATACCTAATCAGGAGTTAACTTTTAACCCGAATACCTTTATTTAAATTTAATTTAAAGATTTCACTTTTAAATCGATATATGTTCATTTGAATGTTGCTATTGAACTTTACCCGCTCTTCAAAATAGTTACTGACAACTGCACTAGCCGCTAGCTCTCGCACTTCTTAAAATTTCTGGTAATAATGAAGTGCTAGTTATATGGTAAGTGGAGCTAGCAACAGCAAAGTACAAATAGTCAGGAGCTAGCTTTTGACACAAATATCTTAAGTTGGAAGGGCTAGGATTTTTTGTCTTTAAATTTCTAAAATGCTAACGGTGATGGTGCTAGCTTTAATTTTAATGGAGCTAGCTGGAGCCAGATTAGTAGTATTTGGAGCATGCTTTTCATATGAAATATTTCACTTGGAGAGGCTGGTGTCGACTTGGCCCCCCCGAATGTAACCCGTAATATCTCTGGTAATAATTAAGTACTAGTTATATAATAAGTGGAGCTAGCAACAGCAAACTATATATAGTCAGGAGCTAGCTTTTGACGCGAATATTTTAATTTGGAGGGGCTAGGATTACATTATTGAAAAATTTCTAAAATTATAAGTGTGGTGGAGCTAGCTTTAATTTGAATGGAGCTAGCTAGAGCCAGATAAGAAGTATTTGGAGCTTGCTTTTCATATGAAATATTTGACTTGGGGGGGGGGGGGGTGCTGGCGTCGACTTGACCCCCCGCGAATGTAACCCTTTATATTTCTGGTATTAATTAGGTGCTAGGTATATGGTTAGTGGAGATAGCTAGAGCAAACTGAAAATAATCGGGATCTAGCTTTTGGCACGAATATCTTAATTTGGGGGGGCCAAATCGACGGACCCTTAAATATCAGTATCAGTTCGTACTGTAAAATATTAATTTTAATTACTGACAAATTGTATGGTTCTCTAAATATATATCAAAAATTAAAATAAATGATCCCGAAAACATTACTTCCGATGAAGTTGTTTTGTTGAAATTCAATCAATTCCACCAATAAAAAGTAGGTACCTACATATTTATTTATTGTGATGTTAAAAATATAATTCGAGTAACCCACGAAATTTGTACAAATTAAGATACTGGTTTACCGTATTTGTATTCTTATGAATGTGTAAAAATAAAGGGATTAAATGCTGGCGTTTGACATAAACAAGGAATCTTAGGTGGTGTCAAACCTGAACTCGTTCCATCATACGAATGAAAAAGTCATCATGGATACTTTTTCTGGTTTTCTTTAGACTAACCCGTTATATTTAAGGTTCTAAGAAAAACGTAGTTCTGTACGGAATACAAAACAATATAAAACAGGTAAAAAAATTACACCCATGAAAGTAGGTTAAATGACCTCATGTTTGTTCGTATTGCATGCTTGGCATAAAAATGCAGTTTTGCTTTCAACGGAGAAAAATGAAGTTCTGTAGAGAGTTGAAGGCACCGACATTAAGCCCGTGTACCGTAATAAGCTATTTACAGAAGATTGAACTTTGCTCACAATTTGAGAAACAGAATTGAATGCTTTCAAATCTTCGGATCAGTGTCAATAAAGTTTGAATTAATATTATAATTCAATAGGTACAAATCACACAATAATATTGCCTTTAGCCTGTACTCTAAGCGAAAATAATTTGAGATATAATAATAAGTAACGGCCAACAGTGTCGAACTGGCAAGTTTTGGCCCACCAAGCAAAGCATATTTTTACTCCCTATTCAGCGTCGGGCTGACAAGTTTTGGCCCAACAGGCAAAGTATTTTCTTATTTTATTCAGGCGCGGATCCCGACTGTCGTTTTGAGGGGAGTCAGACTATAAGAAATATTATTCTTTGCAGTGGAAAAATAAAATGCGCCGCAGGTAAAATTTTTTTTCATTCAAAGTCAAATGCGTTACACATAAAATTTACACGTTTAAGGGATGTGAAGTTTCATTGATTTTTCTCTCATCCATGACCAGAAATTTTTCAGTTCAAAGTAAAATTAGTACCTATCGCAAATCTCAAATTTGAACTTTCGGTAATGAAAAACAGCATGTATTACTCACATTTAGATAGTAGTAATAAATGTAATGTAACCGAAGAATAGTGGCACTTCTCTCGCTCATTACTACCGGTTTAAATAAAAAACTCAAATCAATTCAACATTGTTGAATCAATAATTTAAATTCTTTACAATTATTAATAATACTAAAAAACATAAACGTTGTTTTACGTTCCTATCCATTTACTCCCCAATATTTCTCATTACAGCCGTGGCTAATGCTATATTATGACAATTATTACTATCAGATAATGCCCGAAGTGGTTTTAAGATTAATATTCTCAAATAAACATACACAACAAAGCATATAAACTGGAATATTCAGGAACTAATACATAAATACATCGCGCAGATTCGCTCTAACGTGATATATTACCAATGATGCCAAAATTATGAAATTTTTAACACAGGTAAGTTCATACATATTACATATATTTCAGATTAGTTGTTTCAAATTTACCATCATTTCAAATTTTAATTATATACAAAGTAAGTACCTATTTATTAATTTCATTTGCCCGTCTTTTGTTAAATCGTTTGTCCCAACGGCCAACGGACATTTGCCGGTTGCCAGTCCGACACTGACGGCCATTACCAACAATGCGGGCTAACATTAAAAATCAAATTAATAAGGGTCTTATATACGATTTCGTTTGAATAGAAATTATCATGAGAAATTAAAATATCTGTATTTACTCAAGCACATCTAAATCTATCCATTTATTATTATTAAAACAATCTATCCAGTTAATTTTATTAAAACAAAAGCAAATGGACCACATTCGAAATTAATTTTTGTCAATAACTAAAATTAAACATAAACGTTAAAAATAAAATTAATATTCTTACTGACGAAGATTTTTAAAAAATTAGGTGATAATTTTGAATACTCCAGTGATTTGAGTAATAATGAAGCTGGAGTTGATGAAAATGGTGAAAATTAAAATTACAGTATTACATATATATTGTATAATTATTTAAATGTTTAAAGCCTAATATTATTACTTCTTAATCTAGTTCATATTCCTTTAACAAAATATTTAAATATATATATATATATATATATATATATATATATATATATATATATATATATATATATATATATATATATATATATATATATATATATATATATAACAATTCTCTATAAGATAGATTAATTTATTTTTATCTTAAAGGCCTTAGTTCAGAAACTACAGGTCATTAAACACAAAATAAATTTTATAAACTAAAATTTCTCAATTTTCCCGCGACAAAAATCTTAAAATTTTGACTTCACTAAGGCCTTTACGATAAAAATAAATTAATCTATCTTATAGAGAATTGTTCAGAGAATTTAATAAAAGAAACCGGATATCAAAATTTTTATTGGTTCAGAAACTACAGATCATTAAACACAAAATAAATTTTATAAACTAAAATTTCTCAATTTTCCCGCGACAAAAATCTTAAAATTTTGACTTACCTAAGGCCTTCAAAAATTTTAAAATTAATCTATCTTATAGAGAATTGTTCAGAGAATTTAATAAAAGAAACCGGATATCAAAATTTTTATTCGTTCAGAAACTACAGGTCATTATACACAAAAAAAAATTTACAAACTAAAATTTCTCAATTTTCCCGCGGCGAAAATCTTAAAATTTTGGCTTCACTCAGGCCTGTAAGATAAAAATAAATTAATCTGTCTTATAGAGAACTGTTCAGAGAATTTAATAAAAGAAACCGGATATCAAAATTTTTATTCGTTCAGAAACTACAGGTCATTAAACACAAAAAAAAATTACGAACTAAAATTTATCAATTTTCCCGCGACAAAAATCGGAAATTTTGGCTTCACTAAGGCATTTACGATAAAAATAAATTAATCTATCTTATAGAGAATTGTTCAGAGAATTTAGTAATAGAAATTACGTGAATTTACTTTAAAAAATAAAATAATAATACAATTAAAAAATTACGAAAAAAAAATTTCGAATTTTTTTTTTTTTAAACAAAAGCAAGTGTTCTCAGGTGGTAAACTTTGTTTCAAATTCGATTTCGAAGCGATTAAAAAAAAATCATGAAAATCGGTGTAACTTTCACGGAGTCCGAGCTAAATGTCTAACGTTCCTGGACTACTGGGATCCACTGTGGACCTCTATTCGAAAAAAAAACAAACATTATTTTATAGCATTCGGAATTTAAGGGTTAAATATACATTTACTAAAACTAATCAAAGTGATACGAAAAACAATTCACTAATAATTCGTTTATCGTTAGGCTGACAAATAAACGAAAAATAGAGTAATAATAAACACAACTCGTGTGAGCCAGACGACGATTATTTACGATGTAATTTTAATATGTAGATACGTAATAGCTCTCTGCTAGTCTATACAAGGTGTTTCTATACCTCTGCACATAACTTTAATAGGTTATATACTTTGATACACTGATAACAGATTTTTTTTTTCAAAATTCGCAAAAATAAGGATAGTGAAAATTACAGTTCCATTGGTTTGAACGTCCATATAACTGTTTATGTGTTACGTGAGAAGTGCCTATTTATAGATAGTCTGATAGTATTTATAATTTTATTTTATAAATAACATAATAAATAAACAGTTAAATGGACTTTCAAACCAATGGAACTATAATTTTCACTACTCTTATTTTTGCGAATTTTGAAAAAAAAATTCTGTTATCATTGTATCAAATTATATAACCTATTAAAGTTACGTTGCAGATGTATAGAAACATCCTGTATAGTTCTAATTTTCATAGTGCTTAAAATCGTGTTTATGTATGAAAAAGTATAAATATATCAAATGTATAAAAACAGGTTTGCGCGTTAACCTAACGATATGTAATATTTTTCAACAAAGTTTACTACATGACAAATTACTAAAAATTTGTGTATGTAAATTTTAATAGCCTTTGTTCATAACACTTACATTTATAACAGTTCCATATCCTGCTACGAAACATTAGTAACTAGCATTTAAATACCATTTTATAACTACTACATTGCTCATGCTAGTCCTAATATCTGCATGTATGTATAAGTCATTTACACAAAGCTAGCAGTATAGAGTAGGTATACGTACATGCTGCTCTGTACTCTCCAGATTTTGTCATTGAAATTATACGGAGATTTTAAGATTTTAAGTGTCCAGAACATGCCGTTTGCTGTTCCTTGTGAAAACAACATTCAACACTCACCAGTTCACCCGACTGCGGGCAGGAGAATTGCAATCGGGCATATCTTTGTGCTTTTAGATTTCTGGTGATGTCTATATATAATGATTCTTTCGATGTTTGTATATATTCAAAAACAAATCTTCAATAGTTTTGTTTGTTATTGTTTTTCAACACTAACTGGATTGAAAAACTTAATAAATAATAATAAAAGAAAGATTCGCTTAATTTGTAGCAAATAATTAACAACAAAATCTTTTACCTTAATTACCTACCTAAAAAAACACTATCATTACTCGTTGCCATACATCTTATATTTTATCGTATTGTTTAGTTTAACAAATATTAATTATAACTAACTAATGTATTGTAACAGCCATCTGGCGCTTTTTCTGAAATGCGATTATTAGTGTTGTGGATAGTAAATACAAAATAAATAATCGGGATATTATTAGTTTTTTAGTAAGTACATCCATACGTGAACATAATAGGCTCTACTACAACTTACAAGTTTTTTATCACTCGCAAAATGTTTGGCGAACAGAAACATTACGAGTAATATGACAAGAAATAAATAGAAGATTGTAGAAAATTAGAAAACAATTGTCTATTTCTGCACAACAAATTGTAGTTCAAATAGGGACAGACACAAATTGTTTTAAAAATCTATATAATGTAATTTTAAAAACAAGGATATACAAAATGATAAATATTGTATTTAACTATACAACAATATTGTAATAATTTAGTCTACAAAATTTTAAACACAATATTGTATTAAAATTTCAAATGTGATTTTTCATGGCCTTCATAGTGTAACAGACGACAGAACAGTATTTATTTATTTGGTTTTTGTAAATTTAAAGTTCCAAAATTATTTTAACATTTATTATTTTTTATTACGCTTTCGGACCTTCACTTTGAAATTATTTTATATTTTTATTATCGTAAAAACTTGAGGAATTTTGCAGATTCTATGGTCTTTTCAAACCCTTAGTTTTGGAGATATATCACGTGCGACTGCAAGACATTTTATTCCTTATTTCTGAAAAAGATTTTTCTAAATTGTTTTATTACTTGCTGGAATGTGTCACGGTTAATTTTAGAAGTTAGTTTTAGTAACATTTTCTACTGTCCTTGTAAGGTTCCTGTTATATCTCGAAAAACCAATCAAAGTTGACGATCTTTAAGAAACCACCCCTTATGGGCTATGTGGGTGGGTACATTTCTAGAAGAAGGGATCTAGAAACTGAAAATATTCCTCAAGATCAGAAAAGTACGATAGTCGGTTTTTATCAGTTAAGACGATAAGTAGTCTTAACAGTCAAAATGTAAAGTTTAATAGTTTTGTGTTTGTAAATAGTTTTAATAACTTCGTTAATTTTAAGTGTTTAGTTATATTTGAAAAAGTAAGTTCCACTACTTTTGTATTGTTCAATTGTTTATAGTTAGTACACTGTTCCGGGCATATGTTTTTTTATGTATTTGCAATTTATAATTCCATTTTATTATTCTTGGTCGTTGGTCAATTTGTATATTCCCAACTTTCTTCATTTATTTAATTGTAATTATATTTAAATTTTTGTGACCAGGAAAAGAAGAGGGAGACCAAAAGAAAAGTGGTGTGACGCAGTGGTAAAAAAACAGTTGGGCATAAGAAAATGGGAGGAGAAAGCCACAGACAAAGCACAGTGGAGAAGTGTTGTGCAACAAGCCATGAGCCTGCAAGGCTCGTAGAGCAAACTAATATATATATATATATATATATATATATATATATATATATATATATATATATATATATATATATATATATATATATTTAAATTTTAGTAATCCCGTGTTTTTTTCATATTTTATAATTCCTCTCCGTACCCAAAGTTTTAATAAAGTAACCAACATCAGATTTCCACTGTTACAATAGCATACCCAATTATTGTAGTTGGTGCATGCTCGTTCTTTGATAGTCAGCCACGCTCTGCTATTGTATTACTTGTGTAATTCATTCACTTTTCAGTATTAAGTAATGCTGCAAAGTACGGTTTATTTATATATTAATATAAAATAATAAGCTTAATTAAATTATTAATAATGACGACAGAAAATAAATCAGACAATTCTTGTAAATGGAGAATTTACTAAAAAAACAAAAGTTTTGGCTCGCGACACGATTATATTTATATTTTAAATCTTTATTAAATAAAACTACCGCTTCCCTTTCTCAAAAACTCACTGCACGCCACTGCATATTTGAATTTTATTCTGTTGTGCTACAAAATTTAAATTTGACAAAAATTCTGATATAAAAATAAAATTAATGTTAAAATTAAAACACAATTTTTTTAAATATTATTAAATTTCGATCTTTATTTGTAGTTTATACCAAAATAACATTGACTGTTAAATATGTACATCCTTTATTTATCATTTTAATATGTACCTGCATGTAATAAATATTGTAATAAAAAAATTCTACAAGTGTTAGCATATACTCTCGCATATACCTATTAGTTAATCCACACTTCTGATAATTATTGTTATTAGGATTATTCTCGTCGTTCCTGTAATGTATTTTATCAATAATAAGTTGTCAGGATAAATATACTAATAAAACACAGGAATACAGGCTATGTACACGTATCAATTTATTTACAGTCTTATTTACAACGCTAATTGAAATTAAACTTCCTTCCTACAGGACTCCACGAAATACACTAACTTAAAAATTAACAAACAAACACACACTTGCCCTTTCACACCCCTTACTTCTCGATACCACTCATGCCTATATCTCTAACATACGGTCAGCATCACCTCACACCAACCCTTGTCACACTTCGTCACACGTTACAATTTATTACTTAAAACAGCTTAAAACTAACATGGTCCAAACACTTGGGATTTTTCTAAAACTAATAAAATCCCTAACATAAACCAAATACAAACACTACATTGTCGCACTTCACTTAAAATGTCTGGGGCATTAATTATTTTTAAGGGCGAGTCTGAAATATTGCCACAATTCGGCTATCCTGATATTATTGATGCCCTCATCAATTTATAGCCTTTATTCACCTTTTGTGATACTAACTTTAACCCACTACTATCTTTATAAAGCCTACTACTTTGCTGCTCACCATTTATGTCTAATACCGAGTCTAATACCAACACTGATACTAAGTATCGGTCACTATCCCGAAAACCTCCACCTTTATACAAATTACATGTTTCACCATTTTCTAAATTGCATACTATATTTTTACTTATTGCGTCTGCTACGCGATTACTTTCTGCCTTGTGATATTCTATGTAATCAAATAATTTTACAAACCATCTCCTGATTCTTGGATTTAGATCTCGTTTATTCGCTAATGATTTTGATTTAAACGCTGCACCGCGATCACAAATTATTTTTCCTGAATAAACATAACGTACCATAAACACCTTTACTCCTAAAACTATTGATTTTACATTCATTACTTTTAAAATTTTAAATTTACACAATCCACCTATCATACCCAAAACGTATTCATTAAAATTTAGAGTTAAATTAGAAAATCTAAACCTTTCCAAAATTTCACCTAATTTATCCAATCTTTCATGAATTGTTTTTGAGGGAATAATAATATCATCGAGATAAACCAGCGATGTATCATAATTCAGACTATCCAACACAACTAATTTTTGGCAAACACTGACACTGGGGGCTTTGCATAGTCCAAAAAGCATCTTCCTGAATTGATAGTCATCAGTCGCGATTGGAACAACCTTACCTCGCGACGCCTTCGTCATGGGCACCTGGTAGTAGCCATAGCCACTGGACGGATCCAACGTTGTGATACAGCTCTGACCTCGAGGACGGTCCAGCTGATCGTCGCCGTGCAGGATCGGGGATCCACGAAGTTGGCACGCCACTGTCTCCTTTTTCACCATGAGCACAGGATTCGCGATTGGTGAATCACTGGGCTCTACAATGTCTACAGCTTCAAGTTCCTTCACTATGTCTCTAACATTTTGTCGCTCCGAATACGACAAACGTTTTTCTACACTTTCTTCATTAAGTTCATTATCAACAGCAGTTTCAATAATTTCACTAGTGTATGTTCCTTCACTGCACAACTCACCACGCGTAATTTTATCGTCCTTTCGTACAATTAAATCACTTCCGGTTACATTAAGAACAGGTATAACGGAATTTTCAGTATTGTCTGTAACCACTACTTCACAGCGGGGTATCAGTTCTCCACTTTCATGTAACCCACCCTCAACACATAAATTACTATTCGAAATATTTGACACAACAGTTACATGTCCTACATAAACAGATTCAGAGTCTTTAACTGAATTATTTTCATTGCGTTTCGGACAATTTCGAGAAATATGCCCTTCCTCCGAACATTTATAACATTTGATAGCACTATTTATACCAATACTTGATTTCTCCGAACAGTTAATTGCGACATGTCCCAATTTGCCGCACGCATAACACTTTATACTTTGTTTTTCTTTTACTCCAGTAATACTATTTTTATTGTCTTTTTCTCCGCTATCTCGCGTACTTGCACCATAACTACGATCTTTAACACTTCTTGCGGTCTTCTGCGAAAGATCACCAACGCTCTGAATTGCTTGAATCAATTCAAATATTGTCTTAAAACGAAACAATGGACCCAAAAAGATACGATACTGCTCGCTATCTAACCCATCTACGATCCATTCTATAGTTTCGCATTCCTCCATGTTCGCACGATTACAACGCGCAAGTTTCTCATATACATACTCCAGTATATCTTGAGTGTATTTCCTCCTGTAATTTTGAGCTTCCAATCTTAAGCTCATCGGCGATTGTCGGCACGGGAATGTATTCTTCAGAAGTTTCTTCCACTCCGCCCAGGTGCGATCACCAGGAGGAACGCTGTCTCGCCAGCTCCTCGCAACTCCACCTAAGTTGCCCAGGGCATAATGCCGAATCTCCACTTCGTCCCACTGGTAAAGTCGCTGAAACTCCTCCAGCTTGGCAATATACTCCTCTATATTGCCACCCTTTACTGGGTCGAATACCGGCAAAATCTCGCGCACGCCACTCAGATGTACGCCCCTGGAACCTTCGCTGGTACCGCTCCTGCCACTGTTACTTTCAGTTTCTGAGCTCCTCATTCCCTGTCGTTTACCTCCACCCATTTTGCAACACAAATAAACTGATACACGCACTAAAATTCACCAAAGACACTTGGATACTATCCCACTTCTGATAATTGTTAGCATATACTCTCGCATATACCTATTAGTTAATCCACACTTCTGATAATTATTGTTATTAGGATTATTCTCGTCGTTCCTGTAATGTATTTTATCAATAATAAGTTGTCAGGATAAATATACTAATAAAACACAGGAATACAGGCTATGTACACGTATCAATTTATTTACAGTCTTATTTACAACGCTAATTGAAATTAAACTTCCTTCCTACAGGACTCCACGAAATACACTAACTTAAAAATTAACAAACAAACACACACTTGCCCTTTCACACCCCTTACTTCTCGATACCACTCATGCCTATATCTCTAACATACGGTCAGCATCACCTCACACCAACCCTTGTCACACTTCGTCACACGTTACAATTTATTACTTAAAACAGCTTAAAACTAACATGGTCCAAACACTTGGGATTTTTCTAAAACTAATAAAATCCCTAACATAAACCAAATACAAACACTACATTGTCGCACTTCACTTAAAATGTCTGGGGCATTAATTATTTTTAAGGGCGAGTCTGAAATATTGCCACACAAGATGTCTATAAGTATTGCTTAGTAATATGATGATACTGATAATTAATAAATATAATTCTCCATCTGCCATCTCCGTCAAAGAGAGTTTGACTGGATTTGATTATAAGTTATTCGAACTGTCAGCTGTCAGTAACGCTTTAATAAACACATAAAAAAACCTACGCATGTGAGAAATTGTGCATCTTTAGCAACAAATTAGCAGTCAATAAACATTGACACAACTATGTGGTGCATGCGGCAAACACAAAGCCGCATTTGTTATTTGAACACAAGATATGATTATTTAAATCAATAAACAGGAACCAATAATTACAGCGCATTAAAATCAGAATCAGATTTATAAACCCTAATACACTTCGAATTAATAAGATTTATATTAAAACAATACCATTTAATTGGTATCAAATTAATCAATATCTCATTCTGAATGTTAATACGATAATACTGTTAATTTATGTGCATACATTACGTTCGTGTTACACTAAGCGATCAAGTTCCCAGCAGCAAAAATAAATTTACAAAAATAAAATATTTAAGCATAGCTGGGTGGTGTAATAGAGCAATTACTACTATTTATGAGACCGCATGCTTAAAATGGTTGTTCGCCATGTTTATTTTAGTGCAAGCACTAAAATTTTATTCAGAAAGTGTCAAGTTTGTATCGTTACAGCGCAAAATGCTATTACAATATGATACAGTGATGGCGTTCTTATGAATTTGCTCTAGAAATACATAGACAAGTAGACTTGTTACCAATTTCCAATTATGCATAATATTCCAAGAGCCAGGGCCGAATTTATTTATCCGAAAAGTGCAAAAGCTTTGAAAATTATTTTTTTTATACATGACATAAGTAGAGTCTCAGAATGGTGAGTCTTACAAAATTCCGTTGGTGGAGGCATGTGTGACAACGTCATCAATATGGCAGTCGCACTAATTGTTGTAGATTCATTTAAACATGCATAATTTCTCACTCGTTTGCGATACAGGGATTATTTTTGTTTTTAAAATGTTCCACATTAAATGGCAAATAATTTTAATAACAATATAAATCTTTACTTAATTAATTTTTGAGATAATGTCATTTGAATGTATGAAATCAGTGTTCACATTCGTGATGTATGATATTTAAACATGATTTACAGTGGAATGCCAAATTATTAGAGGCACTTGATAATTATTGTGTTTTTTTACCTCCCACTTAAAACACAGGTATAGCATCAACATAATATAAATAAAAATGCTAACCTTTGGTGTACTCTGACCTCTGATGATAGTGCAGTGCATCCTACATAAATATGTGTCCGAGAAAGTCTAAATTGTTTATGGCACTATACTTTAAAGTCGTTATTAATTTTATTTTATGTATTAAAAAGTTGAAGTACACGCAATTTATAGATATTTCTACATTTAAATATATCAAAATATATACTCAAAATTTCTAATTTCACCTTATAAACATTGATACATTCACAACGACAATCTAAGGTATACTGAACTTGCAAACATCGGTTCCTTAGTAGGTACAGCGCAATTAAGGTTTCAACAGGTTCAGTTTATGCCTCTATACGAATATTGTGTTCAAAATATTATTTGATTTTAGTTGAATAAATCAGTGATATCCAAACTGTTTTTTATGAATATTGTGTTGCTGTTGACAAATGACATTATTTTTGTATGCTTCACCCGGATAAGGGTTAAAAAAATTAATTTTTAAAATAATGCTCCTTATTAAAGAAATATATTCAAGGAAGCAAAAGTTCTTGAAATTATGTAGGTAGGTACCTAGCAGAAAAATTTCCGAGGCAACCAACTCGAGAATCCGGATTCATTTATAAAATACACCAGAAATAAAAAAACATACAATTTTATTATTTTCTATCGGAGAAAATTTCTAGGTCTTTCAAACAAAGCTCCAAGAAATATTTAAAATAATAGACCTAAAAATCTAAAATTTCTTGGTTCTACGCGAGAAAATTTTTTGCTCAAACACGGTTATAAGTTATAAGAAATTTTTAAAATAATGGACTTAATAGAAAAATGTCCGAGGAATCCAATTTCGAAATCTAAATGTCGATATTTTAATTCATCCAGAAATTACAGTTTAGCCAAAATTGAAAATTATTGTCGAGAGAAAATTGATAAATCGTGTTACGTATTGCTTTTATTTACTATGTTTAAAAAAACTCAAATTTTTGAACAATTTAATATATAGATTTTCTGGTATTATATTTCTGAAACAATTTTCTGTTAAGTTTACTATTTTGTGAGCCTTAGTTCAAACATTTTCTCAGATAGAACATTGAGAAATTTTAGAATATCTTTATTTATTGTGTTTACTCAACTGTAATTAATTCTGAACTGATTAAAATATCGATTTTCAGTTTGGATTTTCATTGGATACCTTGCACAATTTTTTATTAGATTCATTATTGTAAAAATTTCTTTAAGCCTTATAACATAACATTATTTGTAATGTAATGAATCAAAATACAGACTTCCTGTTTTCTGAAATTGAATTCCTGGGATATTTTTCTATTAGGTCCATTATACTAAAATATTCTTCGAGCCTATTTTGAGCTATAATTTTAACATTTTCTTAGATAGAACATAAAGAAATTTTAGATTATTATTTCTTATTTATTGTGTTTACCCAACTGTAATTTCTGAATAAATCAAAATATCGACTTCCGATTTCCGGCATTGAATACCTTGGATATTTTTCTATACGGCACAATTTCTTAAAATTTTCTTGGAGACTTTTTTGAGAGAACATTTAATATTTTCTTGGACAGAATATAAAGAAATTTTATAAGTACATTTTTTTTGTTTATTCGATTGTAACTTCTGAACGAATCAAAATATGGACATTCAGATTCCGGAATTGGATTCTTCGGGCATTGTTCAATTAGATTCCTTGTTTTAAAATCTTATAACCTAGTTTGAGCAAAAAAAATCCCGGATAAAACAAACATTTTTAAAATTTCTTAGGTCTATTATTTAAAAAATATTTCTCAGGGCTTTGTTTGAAAAACCTAAAAATTTTTTTCGATATAGGTAACATAATAAAATTTTACGTTTTTAAAATTTATTTATTATTTTTGCTTACTCAACTATATTTTATTAAGGAATCCGGATGCTCGCGTTGGTTACCTAGAAATTTTTTCTTCTAAGCACGTAACTCCAAGAACTTTAATAATTTTGTTCAAACACGGCTTAAATAATTTTTTTAAATAATGAATCTAATAAAAAAATGTCCGAGCAATCCAATCTGAGAAAATGTTTAAATTTATTTGCAATCAAGGATTACAATTTCAAATTTCGACTTAACTAAAGCCCTGAAAAGTTCTAAAAATAAAATAATGTGCGTATCAAAAAATACGTGGAATTTTGAAACTTTTTCCAATCGCCGAAATTTTTATAGTATTTGAGTAAAACACGTTAAAATATCATACATCACGAAAATGAATACTGATTTCATACATTCAAATGACATTATCTCGGAAACTAATAAAGTATAGTGTCCGCGTGGATGGTCTAGTGGTCAGCGCTCTGGACTGTGGACCGAGAGATCCTCAGTTCATATGGTGGGCATATGACCATAGATGTTGCGCTCACCGTAAACCCCCAAAAAAGTATAGAAATATTTGCTGTTTAATTTGGAACGTTTTAAAAACAAAATCATCCTTGTAGTACAAACCAGTGAGAAGTTATGCATGTTTAAATGAGGCGATACAATAAGCGAGACAGCCATATTGATGATGTTGTCACACTTGCCCACCGGAATCACTTCTCTGAGACACTTATGTCATGTATAAACAAAAATCTGTTTATACATCTGGTTATTACTTTAAAGTTAGGTACGTCCTTGCAATCAGTCGTACAAGCAACCGTTTATGTGATTCAGACAATTATTATTGCAAATATCTGTAAATAAAATCTTGGCATAAATATACAGCGCTGTGAACAGAGTTGGGCAGTATTTAGATACTTAAGTATTTAAATACTATTTAAAATACTTTCTTCATTATTTGTATCTATATTTAAATATTTTTTAAAAAGTATTTTAAACATAGTATTTCAAGTACTAAAAAACAGTATTTAAATACAAAAGTATTTAAATACCATGAAGTTAGCCCCAAATTTTGTATATTCAACAAAATAACTTTTTTTTAAAACCGATTTTTGTGCCACTTGTGCTTGAACAGCCAAAATAACTATTCTTGCAAACCTAATAACTTAAACATTTTTTATATTGGCCATTTGAATAGATGCAACCTAAAATCTAGTAATTATCCTGTTCCTGTTATGTAACAACTCGTCCAGTGTTTCAATCGAGATAAAAATGTTTATTGAAATAATTTTTGAACTTTTTTTATCATATACAAAACTTTTACAAAAAGTATTTGAAAAATATTTAAATACTTTTTTAGAGTATTTGAAATTTTAAATACTTTGAAAAAATTAAGTATTTAGTATTTATATTTAAAATATATTTTTGCTTTAAGTATCTGTATTTATATTTAACTACTTTTTTGGAGTATTTTGCCCAGTTCTGGCTGTGAACAGTTTTTGTAACTGTGTATATTTACTCAAAATTGTTGTTAAATTTTATAATTGATAACAGGTATAATCTTCCATAAGTGTACTAAGGTTTCCACTTTTCACATAAATAGTTTGAAATGTTCTTAGAAAGAAACAAAGAAAGTTAAACGGTTGAAGCAGTATAATGAAGAGTAGATAATAAGGAACTTTAATGCTAACAAAGAAAAGAACATTGAAGGAAAATGGGCAAAAAAGAGATGAATATAGAGAAAAGTAGAACAAGGTAGAGAAGTCTTTAAAAGAGGGAGAGCAGCGTATCCAGAAATTACATGAAGTTCCCCAATAAAGACAAGTATATCCACTAAAGAATGTAGTAAACCAGAGCTCTTGTGTCTACAATGACCAACATTAATATCACACAATATAAAAAAAACATCTGTTACCACAAGTTATTATTAATTAATAGTAATAAAAAGCTTCGAAAACAATAAGCTGCAAATATAATGTGCATGTTTACTAATATTTCTACCAATAACAATTTTTTAACGTTAAAAGAATCATTTTTAAACCGTGTAAAATTTCATGAGAAATATGAAGATTAAAGATGATATTATAATGTATATAGCTTCCACGTGCCAGCAGTGGAATCTCGACAACTATGCAAGCTAGAAGTTCGGTTTTGGAGGAATGGAACTATTTGTTCGTATTTAAAGGGACAGTTTCAATTAAAATATGTTTTTCTTTGTTTGATTTTTTCAATCTCTTTCGAAGGAAAACTGACCAGACTAAATATTTTTAATAAAAAGATAGGTATGTATATAAATATATTTCTACCACATTATCTGGATAAAGAAAAAAATTTCCAAAAAATTGTTAATTTTTAAAACATACTAACATGGCTTCTTTGACAAACTTATCGAATATACTATTTACGCTGATTGTTTATCTTTCTAATATTTTACTCGAGGTCATCCTAAAAATAATCAAACAAGTACAAATCGAAAATCAATCATATCTATTATTTTTTATTTAAAAACTGGATTGACTAATGTTAGGTATAGGTACCTGACGTTATTCAGTTTAAGGTGCGAGTATACTTAGTCCAGAGGGTCGTTCGTAGTTTACTAATAACTCATTTTAGGTACGTTTTAGAAAAAAATGTTAAATAGAATAGTTATTCAGAATTAAATTCTTAACATCGAACTGTTTTTTAAATTTTAAAATTCCCAAAAATAAATATAACGAAAATTTTAATTATTTTTTCATTTGCAAACAAACAGTTTTTTTGAAAAAATATTAACAGTTCGATGTTTATACGCTATCATAGATTATCTGTAATTTTTTTGAGAACGAAATTTAAAGCCGAAAAACAGTTATCGGTAAACTACGATTTTACGTGAATTTCAACTCATGCTATCACACGGGCCAAGTGAGGCACGACGGCAGGGACGCACACAGAGCCAGATTCCGCAATACACAAACGCAAGACGCAACAAACTGATATACTACGTTGCTGTTCTGTAATAATATAATAAATAAGCTATTTACGATTCCATAGTTCAAACTAGAACATTCAAAGATTTGATACTGTTGTTATGAAAATCTTATTACCTAATTACTTCGGAGATACACAAACTTTTCATCTGCTTTTCATATTACCAATGTCAAATTTGATATTTAAACATTTGTTTTTACGAAAAATTTTAATCACTTTTTCCTACATATTAATTAAACCAATCATTTGCGTCAATTTTTTAAATTCTGACCAATGACGTACAAAATATATCGGCAAAATTTGTAAAAATGCCCTAGGGATTGTTCAAGTGACACTACCATGTATGACAATTTTATTGATTTTGTATTGTTTTTAATTGAAATTAAAAGAGTCAAATGAATCTTTTTGTGACAAGTTCTTACGATGAAATAAAAAATATATCAAATATACCTAACGCCAAAAAAATACAGTTACGTCAAAAACCTTAGTTTGGAACTAGAACCAATTAATTATTAATGAACTTGTGAAACGAAAGAAAGTAGAAATTAAAATTTGGACACTCACAGGTTAGTAAAAAAATCTGACGTGGCCACCACAAGACCTCCCGCCATACCTACTTTATTATTTTTACTTATTACCTATACAAATATATTAATATACTATTACTACTGCTACTACTCACAAATAATATATTTTTAGTCATTTTATTTACACTGCAGAAGAAGATATAAACGATATTTTACTATTGTAACTGTGACTGTCATGTCATTATCATATATAATACCACTAGTGTTCCAAGTTATGTCGACAATTTTTGTTGCTGTATCACGAATGGTTATTACGCTTGATTGAAAATTGCACGAGTGCGTAGCACGAGTGCTATTTTCTTAAGCGTAATAATCATGAGTGATGCAGCCACAAAAATTGTCTACATAACTTGGAACACGAATGGTATTCGGAGGACAATTCACCGAATAAAAATGTATTCTTTCTTTATGAAAATGATTTATAAATAGCTTCACTTCCATTACAACAGTTATAACAATAGGATTTTGATTAATAAAGATATATTCAATTGTTTAAAATTGTTGATTGGATCACTAGTGAAAATTGTCGAAAAATTATGTCGCTGCAAGCACTAGTGATAAATTTTCGAAAAAATTCGTTTCCATTGGTGGAAAATTTATAAATCCTCAAAATTGATTGGTCCATTTTTGACAGATGACACATGAGTTGAATTGTCATTTAAATTTTACGTAGTAACAAATGATCGATCATAGAATACAAGATACCGAAATACTAAATTATAAATATTATACTTTAATTATTCTTAAATGATATCAGATACAGAAAAATTTATAAAATACCGATTGTAGGTAAAAATCACATAATCTTTCATTTTAAATAAAAAAATTGTCTTATTATTTATTGAAATATTTTTAAAAAGTACTACTTCCGGTTTGTAGATTGAAACCAAAATTATATTGGGCTTATAAAAATCGTATTGAAACCTTAAATACAAAATTTGGTATTTAAATGTTTTATATTTTTGGAGTTATCGTGTCCGAAAAAATTGTAACATACGAACGAACGCACGCACACACACACGCACGCACGCACGCACGCACACAGACATCATCTCAAAAATGTGTAATTCGTATTCTAGAGACCCTAAAACGTGCTTATCTGCCAAAAACTCATACTCGAAAATTTTGACCCGTCACAATACCTCTCTTATAGAATATGAGGCGAGAGGTAGAAATCTTTATTCTTACAGAGTGGAAATAAGGGTGGTTACCCCACCCACATCCCCTCGAACATCTTTTTGGACATGAAATTTGAATTCTGCGGCCCAATAACCATATACCTACCTATAAACCCTTCAAATTAGAAAACAACGTCTGTTTTTTAATTTATATTAAAAGATTGATTTAGGGGTCGTTTAGGTGTTTAACCAGTGTTGTAATAGATAACAATAATTTTTATCTAGATAAAGATAAAGATAACTTACTTTTTATTTATCTAGATAAGATAATAGATAACCATTGAAAAAATTATCTAGATAATAGATAAAAGATAACTAATTATTATCTAGATAATTAGTAGATAATTTATAGATAATATAAAGAAATATAAATGACATGTTATAAAGTATAAGCGGTACCAGCCGGAGAGCGGGCAGTTTGATTACATTTGAATTTGATTAAAATTACAAATGAAAAAAGTTGGTTATAATTTGATTAAAATTATTATCTAGATGATAATTTAAAATTAGATAAAGATAATTTGTAATATTATCTAGATAAGATAATAGATAAATAAGAAAAGAATTATCTAGATAAGATAATAGATAAAAATATATTATCTAGATGATTTATCTAGATAAAATTATCTAGATAAGTCACAACACTGTGTTTAACCCCTCTAATTAGTATTTTTGACATGAAATTTGAATTCATCGGCCCAAAATACTTATATGGGTCATTCAAATCTGAAAAAACACGTTTTTAGCAAATTTTTGGCTGACAGGGAATAAGGGGCTGAAAACTGGGGTAAAAACCACCCTTTTAATTTCCACAATTTCTCTTTTCCGGGAACAGTTAGTTCACATGTTACTGAAGACAATTCAATCGCGTTTAAATGAATCAATCTGCTTACATAATTAGTGCTTCGGAAAGTCGAGACCAAGACCAAGACTGGTTTGGTCTTGATATTGGTCTCGAAAAGTATTGAATAAGTAAGTCTTGTCTTGGTCTTGACTTAGTCTTGAACACCTTAGTCTTGGTCTTGTGACATTCAGTCTTGGTCTTGAATCAAGAGTCTTGATTTAAAAAACTGCAGTTTTTTTATCAAAATCTACTATTAGTTTATTAGCATCAAAATCTACTAAATTTTGAATAAATTTATAATTAATTACAACGATATTATTTTTTTAATAATTTAGGACATGTCACGAACGAGTAACAGTTAACTTAATTGCGAACAATTTATAGTTTTGTAAAATTACGCTGTAATGGTTTATTTTAAAGTATATAGGTATCTACATTCCGTATTTAGATTTATAGGTAATAGTTATTTATAAGGATCGTAACGTCGATCATTATGGTCCAAGTCGTGAAGATTATCAGACGATGCGAAGCCGAGTTTGATTACATGACGTGTACCATAATGATTGGATACGATCCGTATTGCATACAAAATTTTATCTGCTAGCGTAAATTAGTCAAAAAGTAAAATACATTATTTGGTATTAAACAAAAAAATTTAAATCTAAAAAAGTCAAGTTAATGTATTTTTGAAACTTCGCAAGTAACGAGTTTCATATTTTATTATGGTACTGAGCTACTGACTACCGTACTGGATTCATTATGGTCCTTGGTCATTATGACACGGCCGGCATCAGGTAAAAGCTACGTACCTATTTAAAAAAATGTAAGTATCAAAATTGTTTTTTATATATTTAATTTTATTTTTAAAATGAATATACTCGTATTATTGTTTTTAAGAAAAAAAAAATAAACGTATCAAGACTCTTGCAAGACTCTTGTTCAAGACTCTTGGTCTTGAGTCTTGGTCTTGGTTTTTAATCCTAGTCTTGTCTTGAGTATTTGTCTTGAATTAGTCAAGACGAATACCAAGACTAGTCTATTCATAATCATAATTATGAAGAGGTTGAGGCATTTTTTAACAGAATTTACCGGACAATATTTTTATTCATTTCTGTTTTCAAGTCAAGTTGTAAGATACTTCCACTTCTAAAATCTCAACGCTCAACTTCACTGCGCGAGTGCAATAATACAAGTTAGCGCATGCGCGAAGAAGACAGCGCTAGCGCTGAGACCATAGTATTATGCGGAGTATCAACACTCTTCACCGCTGTGTTGGTAACTCGACCCCGCTCACACCTCAACACTTCAGTTTTAGCAGTGAGTATAAAGGTTATAGAGAAATAATGTATATGGGATTTCTGTAATAGAATATGGCGGAATTTTATGCGAAATTATGCATCAGGACATGCTGCCACCTATTCGTGTAAGTTATAACTGAACGGGTGGTTTTGGTCTGCGCTAATGTCTGCAGCGTGGGATGTGCAGTGTTGTCAAATAATAATTTAACACAGCGGACGGGCAACAGAAGATTGCTATTGCTACTACTTGCTACTCACACACAATCTTTCAGTCCGCGATTTTGAACAGTATTCGAGCATTGGGTCAGGCGTAAAATTATTAGAATTAAAATTGTACTTTCATGAAATACTTACGTTTAACGTTATATTATAAAACAGAGATAAATTAAATACCTATTGTAAATTAAAACACCCGAAAATATCAATTTATGCACAATGTATTTTATTATTTAATAAATACTGGCTGTTTGAAATTTTAATTTCCGTTCGGGTCAATTTTAAAATTTAAATGAATATAGTTTTAGCTTTGAAATACTGGTATTAAAATATTATTCATAATTTAACTAATATAATATAACTTATTAAAAATTGACAAAAATTTTGCAGAAAATAGAAAAACATTTCAAAATTATCACACTCATCACAATTAAGTTAAATTTTGTTTACAAGAAATCAAAACGCAAAAAATTTTTGCGAGTAACGTGGTTTATAAAATACAGCGCAAAAGTTTGTTTGTAAAGTTACAATGGCTCACATTTCCCGCCATTGAAATGTTTTTCTATTTTCTGCAAGTTATATCGATTGTAAGTATTTTTCATACAAAATAATTTACTTTGTAACCTCAAACATTGCTATTCGTCTTACAGTTATCCCTGAAGAAGTAACAAAACTGTTACGAAATATTGGAGTTAAATAAAAATAACAACAAAATTCATGAGTTTTTTCTAACTCTAGCCCAATAACACATTGCCGCTGTATCCGTTATTTATTTTACAATTTTAAAATTAAAAATAATATATACCACAGGACTAAAGTACCGTCAACTGGGGTGACTTCGGACACTTTTTTGATATTTTTTGCAATAACTTTGTTAATTTGTAAAATAAATTTGATTTTTTTGATAAGATGTTGCAACTGATGTCTTAGCATGATTTTCCAATATAGACCATATTTTTAATGTTTTAATTATAGTACTTTTTTTATTTTTCTGCTGTCCGAATTCACCTCTCGATGTGGGGTGACGTCGGACAGCTATTAAAAACCCATAGTAAACCGAACAGGTGGTACCTATATAAAAAAGTAACTTCGGACACAAAATTGTCAAAAAAATATGTATTTATGTATTATAATTTATTAAATAATTTTAAACGCATTTATAGCTTGTAAATAAATGTATTTCCCAATTTATCGCTTAGCGCACTCTTTGGTATAGAATATCCCTCCGAGGCTTGCCGTAGTGACTTTTTTAAAGCTGTACTGCTTTTATAGCAGCATCTAAATATTTTTGGGTATAATTTGAGTAAGATTTACAGCCCAACCGTTTTTTATATTTTCGGGGTATGTTAAAAACACTAGTTAACATCTACACAATAAGAAGTTTAACGTGTTATCAAAATGGCCACATTAATACACATATTTGAAATATTTTTTTATAATTTGAATACTTAGAATTTTATGTTAACATGTGTCAGAAGATAACAGTCATTGTATTAGCTACATGTAGAAACAAAGATAAATAAATAAATAAATAAATAATAAATAAATCATAAAATATCCTTAGATCAAAACACGCGGAAAGAACAAAACTCGCCCCCAGTTGACGGTATCTTTAATCCATCAGGTGATTAATTCCCTCACCTTCGGCTCGTGAAATAAACTTTACCTTCAGGATTAAATCTTGCACTTTAGTCCTATAATACACTGGCGGAAAAAAAATTAAACACTTTGAAATTCGTGAAATTTCGAACATTTTCAAACCGCCATAACTCGGCGTATTTTCAATCGATTTCGATGAATCTTTGTGGGCGAAAAACTTTGAAGTGTCTAATTTAAAGTCATGCCTGCGAATTTTAGCGCAACCCCTTCCGCACCCCGGTGAAAAATAATAAATTCTAATTTTAAATATGTCCAACTTTGACGATGTGTATGGAGTTTAAAATTTTTTTTGACTTGATTCATTAAAAGGGCACTAAAATTCACTTAATTCTCTGTGCAGGACTCAAAGAACGAAGTTCCTACGATGATTTGGAACAAAGTTATGAATTTTTTTTAAAAAGGGCATTTTTCTTTCGGGAAAAAAACCAAATTGTGGGTGTACTTTAAGGGGATAATCTCAGATTAGGATGATCTCTTTTCGTACCCTTTAAAACCCGAACAGAAAAACACATTTTTTCGCAAAAAAAAACGTCTAACTTTGGCCATGTGTATTAAGTTGGAAAAAATTTGTCTACTCGATCCACAGAAAAAGCATTGAAATTTGTGCAATTACCTGTGCAGGGCCCAATAAAGAACGAAGTTCCTACGACGATTTGGCACAAAGTTATGGGCGTTTGAAAAAAGTGCATTTTATGGTTTTTTGACTCATAAGTCGGAAGTTTTTTAACGAAATTGTTTTTTTCTCACGAATGAATTTTTTTTTCAAATTTATATTAGTTTAGGCAATTTGAATTATTCACACGAAATATCCAATTTCATTTTTAAAGAAGTAAGCAAATCTCACGAGTTTAAAGTTTACAGACCTGTAAGCAGATTTTCAATAACGAGAAAATTTAAATTCCGCCAGTATATATAATATACTATTATTGCCTAATCACTAAAACTGACATGTAACAGGCTGCCAGCTGTCAATAAAATAGCACTTATAATGTCAGTCGGCGAAAAAATTTTTTCGTTAAATTAAAATTACTGGTCAAAAACAGGGTTATGCACCATTATCTTTTTTTTTTCTTAAAATACAGAATAAACTAGGTACATTATCCTGTGAAAACACGACTAAAATTTTTTGTTAAGAACTTTCAAAATTTTAATATTCACGTCTACCTATAGGTTTTTGATTGCGTGGCGTAACTTCCAAAGAATGAACCATACAAGGTTAGAAATTTCAAATAAATAATTAATTTATATATTTATTTCATGGTAGATCTAAAATAAATCATAAAAGTAACTCAATGTGTAAGTGAAATGACATTATTCATAATAATAAATAAAAATTTTGTCCAGTAACAAAACAGTTTGATGTTATACTAGCATTGATTGTTGTGTTGGCTTATGGAAACTAAATAATAGGCTGCAAAGTTATTTCCAATGAGTAAGAAACAAGAAAATTAAAATGAATTAACATTTTATAGCTATAAAACAGCGTTAACATCAACTTAAAATTGATACTTTGACATTTTGTGACAGTTTCTTTCTGAGTATAGTACCGAAACCATGCCGCGCACCACCCCTTATTTTCTATTCTCTTTGTACCACACCACGTGCTCTTCCACCAATGAATAGTTTACAACTTTTAAAACCATATTGACAACACTGTTCACAGAATAGGTTTCCGAAATAGTTCAATATTTTCTCGTTAGATGGCTATTGATGCCATCTTTAGGTGAAAGTTCGTAACTACTCAAAGTTCTGTGCTGCCATCTTCGAACAAAAGTGATCAAACACATAACAAAAAATACAATTACATTATTTCTCTATAACCTTTATACTCACTGGTTTTAGTCAATTTGAAATTGTATTTCAGCGCTCAGTATACTGGAACCTTAATGTTACAATAGTTGATGTACTAATTATTTTCATATAATAATCACGTCGCAAAAAAACGAGAGTCAAAGTTTACATGTATATTAAAAACTAGTGAACACTGTAATTAAACTCAGAATATGATAGTTTTAATAACCTCTTCATTCTGCATTTTATTCAAAAATAAGAAAATTCATGTTGCACGTGCAAGACACAAAGTCTTGTAAATAAATCGTAAAAGGTAGCACATAAAGTTTTTTTATACACAAACATGTAGGTATACCTACTAGCGGTTTTATGCAGAATATAATAAAACATCGTAAGAAATAAATTTTATTGCGCTTTTAAATGGAACCCTATCTATATTTTGAAATCGCGTGCTTTGACTATTAAACAATAATTAAACACGAGCGCTGCTACTTGATACTCAGCGCACACTCTTTTACAATTACAATTATAGAAAACTTGTAAAGATAACGTTCTATGCAAATTTGCAATAAATGTCTCTTACAAACAGATAACGTGTACCTGCAACTACCTGCTTTTATTTTATAAGGAAATCATTTTATATTTTTCTCCTCATTTGCGTTTCTAATAATTATAATAAGAGTATCACCCACGTTATATTTATAAGTTAGTGCTCACAATACCAAAAATTTCTTCATTGCTGTTCTACATTTAATTAAGTTCGTCAGTTATAAATTTATAACAAATATACTGGCGGAAAAAAAAATTAAACACTTTGAAATTCGTGAAATTTCGACCATTTTCAAACCGCTATAACTCGGCGTTTCGATGAATCTTTGTGGGCGAAAAACTTTGAAGGCATGCCTGCGCAACCCCTTCCGCCCCCCTCCAACAATTTAAATTTTAAAAATGTCCAACTTTGACGATGTGTATGAAGTTAATTTTTTTTGACTTGATCCATCAAAAGGGCACTAAAATTCACTCAATTCCATGTGCAGGACTCAAAGAACGAAGTTCCTACGATGATTTGGAACAAAGTTATGAATTTTTTTAAAAAAAGGGCATTTTTTGGTTTTTTGCACATAACTAAGCGACTTTTCTACCAAATTAGACGATTCTTTCGGGGAAAAACCAAATTTCGTACCCTTTAAAACCCGAACAAAAAAACACGCAAAAAAACGTCTAACTTTGGCGCTGTGTACCGAGTTGGAAAAAAATTGTCGACTCGATCCACAGAAAATGCATTGAAACTTGTTCAATTTACCTGTGCTGGGCTCAAAAAACGAAGTTCCTACGACGATTTGGCACAAAGTTATGGGCGTTTGAAAAAAAGTGCATTTTGTGATTTTTTGACTCATAAGTCGGAAGTTTTTTGACGAAATTTTTTTTTTCACGAATGAATTTTTTTTTCAAATTTCTATTAGTTTAGGCAATTTGAGTTGTTCACACGAAATATCCAATTTCATTTTTAAAGAAGTAAGCAAATCTCACGTATTTAAAGTTTAAATTTTCTCGATATTGAAGATCTGCTTACAGGTCTGTAAACTTTAAACTCGTGAGATTGGCTTACTTCTTTAAAAATGAAATTGGATATTTCGTGTGAATAACTAAAATTGCCTAAACTAATATAAATTTTAAACAAAATTCATTCGTGAAAAAAAAACAATTTCGTCAAAAAACTTCCGACTTATGAATCAAAAAATCACAAAATGCACTTTTTTCAAACGCCCATAACTTTGTGCCAAATCGTCGTAGGAACTTCGTTCTTTGGGCCCTGCACAGGTAATTGAACTAATTTCAAAGTCTTTTCGGTGGATCGAGTAGACAAATTTTTTCCAACTTAATACACATGGCCAAAGTTAGACGTTTTTTTTGCGAAAAAACGTATTTTTTTTGTTCGGGTTTTAAAGGGTAAGAAAAGAGATCATACTAATCTTAAAGTACACCCACAATTTGGTTTTTCCCCGAAAGACTCGTCTAATTTGGTTGAAAAGTCGCTGAGTTATGTGCAAAAAACCAAAAAATGCCCTTTTTAAATTAAATTCATAACTTTGTTCCAAATCATCGTAGGAACTTCGTTCTTTGAGTCCTGCACAGGGAATTGAGTGAATTTTAGTGCCCTTTTGATGGATCAAGTCAAAAAAAAATTTTAAACTCCATACACATCGTCAAAGTTGCACATATTTAAAATTAGAATGTATTATTTTTCACTCGGGTGCTGGAGGGGGGCGGAAGGGGTTGCGCTAAAATTCGCAGGCATGACTTTGAAGTAGACACTTCAAAGTTTTTCGCCCACAAAGATTCATCGAAATCGATTGAAAATACGCCGAGTTATGGCGATTTGAAAATGGTCAAAATTTAACGAATTTCGAAGTGTTTCATTTTTTTTCCGCCAGTGTATATTAAGTGTAATATTTTTATTTAGATACGATTTAATATATAATTCCATAATTTTTACTTTCAGTTTTTATAGTACAGTACCTACACATACGTGGAAAAATAATAATACACAATAGTATAGTTTGTTATTTATTTTATTGTAAATAAAAAATCCGTCTGCAACAAAGTAACTGTATACAGAAAGATATTGATTCTATGAAATAAACATAGGTAGTAATATTCAAGCAATGCAATAATTGATTACGACTTTAATATGAACCATTTATTGGAAAGTGAATTTTCCAAAGATCTTCTCGAAAGCTTGATGAAAATATAGGTAGTAGTTAAAGACGTTCCTAACAGCACCGGATACCGGATTTCCGACCATTAAACGATCGACTTCAACAAAATTGTTATCGTAATAGCTTAGGGTATACTTTTCACTAGAAGTCTTGCGGTGAACTGCGAAACTAAACAATTATTTCTCTAAAGTTTTCTACAAAGTGTTTCTGAAACTGTCGCAAACGATCAGGTTTTTGCGCTAGTGCTTTTCTTTTACTTGGAGATTCTTTTAATTGCGATTTCTTTCTCAATAATGGAAAACAGGATAGAATTTTTGTTTTAAAATTCTCAGACAGTTCGGGAAATATAGCCAGTAAGTACAAATTACTCATCCGGGTTGAAACTTGTTTTTACAGACTCACTTCGTTCGCACTAATAGATACATAATTGCCTAGATTCCAGTTGCATAATTGCGAAAGCTTTTACCTTCTGCCTTCGAAAAAAAGATAATATCCAAAGTTAAAATAAAGTGTTTTTTAAGTGTGTTAGTCATTTTTACTTCCTTGTACGGAGTAGAAAGGAAGTATTGTAATCGTGAAAAATTTCGGTTCTCAGATTTTGACGGAAATATCCGTTTTGACCTTTTCTGAATCCATTATGACTAGTTTCGTCGTGACGTCTGTACGTACGTACGTACGTATGTACGTACGGACGTATGTATGTCACATAACTCAAATACTGTTAGACGTAGAAAGTTGAAATTTTGTATTTAGGACTGTTATAACATCTAGTTGTACACCTCCTATTTTTGATTTCAATCTACAAACCGGAAGTAGTACTTTTTTCAAATATTTCGATAAATATTTTATTTAAGACAATTTTTTTTATTTTAAATGAAACATTATGGGATTATTACCTACAAACGGTATTTTATAAATATTTTTGTATCTGGTATCATTTAAGAATAATGAAAGTATATAATTATAATTTAGTATTTCGGTATCTTGTAGTCCATGATCGATTAACATTTGTTACTACGTAAAATTTAAATGATTAGGACATGACAGTGACAGTGGCAGTGACAATAGTAAAATATCGTTTATATCTTCTTCTGCAGTTTAAATAAAATGACTAAAATATATTTGTGAGTATAGTAGCAGTAGTATTAGTACTTATATACCTATTAATATATTTGTATAATATAATTCTACATTTTAGTTATTAAGAAAAGTATGAACAGTTTAGGTAATAGGCGTACAAGGAAGTCATGTGGTGTCCACGTCAGATTTTTTATATTGTAGTTAACTATCTATGATGAAATTGTAATAAGTTTGTAAAGTGGTACTACTACAATAGTTATTTACATACCAAATTCGGAAACTTAAGGTTCCCGGATGAGTGTTTGATGGCGCGAGCTTGCGAACGCTGCCATTGAACGATTCCGGGAACCAAGTTAACGAGTGTGGTATGTACAATATTTTTTATACGAAAAGCATAGGAGTTACTGTTTTTAACTGTCAAAGTTGCACTAAAAATATAAACATAATACCTAATAAATCGTATAATACTTCAAAAGAATCAATTTTTAAAACTTATCAATTTCACTTGTAATATAGAAAATAGATTATGTTCACTGTTGCGCAAACAAACAAATGCACTAAATTTATGATTTTAAAATTATATTTCACTTAATATTACAACATTTTCTATTATTATTATTATTAATTATTATTATTAACTTTTTAATTTCAAATGGAACATTGTATTTTTTACGAATTTGAAAAGTACATTAAATTTGCTTTACGGTGGTATAAAAAAGTCATATGTTGTATTATTAAAATATTATATTACGGGCACTTAAATTATGCACCTATGAACGCTGAAATAAGTAGGCCTTGCCGCGAAACAAAAACAATAGTTGAAAGCAGTTACCTGTCAACAATCAATGTTGTGAATCATCCTATATATGCATGAAAAATTCAATAGGTAATTAAATTTATATAATCTGGAATGTATAACAGATTGAAAACTAAAAAAAATACAGAATTGTTTTTTAAAATTCGCAAAAATAAGGGTAGTGAAAATATTAGTGCCACTGTTTTGAATTTGAACGTCAATTTAACTGTTTATTTTTTGTTATTTATAAAATAAAATACTATTAGATTATCTACAAACACTAACTAATAATCATAATTACGTAATAATCAATAAATGGAGTTTCAAATACGTGGCACTTAAATTTTGACATCCTTATTTTTGCGAATTTTGAAAAAAAATCATTTTTTTCTAATAATCAGTATATCAAATTATATAAAAGTTTCGTGCAGAGGTATAGAAACACCCTGTATATTCTTTAAACGCTAAACAAAACGACAAACCAAATATCGTACCAAAATCATACATACATAAATATAAAATAATATTTCATACAAATCAGAAAACAATGAATGGATCGAGCATAGGTTTGTAATTTTTGCAATATTTAACATTTTAGCACCTTAGATCTAGATAATCTATTCAAGTTTGTTCGCAGCTCTTATTTAACAAAAATCTTAAATACTGAGCATTTGATAGATCATTTGATAAACATTATTGGCAATTTAAAATGTTGAAAATCTGATAATGACAGTTAAAAAAATGGTTTGTGTGCCAGAAATTATATAATTTGGGCTGTTATAACAGATTTCTGGATATTTTAACAATGCTAACGAGCATTGCTATAAGAATAACATAATAATAAAGATATTATTGCGTTTTTTGTCTGCTTTTAACATTCATCTTTTCTGTGCAGTGGTTTAAAGTTTAATTGTTTCGTCGTGATAAGATTCTTTGAAGAACACTGAACATAATAGTAAACTTTAAATATTAGATTTAATTTATCTTATAGCACTGTCTACGAGGATAATGTTTTTATGTGCCATTCGTTTTTTTAGGTTTTACGACTGTATTATCTTATAACTTAAATAATAAAATTCTAATGTATGTAAAAACGAATGCATGTTTATGTTCTTAAGTTAAATAATGAAGTATTAAGTTGAAAAAATAATACCAAAATAAATTTTAACTGCATAACTTACTATCACAAAGAACTACGTTTAACTTTTAAGTATATATAATTAAATAAAAGTAATCTAAATAAAAAATAATAATAAATACTTAGGTAGGTATACTAATTTTCATTTTTTTTTTACTTTTCTAAAACCGAATCCCTTTCATGAATACCGAAACCCAAACTAAAACCATTTTTTTTCGTGGCAACCAATACTGAAATCTGAACGGATAATTTATATGCGGGGTCTCAAAAACATTGAAAATAAATTAGATATTATGTTTATTCTGGACATTTATTGCTATATCATTATTATTGAAATTAAAAAATCACAAGCCGGAAGGGGTTATTTAAAATCAATTAGCGATAAAAATGTTAAAAAGGAACAAAATTGAGAATATTTCATCTACATTACAATATAATGATAAAAAGTGTAATAATCAAAAGACTGACACTGACATAATATACAAAATTAGAGTAATTGTTTATTGCGGTTGTTATGAATAATTGTTCTCATTTGTTGCTATGCTAACCATATTATCAATTATTAACATGGGTTGGTTATTGAAGTGTAATAATAATTCAATCAATGGAATAGTTTCTGATATATTGCGAAAACAATTATAAATTAAACTAATTAAATTAATAAGGAAAAAAGGTAACGTATAGTTGATATGAAAATAGATAAACAATTTGGTATCTACTAGGTACTGTTGGAAATTAAAATAAAACTAAAAACTGAGTAACTGTCCACTTATACAAGATGGCGCAAAAGTAATCACCCGAATTTCTAAGACAGTAACTTCTAAATAAAAATCTTGGTTCTCTTTGCTGATTATGTTTATTTAAACGTGGAAAATTATTGTATTTCTTCTGAAAGTTTAAAATTCGAAAATGCTCGCGTTTATCATATTATTCATTCTTATTTTATAAAAATTAGTAAAAGCTATTACTTTTTCAATTTGCATTCTGGCAACACTGCAGAGTCAATGTTGCAACAGCAGCGATATTCTTGGCCAAACGGCTGCTCTGGGGCCGGCCACGTCTGCTACCGTCCCGTGTTGAGTCAGTATCTTCGGGGTGATCGTCTGAACAGTGCTTGTCCAGGTAATGCCACACGACCACGGAATCGAGGACGAAATTTACTCTGAGCCAAAAATCCAAAATAATCGACCGATTTATTTGTCAAAAACATTTTGACACAATTATTTCGTGTTTTGGAGTAGTACAGAGATTCATGGTTCGACTACATATATTTTACATCTGACAATCTTAAAATCACGATGACCTGAGACGCCAGCGCCAAAAATAAAAGCATCATCCGAGGGTGATTACTTTTAAGCCATCTAGAATGAATATATACTTTAATGTGAATACAAATAATTAGCTGGGAAGTTGGAATGCAAGTTATTTTTGTTTTAAACTAAAGTATTTGACGTGTGGAAAAATGAAGTGGATTTAAAGGTTCGTGCTAACCCTATTTAAGAATATGGCGTGATTTCAGCCAGTGTAGTGACATATTTATTTTAATTGTGAATCAGCTATATGTATATGTAGATATGTATTATATCTCATGGTTTTTAGTGGAGGATACACTGTAAGGGACATTCTTGTGCAGTCAATGTGCACTGTATCTGACTGGATTCGATATACCTTCATAACGAACAGAAATTTTTTATTGTTTACAGTTTTATTTTTAAAATAAACTTGAATCACGACAAAATAAAATTCGAACTAAATAATCTCTTCGATTGCCGAACTAAAATAACAAGCTATTTTTTAATGAAACGGAAACCAGTTCAAACTTAAATCGATGTAGCTGCTTAAACTTGGCAAACATTAATTAAAAATCAAACATTTTCATATCAGATAATCAAGATTGCCGATACTTAAAATTATTGTTTTTCACATAAATAGCAGCCAAGTGGTATTTATTAAGCAGGGTAAAGTGTAATTATATACTATTTAATTTTAATTAGATACTTGTGTCTTTTAAAATTTTCACATTTAGAATAATAATTATATAATGTCATTATGCATACTTGTATGGTATATATATATATATATATATATATATATATATATATATATATATATATATATATATATATATATAATATATATATAAAAGGTAATTATTTTAAACATAATAATTTAAATTAATGTTAAACGTTTACTACTTATAACTAGTAGAAAATTCTAATATTTTGTTCTTATTCTTATTTGGAAATGTTTTTAACGATAATTATCTGGGTCTTAATTTAATTTAATACCTAATTCTTGAAAGAAATAAATTTCATGAAGAAAACAGCAATTAATTCCGAATCTTTTCTCTCTGTTTTCATTAGCTGATAAGTTTTTGTAAAAGCATTAAAATGGCTTTATGTCTTACTAAAGAACAATGCAAAAGACATTTCCAAAAATAGAACAGATAATTTTGATTTCCTGTTCTGATCTCTGGAACAAAAAATACGCTTTCACATTGTTTGTTTATGTTGCTGTCTTTTGTGTAAAAGTACATTTTTACGCAGTCAAAATAATTTTATTATTTATACGGCTTTATTAAAAGTAAGTAAAATATATTTCCTTATAGCCTTAGTTGTAAGGCTTACAGCATTACTGACAAAAAATGAAATTGATAACTATACATTTTTCAAAGCAGATAGTTGTAGTTTAATAATGTCCAGGTTGCATTAATGAATCTACTTTAAAACTTGTGTAAAGTTAACGTTTTTAATGTAACTTATCAGTAGTCTAACTTATCCTTAGTCTAACCGTCAGTCTTTGTTTACAATACTCGTATGCTACCAAGATCATTTCAAATCTTAAGTCTATTAGGCAAAAGAGTTTAAATGTTTAGGTTGCACCAACGAGACATAATTTTTAAACTAAACTTAAGTATATACAAGCATATAAAAGTACCTGCATTTTTTATTACTGCCATTATGTTTGCAATTTTAAGTTAAACTTATACTTTTAAGTTACTGTTCATAAAAAAGTTCTTATTATATATTAACAAAAATGTTTTTATGACAATATCATTGTTACAATTGTAACGTAATATCCGTAAATAGGTAACATAAATTTATTACATAGGGTCATAAAAACATAACGTTTGTTTAATTTGATATCAGAAGAAATAATTCCTTAATATTAATTAAATTATTGTTCTATTTATTGAATAGATACATATATTTTCATGGGGTATGTCCGAGGGTTAAGTTCAAATGAAATCTACGTTTGGAATGCGCAATTTAAAAAAAAACACTGTAAAACCATTTCACTATCGCAGATGAATGTAAATCAAAGCTTAACAAAGATAAATAATTCATTCTAGGAATATGAACGCGTTATAATAATAACTCCCTAATGCGACATGTTGAAATATTGTGTGAAGTATGAATAAAAATTTAAATGTAATTAATAAACTTGGATAACAAAATCTGTCAGCAGTAATGAACATTAAATTATAGTTTTTCCTCATAAATCAAACTTGTAACACACGTATTGGGATGTCACATGCGTGTTTAGTAAAATATAGTCTGTTTATGAGGCCATTAGATAATAATTTTAATTTGTGGAAAGTTCATTCATTTGAGTTACCAAATATCAATATTGCAAACAAAGTTTTAAAACTGTTATAAGATTAAAAATAAAAATATGAAACCATTATCGTACCGACCATCGTGGAGTAAAGACGTATAAATTAGTCAATTATTCATTCATTTAAAATTGAAGGTGTAACAACAAACTTTATTCAGTAAAAGTGAAAATAGTGTTGTGAACCTAACCGTAAGTGTTTACCATCAATATATTCAATTTACTGATTCTTGAACCATAATACAAACATTTGAAAGACATTATAATTATAACCTTAAAATCCGGAGACCAAGAAAACAGGCGGGGCGAACCGCTGCTCATCTACGTGACAGATGAACAGCGCACCCGCGTGTCGGCGGAGAGCAAGGGGCTAATTATCGCCTAATTAGCCAACTTCGCTCGCAAACATGAGCCAAGACACAATAAACTCAATCCAAAATACTCCAAACTCATATGCTAACCGCACCTCACAAAACATGAACAAGTCAACTAACCAACAGTATATCAATTATCCAAAAAAGGATCAAGCCATCATAATAAATTCAACAAATGAAATTCCTTTGAAAGAATACGTATTCGCAATTGGAGACATAACCAAACCAGAAAATATTACTCATGTTTCCAGATTATCCAATCAAAGAATATGCATATATTTTAAAGACAAATTTACTGTTGATAAACTGCTAAAATCCCATAACAAAATATCTGTACAAAACACCATAACAGAAATTAGACGCTACGTAACACCAGCCACGCGACTTATTATAACAAATGTATGTCCATCCATACCTAACGAAATCATTGATGAAAACTTAAAGAAACTTAATATCAAAACTATATCTCCCATCAGCAATTTAAAAGCAGGATTTCAAGATCCGAACTACATTCATATCCTCAGTTTTAGACGACAAGTCTATATCCCAGACACTGAAAAACAAAAAGTACCAGAATCTATCATTATAACTTATGAGAATACAGAACACAGAATATTCCTTTCTACCGTCGTACCAATATGCAAAAAATGCAACGTAACAGGACACACGGAGAGTAGATGTAGAACAAACAACAACACCATAGAAACTAACAATACCCAAACCAACAATAATAATACAGAAAAATCACCAAACCCAATAACAACCAGTTCCATCTCTCAGCCTACACATTTACCGAACAAGATAACTCCAAACCACAATACTTCTTTAACTCCAAGCCCACCTAGTCAAATACATCCACATACAGATCAATTCCCCGCACTTCCTAACCCCAACACACAAACACAAGCAACCAAGAAAAACATGATACAACCTAACATAGAAATTAATACACAAAAACCTTCAACATCTACAAACATAAACACAAATCCAGCCCAAAAACGATTACCATCAACTAGCTCTGAAAATGATAAAGATCCTGAGAAAACAAAAACTGAAAACATATCAAAGAAAAAGAAAAAAACCAGAAAGACATAAACTAGTTTAGATTTCACTGCCTCATTAAAACTCACTAGAACAATAATCCAAGAAAACCAAACAAACTACATACTATACTATGACCAATTCGAAGATATTCTAATAAATACTCAAGGACGCAATGCCAGTCAAACATACAATATAATACAGAAATACACGAATGATATCGAAAAAGTTATTCAGATGTTCCAAGATTTACATAATAAAATTCAAGGCCGAAAAATAAAATACAGAATATCCAAAATCATGAAAAAACTTCGAAAACAAACAGCTGATCCAAGCGGATTTACTGATTCACTTGATAACCTGTCCCAAATAACATCTTACTCAGAATCATCACTAGTCGACGATCCTTTGCTAGAAAGATGTCAATAATTCAATGGAACTGCAACGGCTTATACGCACATTTACCCGAAATACAAAAATTAATCGCTGACAACAACCCAGATTACCTATCTATCCAAGAAACAAGATTGCACCCACACACGAATTTTAAACTTAGAAATTTATTTATTTATTTATTTAAGTTTCATTTTATAACTATATAATGACGTATCAAACATATCGACATCATCATTAATCATATTAAATTTTGACATTATTCGTATCATAGGCGAGTTACAAATATAGTTTTTATCAGTGAACTGTATATAAAACAAATATTTCTTTCGTGTTATCGAATAACGAATATTGAAGTTAATTAAAGAAAGTAGCAGCGGACAGTCGATGTAATTATTTAATAAACGATAAAGAAAAACTAAGTCACTAAACGTACGGCGCTCTTGGGGAGATGTAATATTAAAATAATTTCTTATTTCAATGTATGATACATTTGAAAAAATATTAGGAAATTTGAAACGCATACTCCTTAAAAATTTATTCAGAACGCTTTCAAGTGAATTTTTCTGAACGTCATAGTAAGGAGACCAAACTATCGCACAATAATCTAATATTGGACGAACTAGTGTGATATACAATAGTTTAATTGCGTGAACATTTTTGAAATCTCGAGTAGATCTATAAATAAAACCTAACATTTTCATTGATTTCTTAATTATATAATCAACATGATCACTGCAACCCAAATCAGGTCGTAAAATTACTCCTAAATCTTTCACATAGATAATTTTGGGTAGCATTTCGTCGTTCAGAAAATAGTTGAAATTAATTGGATTTTTTATGCGGTGGAAAGTTAAAAAGTTACATTTACTGATGTTTAACGTCATTTGATTGCCATCACACGATTTCATTAAATTGTCTAATGATTTCTGAATTTTTAAGCAATCGTTCAACGACGAGATTTTTAAGAAAATTTTTAAGTCATCTGCGAAGAGTAAATAATTGACATTGCCTATATATATATATATGCTTTTCAATATCATTAATAAATATAAGGAAAAGCAAGGTACTCCAGAGGGGACATCAAAATTATTAGATTTAGTTGAGTAAATTTTAACCATTTGCCTTCTTTGAGTTAGATAACTTCTGAACCATTCAATCATTGTTCCACCAATGCCTACGGACATTAGTTTCATTAAAAGAATTTCATGATTTACTGTATCGAATGCCTTTGAGAAATCTGTGTAAATCGTGTCAACTTGACAGTTTTCCTCAAATGCACTTAGAACATATTGATTAAAAGATAACAAGTTGGTTTCAGTTGATCGGCCTTTTAGAAAACCATGTTGTTCAGATATTATTGTATTTCTCACAAGCGGTGTTAAATTGTCACAGACCAAACTTTCCATCAGTTTAGCAATGGTGGATTGAATATTGATAGGTCTGTAGTTTTCTACATTACCTTTATCACCAGACTTAAAGACAGGTATGACATAACTTGATTTTAGAATATGAGGAAAGTAACCCATATGAAATGATTTATTAAATAGAATATAAAGCGGATAACACAACGCCTGCGAGCAATTTTTAATAAAGACAGGTGGAATTTCATCGGGGCCACTTCCTTTACAAACATCTAATACAGTTAGTTTTTGAAAAATTTCATCCACAGACACATGTAAGTTTTATTGCATGTGGTATCCATTTGTGAATTAATATAGACAGATGAGAAATGTTTTGCGAACAAATTAGCTATGTCCTCCTTATTGTTAGCATTTGTTTCGTTTAAGTAAAGGCTGTTAGGCAGTCTATTTGTCTTTTTAATATTATTTACATAAGACCAAAAAATTTTTATATTATACATTGACAAACTAGATTCTAACCGGAGACTGTAACAGTCACAATCCTATATGGGGAAGTGAAAACACAAACTCACGAGGTAGAATCATAGAAGAAATTCTAGAAGACGACGACATAGTACTATTAAACGATGGATCTCCAACCCACTTATATCCAGGATCAGGAACATTGTCCAGTATCGATTTATCCCTATGTCACTCAAGACTAACCCCTATACTATCATGGCAAGTCCTCTCATTCCCTTACAACACCGGTCATTTCCCAATAAAATTATCCACATCCTCGTCACTCAACCAGACACAAGAAATACATCCAGCATACAACAAATTGAACATAGAAAAAGCCGATTGGGAATCATTCACAACAGCCTTAGAAAACACAAACTTTATCGAAATAAACAGCGAGATAAACACTACAGTAAGAAACTTCACAGAAACAATTATTTACGTAGCAAAGAACCATATCGGACAAATTATAACAAAACCAAGAAAAAGAACAGTCCCATGGTGGAATGAAGAATGTCACACAGCAGTAAAAAATAATAAAACAGCACTATACAAATACAAAAATAACCGAACCCAAGAAAACTTAATAAATTTAAAGAGAACCAGAGCTATGGCACGAAGAACTATATTACGGGCTAAAAAAGAATCCTGGGAACAATACATCTCAACAATAAAGGAAACCACAAGTCCAAAAGAAGTCTGGAACAAAATAAGGAAAATTAGGGGCACACGAATACCACAACAAACGCCATCATTAATAAAAAATGACACCATATACACAACGGGACAAGAAATAGCAAATATTCTCGCAGAAAACTACGAACATAATTCCAGTAATGAAATATACACGAAAGAATTCCTAAAATTCAAAGAACAAGAAGAAAAAGCCCAATTGGTATAAATAACAACAACAATATAGAAATAAATAAACCTATACACAAAACAGAACTAATATCTGTCATCTAAAACCTACAATGTACTAGCAGCCCGGGCTCGGACGGCATCACTTACAATATTATCAAACACCTCCCACCTAAAGCAATAGACAATCTGCTACAAATATATAACAAAATCTGGACCCAAAACACGTATCCAGACGCGTGGAAAGAAGTTCTCACTGTTCCTATCCCGAAACCTGACAAAGATAAATCCAATCCGAATAACTACAGACCCATATCCCTATCAAACACACTCAGCAAAATATTACAAAAAATTATGAATAAAAGACTGGTATGGTACTTAGAATCAAACAACATACTGTGTAACACGCAATCGGGCTTTAGACAAGGCAGATCAACCCAGGATCAAATAACTGCACTTACTACCGAAATCCAATATGCATTCACCAATAAACAACACTTAATCGCTATATTTATAGACATCGAGAAAGCATATGATAGCACTTGGAAACATCTTATTCTAAAAAACATGCAAGAATACGGACTATCAGGCAATATACTACAGTACACAAAAAATTTCCTGAATGATCGAAAATTCCGCGTGAAAACCAATGGCCACCTGCTAGAACAAAAATTACAAGTGAACGGCATCCCACAAGGGGAAATTTTGAGTGTCACTTTGTTCCTAATATCAATGAATACAATATATCAAACAATCGCACCACAAACCAAAATATCACTATTTGCAGACGATCTAGTAATATATAGTAAAAATAAAAATCTATATACACTCCAAAATAAACTCCAAAGCACTTTAAATAATCTACAAACATGGAGTAAACAGACGGGATATAAATTCTCGAATACTAAAACAAAATGTATACACTTTTGTAAGAAACGGAAAACACATCATAATCCCAAAATCAAAATCCAAAATACCGAAATAGAATATGTAAACACCATAAAATTCTTGGGAATTACACTGGACAGAAGACTAACATGGCATCAGCATATACAAAAACTTAAACTCGAATGTAACCAACGCCTTAACCTGCTTAAAACAATGAGACACCATAAATGGGGAGCCCAGAAAGAAACAATCCTGAAATTATATAGATCATTAATTAGACCAAAACTAGACTACGGATGTATAGCGTACGCAAACGCAAGCAAAACCAACCTAAAAGTTATCGACCGAATAACAAATCAAGCCATAAGAATTGCAACAGGGACGAGCCCAGCCAAATCATTACTAACAGAAGCAGGCGAAACCTCAAACCATATCCGAAGAAGCCAGATAATTCTAACATTCATCGCTAAATTATCTACTAACCCTAACAACCCAACATTCTCACAAATATTCCGAATATCAAATAACCGAATCGAATTAAAAGATCACATACCACTCCACCAACTCATAAAAAACTACCTCCAAACTATAAACTACACCCTCCCCACAATCAACAGCACCGGATACAGCAAAATCCCCCCATGGAACCTAAAACAACCCACATACAACTTTCAACTTCTGCACTACCCAAAAAACGAAACTCTCCCTATAATATACCAAAACGAATTTAAAAACATACAAAACCAACTTCCCAACACTATATACATATATACCGACGGATCGAGGATGCAAAAGAAGACCGGCGGATCAATATACACAGATGAACATACAATTAAATTCAGGCTACCAGAAAACTCAAGCAACTACACGGGAGAACTATGTGCGATACACGAAGCAACCAAATGCATTAATACATTAGAACCTAACACTAATTCTGCAATATGCACCGACTCTACAAGCAGTTTATTCACAATCAAAAAAACCTACCCTCAAGACTCCCTTACGCAACAAATCCAGGAACAAATCCATGAAGCCGACCAATCGAACAAGAAAATCATATTCATATGAACTCCATCTCACACCGGCATATATGGAAACGAACAAGCCGACATTTCTGCAAAACAAGCTCTTACCGAAGACAGCACACAAATATTCGAAGAGATTCCGCTGTGGGATACCATTAGCGAAATTAAAAGGAAACATAAAGAAAAATACCTAGAAGACTGGACGATAACAACCAACAATAAACTTAGAGAGATTAAGGAAGACATCACAAACTGGAGAAACAATCTAACAAGAAAAGAACAAATTATAATTACAAGGCTCCGCATAGGTCACACCCTAGCCACACACAAACACATCTTAGAAAAAACCCCAACACCGATTTGTTGTGATACACCACTAATAGTAAAACATCTATTACTTGAATGCAGATTACATGCCCACATGAGACAGAAGCATCAACTTCCCGACACCATTAAAGAAGCTCTAGGAAACTCAACAGAAGCCACATCAAAAATAATAAATTTCCTTAAAGACATAAAATTCATAAACAAATTGTAAAAACAAATGTATTTTCACACATTATAAACAATATGTACTTTACAATATCATATCGGTTCTAATAGCCATAGACGCTGAAGAACCTTAAATAAATTTAAAAAAAATATATATGAAACCTGCTTTATATTCAAAAGATACAAATATAATTTTCTACGACCAAAACTGTATTCATCATACAATCAGATGTTAGCTTATTATTTTTATAAAAATCGTAGGAAATAGATATTTATGTAACAAGTGCATAATCTAGGACTTTATTGAAGAGCCGTTGCTAATAAATAAGGCGAGTCTATAAAGTCCGATTATGTACGAGTTACATACAATATTTTATGTACGACTTTATTATAATCAATTTTTATATTGCCTAGAATGACATTTGTATTTGACATAACCGCGTTGACAAAAAAATTTGATAGTATTAGTGCATTTTTTCTATTGTTATGGTTACAAAGTTGTTTATTGATTATTTGTTTGAGAAAAATATTGAAGCTCACAAACTGCCATTTATTAAAAACATTCTTATTTTTGATCTAGAAATGAAATAAATTATTGAAATTGCATTAAAAGCAAAAGAAACACTTCTCCTGATTATATCAAATATAGGAAAATACCGAAAATGCAATATTGTAAGTACTTCAATACTGATCTACCGTCGTATAAGATATCCAGATGGGCCAAGTATTTGATGTGGTGTGCTACAATATTAATATAAACGAAGGAATAGATAACCAAATTTCCTAGTTTTATCCCTAAACTATTAAATAAGGTTTGTACTTAGTTATTTTATTTTACATGAATGTTATAAATATTATTTATATTATTTTGTAGGTAATTTAATGACAGTTTGTCAGAAGCTTGTAAAATGTATTCCTTATTGTAATTTATAAAATTTTCATTAATTGAATTCTTGTTCATAAATAAAAAACATTTATTAATTTTAATTGTTGTTTTACTTTATCATTATACACTAGTGCATAAACTGGTAGTTTATGCACGCTAAACAACGTCATAAACAATTGATTATAATGAAGTCGTACATAATAGTTATTTACATACCAAATTCGGAAACTTAAGGTTCCCGGATAAGTGTGCCATTGAACGATTCCGGAAACCAAGTTTACGAATGTGGTATGTACAATATTTTTTGTACGAAAAGTATAAAACGCCAGCATAATTAACATAGTTCATACAAATAAATGAACTTGTTTTAGGAGTTACTGTTTTTAACTGTCAAAGTTGCACTATAAAAATAAACATACCTAATACAATAATAAATCGTCTAATACTTCAAAAAAATTAATTTATTTTATCTTATCAATTTCTCTTGTAATATAGCAAATTTAAATTCAATATACTTGTTAAATTTTATCTTAGATCATGTTTGGTTATGTTTTTCACTGTTGCGCAGAGTGCTGTCAAACTGTTGCAAACATTTTTTTGTAAAACAAAAAAGTAAATGCACCTTTATTATTTTAAAATTGGATTTCACTTAATATTCCAACATTTTCTGTTATTATTATTATTTTAGAAATAGGTTTCTTTGTTTTAAATTTCCCGATCGTGTGACGTTACATGGTTGAGACCTTCGAGCATATACTGACTAGAGGCCGCCTTACGACGTTTGTTGTGATCGGAAGATATGCGGTAGGGGAGATTTGCGGGGTCGGAAGGCGTGATGTATTGAGGGATGCGTAATTTCTTAGTATCATTCCACAAAGTAAAATAATACTCACAAAACCTCATAAAACTTTTCACAAAGTAAACGCAGAACTTAGGGGTTATAGTAAAATGACATGTGTGACAAGAAGTAACAAAGAATAACAGCAAAACGCTGCCCGCAATACACCATGACTTCCAGCCCCGCAAGTCCCCCCTACTGTATATCTTCCGATCACAACAAGCTATGCATTGGTATATGGAATTACTTCTCTAGTCAGTATATGCTCGAAGGTTGAGACTTCCCGATCGTGTGACGTCGCGTGCTTACTGCCCGATCGTGTGGCGTCATGGAGACGTAGGAAATTGACATTCCTAGCGTTGCTTAGGTGACGTGAAACAACACATATTTCAATGTATGAGTACAAAATACCTACACTCGTAAAATTACGTACACTCGCCTACAGCTCATATGTGATGTGATTATTAAAAATCTTGTGAAGTAAAATATATTAATGTAACGTTTTTATGTATTTTGGTGAATTGTAAAAAATCAGATTTATTAACTGAAGTATATATAACAGTTAAAAGTGAATGATAATTAAATAAACACGTTATGAATAAAACTTAAAAACACTAATTATACACAAATATTATTTATTTATACACTATGATTATATATTTAAACATTAAATAACACTAAGTACTATATTTATGCCACATTATATCAATATTTATTTTAATTAATCAATATTTACTTCCACTTATGTTCATTTACAACTGTAGACTGCATCACTGTCCTCTCGAGTAGGTAGCGTTTATATAGTCATAGCAGGTAATCTAGAACATTCCTTGCCCCGGGCATAGATTTATTCTAGCATATTATTATAGTATTATCGTATCGCGTGACACGATGAGTCATTCGCCGTTGAGTCATCGACACAATAGAGCGCTTGCTTAAATGTAAACAACTTAGCATGCCTGTCTATACCTCTTGACCGACCACGCCCACTCGCTCGGCTCGCTTAGATTCCATACCCCATACCTTTGGTCTATTAATTAGTAATTAATTTTATTAAGGTGCTATATACATGTTTTAAACTGGAAGTCTATACAACTTGTAGGTGCATAGTTGTATTTTTATTTTGTCGCCAAGGGTCCTGAAATATGGTTGTATTTGACATTTAACCGTACTTATTATTTCTATTCTTTCATGAAAAAGGTCCTCTTTGTGCAACAAATAATGAATTCAGCAACAGTAGGAAGATTACTAGTAATTTCATAAATGTCTAAATTCATTTTCATTTCAAACGATTTCTGTTTCGTTTTTGAATTTCCCTTTCCGTCTTCGTGCTACTAATCGTCGTATCAGATTTCGTAAATAAATTTATTTTTGTCCAACAAAAACAAAAATTTTAATTGCATGGTATAGTCAGGGAAGCGAATTTCAATTTAACACAAACTTCTCACTCTGCAGTTCTCGAAATATCCCTAGAAAATATTTTACCATATATCTGCCTAGTTATGTAAGTAGAAATATCTTGCACATAAAAAAATGTTAACGAATCATGTACCTACATATATAATTTTCTTTTTTAGGAAAATTTTATAATATGAATTATAATCAAGATATAATTTCAATCTTTTCATTTTCGATGTTCTTTAACTGCAATTTGTAATGCGAGTTATGTTAATTCCCTTGGACAAAAGAAAAAAAATCATTTGGTCTGTAAAATCAGAACCTTAGGATGTCGCAGCGGAATATTTGATTAAAAATTTATGAACAAGCCCCAAGTGTCTTTAAAGTTAACTCTTCGTTTTCCAACTTTTGCATATCTCTGATATTTCATTCAAATCCTTTGTCGAATTAAAACCGTAAAAAGTAACTTGTCTTGTAAATGAAACGAATGCCATATTAATGCAAGAGGTATGAAATTTCCTTTTATTTTTAACGAAAGGCTAATTTTCACCTTTTACAATGTAAAAAATTAGTTATTTCAGTCTTTGATATACGTTCTTTTAGAGTAACATTTACTGATATTTTAACATTTAACTCATTTGAAATAATTGACTATATTTCCATTTCGTGGAACGGATAAAATTAAGAAACATTTGCATTTAGAAATATATAATTACTATAAATATGTAATTATGTGAAACTTTGATGTAACAGTTTTAGATAGCGATAGCGTGTTTTTAGATTTTAACATCAAATAGCTGATACTAAAAACATAAAGTTTGACATCTGTTCAACTCTAATAATTTAATTTTACATGAATAAATTATAACTATAAGTTAATTGAAATTGAATATTTTTAACTAGGAAAAAACGCATGACAATAAATTGTGGTACTTAATTGTAATATTAAATTTAAAAATTATTAGTTCAATTGTGTATTTAAAAGTTTTGTAAGCAGTGTGAAAAAATAAAAAATGTGTGTGTGTCAGCTCCGAAGCACGACTGGAGTTTACTCCTTAAGTACGATTGTCTGGAAAAGATGGTAAATAAACGCATCATTTATCGTTATATATATATATATATATATATATATATATATATATATATATATATATATATATATATATATATATATATATATATATATATATATATATATATATATATATATATATATATATATATATATATATATATATATATATATATATATATATATATATATTACTTATACTACATGCATCCTTCATCTTTATCGAAATTAATATTGAAATCGCCGCCAAGTATGAGTGGAAGTAATTGATATTGTTTGAACCACCTTCTGTATATGCTAACAATGTCTCGTGAATAAAATCTATTATGTCAGTAACAATCTGATTGACAGAAATATAAACTGTGACGATAACAATGTGTTTACCGTTAGGCAAAATGCATATCGCGGCACATAATATCTCCCAAATGCTTGACACAGCTACACAAGTACTTATAAAGAACCTACCTTACATAAGTTATACATTAATTATCAATCTATTAAACGTCATCCCGGGCGGGTTGTTACGTATTGTCATAATTATCATTACTAATAATTAATAATAAAAATGTTACGCTTTTGTTTAACGTTTCATTTCACTCCTCATAAAATTTCAATACCGGGCGCCTTATATGAAAATCGATTCTTAAGGAGTAAACTCCAAAAACGCATTTTAAGCATGTAACCTATTCTACATTCCGTCCAATTTTTACTCAAAAACAAATTTATTTTCGGATTCGGGTTCGCAATGACATAGCATTTTTGTGACAATTAAGTGTGGAAAATCTAATTAGTCATGTGGTGACCGTTTTTGACAATGCATTGCTGGAGGCGTTCTTGGAAATTAACGTAAACTCTCTCCAACATCGCTTCCTCAACTTGGACGACTTCCACGCGAATTGCCTCCTTCAATTCGTCCAGGGTTCGGGGCTTGTGGACGACGGGTATAGAGAGATTTTGTTAAACAGTTCACTAATTCAATAATTTATGTAAAACTTGCATTTTTAGTAAATTTTAGAAATTATTTAACAAAATACGGCAAGGTTTTTTTTGTAAATTTCATTCTTTAGCCATGTAAGCACAACCTATAAGTACATCATTTTAAAATATGAGGTCATCGATTTCAAAACCAAAGTCACAAAATGATTTATTGTAACAGGCTTTTTGCTTTGCATTTGATAGCAAGAGATGGGCCTTAATATCAAATATTTTAAAATTGAACTTTTAGAGATGAATAACATGTGCACAAGCACAACTAAAACAATACCCGAACTCTGGACGAGTTGAAGGAGGCAATTCGCGTGGAAGTCGCCCAAGTTGACGAAGCGATGTTGGAGAGAGTCTACGCTGACTTCCAAGAACGCCTCCAGCAATGCATCGTCAAAAACGGTCACCACATAACTGATGTGATTTTCCACAATTAATTGTCACAAATGCTATTTCATTGCGAACCCGAATCCGTAAATAAATTTGTTTTTGAGTAAAAATTACCGATTTTATAATTTTTTTAAAACCATCCGTCCTTTGTGCCGCACCCTGTATAAAGAACCTACCTTACATAAGTTATACATTAATTATCAATCTATTAAACATCATTCCGGGTGGGTTGTTACGTATTGTCATTATTATCATTACTAATAATTAATAATAAAAACGTTACGCTTTTAGTTAACGTTTAACGTTTGATTTCACTTCTCATAAAATTTCAATACCGGGCGCCTTATATGAAAATCGATTCTTAAGGAGTAAACTCCAAAAAAATAATTATAAAATTCGCTAATTATCGGAAAATGGTACTTTACTGTGCAATTCATTGAAACAGTTATTTGTTTTCTTATTAATAACTTGGAGTTGTGAATAAAAACCTTCATAATGGAATTCTGAAAACTCATTAATTGTATCGCTGAACGTTCTGTGGAGAGGTTATGTTTTTGCCAAATTGTTCATAAGTAAAACTGGGAACATTAATTAATAAGGGAGCATTGTTTCAATTTTTGTTACCAATTTTGAGGCAGGTAATAAATTACGATGTAAATTTCGTTGTCAAATTAGTGGCTGAATTCATTGGTGTTAAAGTGCGTTAAACGTGCTTGACTATAATTCAATCGAGAAACATAAAATGCACGATTAACAATTATAATCGTTGGCGAACAGTTTAAAAAATGTTGCTAAGTACCACACGTTGGAATTGCAAAGCAAATGTAAATGAGGCAAGGAGGAAACTCAGATGAGGATTCCACTGCGTGCGGTAAGCCTTGGTTGGTCTGAGTCCGGGCGTCCGGTTCTCGGTTCTAGATAACCACGCCGAAACCCAGATCTAAAGGCACTCTCATAATTCCCTATTTAGACTTGACATCCATATTAATTGCCCTGTTGTTTTAACTGCGAAGTAATACGCATTTCCTTGTAAACCAAACGAACATGCTGAAACCAAAACGAAAAATTCTATTACACAATGTGAATTTATCTGACAAACCGAATTCGGAAAATTCGAGTCAGCTCAAATTAAATTAAGTAGAAAAATGCGGATAGCCAGATAGCCATGGATGCTGATGGCATTTGCAAATAAAGCAAACACACATCTCCGTGCTTTACGCTTGAATAACAATTGTGCAATTTCACATTTTAATTATACGTTGCGGTCGCATCGAACCCACGAATCCGCCACTAGGTCCTGGCATTTAGGCGCACGAGGCAAGAACCTGTACCTGGTACCCGCTACCTGCTGCCTGACGCCATCTACCAGCGACATATCACCGCAATGAAATTAATCAACAAACGAACGCACGTCCTATGTTTCCATCGCATTTGATTATTTTTCTCACCGTTATTTTGTTCACATGAACACCAGGGAAATAAAATTGTATCAGCTTGCTTGATTCACGTGTAGATACCGTCTTTTTGAAGACCAGTACAATTAAAAAATTATAAATCTAAAATGAACAGCTAATTTAAATTTGTTTTTACAAACTGTGATTTCAGTTACATACATCCTATTATAATACAGAAATAAACTTAATTTAAAATGCGTTCATCATTGTGCAAAGAATATTAATTGCGTCAATATTATATAAATTATTATTTATTTACTCCAACAGCCTTACACCTGTAAAGGTAGAAAGGCTCGGGATTAAGTAAGTATTATTTATTTACAAAAATATTGATAATGTGTTCTAATTTGTATTATATTAATTATAGGAGAAAACGTATCCAATTTGAAAACTACTTTCTGTTTAATGTTAACAGCGCTCTCTTTTTACCTGTACTCCGGTTTTACAACATTTTCCACTTTTACAATTAAGAATCGTAAACTCTTTTCCTTGCTGCTGTATATTTGGCAAACTAAACCAAATTGAAATTTGTACCTTGTACCTTGTAGATGAGGCAGGTGAGGCTGAGCCTCACCGCGTAAAATCGTAATTTTAAATTTTTTATTTTTATTATAATTTTATTTATCTAATTTATTTTTTATTACAAATCGACTACATATTTATTTAAAAATAATTATTGTTGCACAATAATGCAAAAAAAGTATTTAAATAGTGTTATTTTCTCGCGAATCATAAATAATGTGTACAGTGAGGCTGCTGCTGCAACGGTTGGTTTCATTCATCGTTAGCGCAACCGAGCGACGGAGTTCATCGTCAGTGCGACCGAGCGACGGAGTGACGTGTGTGTATTCTCGTATGTTCATGCGGTGGAGAGTCCTTGAGAGAGGCTAGGGAAATATCGTCTGTCTTCGCGCAAGGCACACACATACACAGCGCACAGCCTCGCATAGCCTAGCGCACACAACTAAATACACGTGAAGAAACAAAGTTTATTTTTACTTTGTTGTTGATTGCTTGTCTTATTTATTGTTGTGAATGCTATTTTATAATTAGTTATGTTTTGAAACTAATAGTTTCTAATAAAAATTATGAATAAACAATAAGAATATATGTAAAATCTAACAAATAGAACTTTTTTTTATCAATTTTTAAATAATAAACAATGACATCATTCAACTACTATTCAACATTTCTATATATTATGAACAAATAAATAAAATTATATCAATTAAATATTTATTATAAATATTTAATATATGGTCAGAATAATAATCATAATAATCAAGAACAGATAAAATTTGTTCGCCTCACGCTTGAATGTTGTTTTGCCGAGAGCCGCAGAACGCTAGTCGCGTGTTGTTGAATGTTTTTTTCTATTCTATTTTCTATTCTGTTACCTACTTTATTTAAATATGTATGTACTTTTTGTGGACGTACTAAATATACTCTTGTGCGTTAGAGAATACAAAATTTAAAAAATATTATCTGCTGTTTTTACGATTATAGCGTTTTATCTTGACTCACAAAAAAAATTATTTATTTAAGTAATGAAATAAAGTTCTTTTGTTTTATTGATTTTATGGGTAAAAAATTGATTTTAGAACGTTTCATTGAAATTATGATACAAAGTATTTAAAGGCGTTTAAAGCATTTGACCTTGAACCAAAAAAAAATTCGCCTGCGGCGCATTTTTTTTCAGCCTCACCTAACTTAGGAGTCACGCACCGCCACTGCTTGTACCAGTATTGTAATAATAGTAATTTTTCGTTTATATGTATTTATTTAATTTGTTCTTATCAGTCTGCAATATGTATTAAGCTAATAGTATGTGAATTCAATCTATTATTTGTTTTAGTATTCATTTTCTAATAAATTTTTCAACCATTCAAACTGGAATACCTTTGAAAGAAAAAGCAAATAATAATCTACTTTACAGAATTAAGTCTTATATTAAATAATATAAAGCCATAAAATAAGTTCTAATGATTCTAATGAGGTAGGTACCTACTATATTTTTAAGTAGAGTAAAGAATGTGATATTATCAATTAAATAATAAATAATGCATCACATCTTGTTATTAATAAAATACCATGTAAGTAGGTACACAACATTATTATTTATACTACAAGAGATATATGATTATCAGAATTATCGAAACATAACCTTATTCATTATAAATGTTAATAAATTACTGTGAAATTTTTGAATATTTCATCAAGACTGTACCCTCGGGGATAAGTTCGATCCAGCCGAATGTCGAACCCTTCTAAACCGCCCTAAAACCGTCGATATTTCTTGCGAATTTCAGTGCGATCCGATCTTTTAAAATACACATATACGATTGTTATCGTCAGACTGATAGAACATTGGGGCGAAAACTGGGCACTGTCTGGGCTCCGGAGTATCATAGCTTCGAAAACTACTACGAGTATTACCTACTATAATATTTTCATACTACACTACATCCATAACTGGTGTTTGGTATCAAATATACGACAAATGTTTCTATATATGGAAATTATGTTTTAAAGTCTTTTGGACTTTAAAATATTACAATTTATATATTTTTAAGAAGAACTTTATTTAAGTTAATACAAGTCAGATATTACTTGAGAATCACTCCTCAGTCCTTCTACATACATTTTTATAATATTTCTTATCTTCTAATTCTTATTCTAGTAGTATAGGGTGGGCCAAATACAAGTTTTTTTTTGAAAATGCAATAAAACGAACAAAATTAATTTTTTTTCCATGTATTATGGCTTCATTAGTAAGAGCAAACATTCCCATTTATTATGGAACACAACTTCGTTCAAATGGTTGCCTCGGCTGGCTTCGCAGTAGCGCATTCTGTCACCCAATTTTCCAAGACCTGGTTGATTGTTTCGGGCTGTAGCTCACGGATTGCTTGGATGATATTGGCCTGAATCGTTTCTGGATTGTTAGCATAACATCGGTCCTTCACGGCTCCCCACAAAAAGGGGCAAATCGCAGGTCCGAGGCAGCCAATTGACATCGCCAAGACGGATGATAACATGATTTGGGAATTTGGTGCCGAAAAGATCGATTGTGGCATGGGCTGTATGGCATGGCGCGCCATCCTGCATGAATCAGAGGTAGTCCAAATCCATGTCTTCAATTTCAGTTAAAAAAAAGTCGGATACCATGGCTCTGTAAAAATCTTGTTTTTTGGGCTACACAGCACTCACTTTGGAAATAAATTTGCAATATTTCCCAAAGTTGCTCAAGCGTAAAGCGACTCATTTCGTACCGCGGAGGTATGATACTTACTTTCTATCAAGATTTCGAGTGGGACAAATCTGTCAGTGTCAAAATAACCTATGATTTAAAAAGAAACCACTAGTTGGCCCACTATATATATATATATATATATATATATATATATATATATATATATATATATATATATATATATATATATATATATATATATATATATATATATATATGAGCATTTCCATTACTTTTCGACAACTTTTTTTGGGTCAAAAATTACCCAAGCATGAAACTTCGAGGCTTTTTAGAACGAATTAATTGCGGATTTTTCCCGTAAAAACAATTTTTTTTCATCTAAGTAGAAAAAAATTATGAATTTTTGAAGATTTGAAATTTAGGTAACTTTTTTAAAATAGAGCATTTTCAAAAAATTGCAATGACGTGCGTATTTACTAATGAATAATGCTTCTCATGTACTAAAAAAATAAAAAAAACTTATTTCTTATTGCGGTTTAATGGTTTAATTCAATGTTACAAGAATCTGTAATGTCGATAATTACGCTTTCAGCTCGAACTTAAAAATTCAGTGGGTCTTCCTCGCGCGTTTTTTGACTTTTTTATTACATGGGAAGCGTTATTTATTAGTTGCACATAATTGTAATTTTTTTATAATGCTCTATTTTAAGAAAAATTACCTAATTTTCTAATCTTCAAAAATTTATAACTTTTTTCTACATAGATGAAAAAAATTGATTTTTACGGGAAAAATCCGCAATTAATTCGTTCTAAACAGCCTCAAAGTTTCATGTTTGGGAAATTTTTGACCCAAAAAAAGATGTCGAAAAGTAATGGAAATGCTCATATATATATATATATATATATATATATATATATAAATAATTTTTTATTAATATGTGATATGATAAATAAGTGTAACATATATTTCGCCCTTTTCTTACTTTCTTTTTATTAAAAACTTTATTCGCTGAAAATTTGAAATGAAGTTATATTAGAATACATTGTTTCATATAAAAATATTTATATTGTTTTGAAAGTAACATTCGTGTTCTCAGTAACCCAGATTCTTTAAAAGCGCGGAATATGTAAAAATATTTTATAAACGAAACGATATGTTGTGTTTAAGATTAAATTTCAATAAATATATTTATTAAAATGTTTACATTATGTACATTATTTTAAGGAACATTTGTTTGTTTGGTCGCAATTCGTGGCAATGTTATTTTTGTTTAGTAAAAGTGATTTTAAAACAATTGAAAAAAAGCAATTCAGTTCGATAATCAAATCAGTAGGATTAACAAATGCTGAAAACAGAATTTAAATTGAATTCTATTGGACTAATTTATTTTTGCTTTTCTCTGTCAGTACCTCATTGACAGACAAAAAGGCAGTTTGATGGGATTTAAATTGCAGCATTTTATTGTAAGCAAAAATATTACTGTCTCATTTTAATCAACTAGCCGTTATCTACCGTCGACCAAAATTGCATTAATTTGTATTGAATTGTAAAACACCAGCGGGATTGTAAGTACTAATAAAAACCAAATCAGGTCTTGAAACAGGGTTGTAACAATTATTAAATATTTGTTCGATTTCAGGTTTTTTTTCTTGGTACTGTTTATTAATTTTAGGAGAGCGGTTAAAACAGAAAGACTATTCTGGGAAATATACACATCATATTTTTATGATATTTGTGTTTACGTAAAAGACGAATTCTTTTAAAAATAAGTATTTTTGGATTGTGCTAAGTGGGTTTAGGGCTTGTCGTGAAAATAGCGAGCGAAGCTGTCCTATCTAACAAGTAGTTTTACAAAACTTTTTTTAATAGAAATATTATATAAATTTCAAAATTAATTTATTATTATTTCTAAATATTCAAATTAGTACAAATATAATGCGGTATGAGGGTCCATTCATATACCTATGGAGTAATATGTTTCTCAAACATAGTACCATAATGCAGAATTTAAGGAGCACTTTAAAATGATAAATCATTCTAGACATATCAAGTATAAATAAATATGTTATAACTATAAGATACTATTTTAATCTGTTTGTTGAAACTTTCACCGCACAGTTAGACTTCTTCTGTACTAGTACTTTGTATATTATAAGCGCTACTAAAAACTGAGATCTACGATTATCGTTTTTTGAGTTTTTGGGGTTATCTAGTGTCAAGCACATGTGCATAATCAGAAATTTTAAATAGGAATTATACTAGTTTATGTTTTCCAAAAATCTACATTAATGTATAAAATTCGCTAATCACACATTAGTTTTATAGCTACCTACTTAAAAAAAAAAAATTATAAAAATAAGATATAGGTACTTTATACTAAACCTGTACTAATCATGTCACATATGTTTTCGGAGCGATATATAAAAGCATTTTACGACAAATTGCTAATTTCATCCAATTTTACGAAATAGGTAAGTATTTGAGGTAATGACTAGAGTCCGGATTTTAGGCAAAAAACCTATTGCTTATTTAAAAAGGCATTTAAATTTGAATTAGATATAAATTTGTTTCACAAGTTTTCAAACACTTTGACGCATCGTTTATTTTGCCTATTTTGCCTAAAATGAGACATTTTGCATTTTATGCCTATTTAACTGTAATCTTGCCTATATTCGGCATATTCTTGCCATAAAACTTATAACTTAAACATATTATAGATTTTTTAAAAATTATTTTGTCAATTTAATTATTTCAAATAAAAAGTTTGTGATATTTTTGGTTTGAATACATTAATTTGGAAAATATCTAAATTATTTTAAAAAATGACATAAAGATGGAATATGCTTTAATACAACTGATGGTAGTGTTGTATTCTGCAAATATTGTGATCAAACGGTAAAATTTAAATAGTCACCTTTAGTTTAATAGTGTGCTTATCTGCTAATATTTGCAATATTTTTCATCTGCTAGTGTTTATTTTGCTTATTAAAATATTTATTTAAGTAAATATAAATAGCCTACATAATTTGAATACTATTCTTTAAAAAAATACTTAAAACCGTATTGAATTTAAATGCCTAATTTGACTTATTAATGCCTATTTTAATTTATAAATGCCTATTTCGGCCTATTTTGACCATTTTCTTTGCCTATTTGCCTACCTATTTATCGAACTTTTTAGCGCCTAAAATCCGGACTCTAGTAATGACTCGGCATTTTGTAATGTATCCAAATTATGTTATGCACTTAGTGGTGTACTTCGCGATTTGCGCATGAATAATGAATACCCCTTCCACTAGAATAAGTATTAGAAGATAAGAAATATTATAAAAATAGATGTAGAAGGACTGAGGAGCGATTCTCAAGTAATATCTGACTTTTATAGGGTGGGCCAACTAGTGGTTTCTTTTTAAATCATAGGTTATTTTGACACTGACAGCTTTTTCCCACTCGAAATCTTGATAGAAAGTAAGTATCATACCTCCGCGGTACGAAATGAGTCGCTTTACGCTTGAGCAACGTTGGGAAATATTGCAAATTTATTTCCAAAGTGAGTGCTGTGTAGCCCAAACAGTGCGTTTGTTGAAAAGAAGATTTTTACAGAGCCATGGTATCCGACTTTTTTTTAACTGAAATTGAAGACATGGATTTGGACTACCTCTGATTCATGCAGGATGGCGCGCCATGCCATACAGCCCATGCCACAATCGATCTTTTCGGCACCAAATTCCCAAATCATGTTATCATCCGTCTTGGCGATGTTAATTGGCTGCCTCGGACCTGCGATTTGACCCCTTTTTTGTGGGGAGCCGTGAAGGACCGATGTTATGCTAACAATCCAGAAACGATTCAGGCCAATATCATCCAAGCAATCCGTGAGCTACAGCCCGAAACAATCAACCAGGTCTTGGAAAATTGGGTGACAGAATGCGCTACTGCGAAACCAGCCGAGGCAACCACTTGAACGAAGTTGTGTTCCATAATAAATGGGAATGTTTGCTCTTACTAATGAAGCCATAATACATGGAAAAAAATTAATTTTGTTCATTTTAATGCATTTTCAAAAAAAACTTGTATTTGGCCCACCCTATATTAACTTAAATAAAGTTCTTGTTAAAAATATATAAATTGTATTTTTTGAAAGTCCAAAAGACTTTAAAACATAATTGGCGCAGTCTTAGTAGGATATCAGAGAAACACAAAAAGTAATTGTGTGGTGAATATCAATTATATATATATATATATATATATATATATATATATATATATATATATGCATATATAAGGTAATCGTGACTGACATTAGTTAAAGAAGCAACAGTAGTGGGTGTGACAGTCAGTAAATTGGCCAACATTGGCTTTTGTGGCCAATTTACTGACTGTCACACTCACACCCACTATTGTTGCTTCCTATATATATATATATATATATATATATATATATATATATATATATATAATGCATATATAAGGTAATCGTGACTGAAATTAGTTAAAGAAGCAACAGTAGTGGGTGTGACAGTCAGTAAATTGGCCAACATTGGCTTTTGTGGCCAATTTACTGACTGTCACACTCACACCCACTATTGTTGCTTCCTATATATATATATATATATATATATATATATATATATATATATATATATATATATATATATATATATATATATAATGCAAAGCAATGTCTTTTTCACGAAAACCTGTAATCACTAATTTTGAATATAATATATCAAATATACCTCTTGCTCGTTGCCTAGAATTTAAAGACTTGGGAGTAATTTTCGATATGAAACTAAATTTTAATACGCATCTACAAACTATTGTCTCAAAAGCTCATAGAATGCTGGGATTCATAATTCGGCACTCACGTGACTTTACATCTATTGAACCGATAATTACACTGTACTTTACATTTGTGCGTTCTAAACTTGATTATTGCTCCGTGATTTGGAATCCATCCTACAATAAATATATTAATTTAATCGAGGCAATACAGAAGAAATTTTTAAGATTTCTATATTTCAAGCAAAATAAGAAATATCCCGATTTTAATGTTGCATATGATTATTTATTGCAAAACTTTAATTTCATCAAACTCTCGGTAAGAAGAAATAACTCCCAATTGGTGCATTTATATAAAATTGTGCATAACTTGATTGATGATCCATTTACTCTAAATTTAATTAATTTTAATGTTCCATCTTTTAACTCTCGAACTACTCACACTTTTAAGCCTCTGCCAGCACGCACTAACATCTTACTACATTCTCCTTTACACCTTATGTACAGTCTCCACACACGTATTGAACAGCATATTGATATTTTTAACGTTACATTATCGAATTTTAAGAATTTTCTTAATAATTCAACTTCTAGCTGATTGCCAACAGAACTCTTCTCTTTCTAGTATACTTGTGTCATTCATATATTTTGTATATTTTTGTATATTTATGTAATTTTTTTTTCTACTGTATAAAGATAGTATTTTTATTTGTATATATCTGTTTCTGTCCATTTAATTGGGTTTGCCTGTATGGACATGTATTGAAATAAATACATAAATATATATATATATATATATATATATATATATATATATATATATATATATATATATATATATATATATATATATATATAATATATAAAAATAAAATGATGTACTCCTGAGAGATTATTTTATTTCGTATACCAAGGATTCCTAAGACCTAATATAACTTCACTTAGAAAGTAGAAAAAGTATTTTTACAAAAAAGATTAAACAATTTTTATTATAACGAGTCACAGTTTTCAAAATGAACAAAATATATCTATTTCATATGATTTTTGTTTTCACAATGTTGAATGTCTTGTTGCTTAAAATTTAGAGCACGTAGATATAGGGAAGAGATTTACATAAAATTTTAAATTAAATCGCGTAATACTAAACTTGTAGTCAGCCGTTTGTGTTATAAATTAACTACGATATGTAGGTTTAATGGTTTAAAGTCGAAATAAGAAAAAAGTGTGATTCGTTGTCCGTATTTTAAAATTCGTTTACCAATCGTCAAAGGCACATCAGCATATAATAAAAAAAAATTTAGGATTTCTTTCAAATATCACAATGAGTTAAATTATTTTTGAAAATCATGACCGCCACCGGGGATTGAACCCGGGACCTTCATCTTGCCGGGTTGACACTACCATCTGAGCTACATCGGTTTCATCAATTTACATCTTATATCTTACAACATCTGCAATTTTAAATGCATAATATCTTATTCAGTTTTTCATAACTTTGACGCACGGCCCGAAGATGCTATTTTAAGCGAAATCGATAGCCAATAAATAAAATAATTATACAGTTTGTAACAATTTCTGCCTTTTCCAATTTAATAAATTTTCACCATTTCTCCATTTCCCTTGTACCCTTCGAGCATATACTGACTAGAGGCCGCCTTACGACGTTTGTTGTGATCGGAAGATATGCGGTAGGGGAGATTTGCGGGGTCGGAAGGCGTGATGTATTGAGGGATGCGTAATTTCTTAGTATCATTCCACAAAGTAAAATAATACTCACAAAACCTCATAAAACTTTTCACAAAGTAAACGCAGAACTTAGGGGTTATAGTAAAATGACATGTGTGACAAGAAGTAACAAAGAATAACAGCAAAACGCTGCCCGCAATACACCATGACTTCCAGCCCCGCAAGTCCCCCCTACTGTATATCTTCCGATCACAACAAGCTATGCATTGGTATATGGAATTACTTCTCTAGTCAGTATATGCTCGAAGCTTGTACCTTATCACAATGAGCTTTTGCACAAAACATCCCCGAAAATATGAAAACCTGTAGGGATCGTTGTTGTCAGAGATACAAAACTTATAATAACTAAAAGAACAGAGGAATTAATGGTGGGTTCAAATAGCCAGTTGTTCATAAAACTTTAAAATAATGCTAATAACAAGTTAAAGTAATGTATTATGTATACGAATATTCAATTGTGTATAATATGTTAATAAAATAAGCAATTACATTTTCTAATGCAAACTATTTAATAATAAAACCATAACGATGTATGTGTTATTGTCCCAATTTTTCAATCACCTGCATAATTGCATTTAGTCAGTCACCACTTGCACTTCTGTTGAAATATCATAAGGAAGATCCTTGATCCAAATATCAATGCAGTTGAAATTCGGTTTCAGTTTCAGCTTAAGTTTCAGTTAGTAGTAACAGTAGTGGAGTATGTAGGTATCTACATATCCGCATGAGTAAATAGATCTGTAGACTTGAGGTAAGTTCTCAAATTGCTCGTTCGATTTGGTGCTCACAAGCACACGATAAGCCTATATGCGCACAATGTTGCGGTAAATATTCGGTTTGCTAATTGAAAATCGTGAAATCAGATGCAGAGGTAAACGACTTCCTAATTTGTGCCATTATAAATATTTTCAGCAATGAATTTCAATTCTTATTATGCTTATTAATATTATCTCATATTCTTAAGAATACATTGATGCACGTTATGCGACCGACTGTAGATCGGACAATTTAGATTTGAATCCAGTGAGATATAGGTTGTGATTAGAGTTGGGAAAACTTTCGTACCAGAAACTATCGATAGTTCAATAGTGGCAAGTACAAACTATCGATATATCGATTGTACTATCGAAACTCTTAATTAATCAGTATCGATAGTTAAACGATCGTTGAATTTTTTGACTCACGATCACTCACGCTCACGAATTTATTTTTATAGTCACGCACGACAGGTCACGTTCGGGTAACGTAAAAATATTTTTAGGGGCTATTGCATAAATAGTTGTTTGATGTATCCTTTGACAGCCGTAAAGTGTCATTTTTTGACGTCTGTCAAAATGACTACTTTACGGCCGCTTTTTCTTCACGGCCCCGTTTACTTCACGGCCGCATTTACATTTACGGCCGCTATTGTTTTGCTCGTTTCTTTAAATAACAAGTTCATTACATTTTAATTGGTTAATATATATTTAGTAGTAGGTAATTAATTACAACTTAACTAGCTTAAAATATATGAAAAAACATAAATAATATGAAATTTTCTTTTACATAAATTTATATAATTTTTTGTGATAGCCGCCTAAAAATGTGTGCACCTTTTAGCTTCACCTGAATTGTTGGTCTCGGCCTAACTTCAGATTCGGGCAAAAATATCAGTTTGACAGACTTTTGATACACGAATAACTATGATATGAAATCGAATTATAATAAATTACTTTAGCTCCACAAAATGGTAGTGAAAAGTACAACTTGAGCTCCAATTTTTTAGACCAATTAGAGTGCCAGCTGTGGACTCGATTGCTAACAAGTATTGCCGAATTAGCTAGTTGTTTCGTGTTGACATTTTGCAAATTATGTATTATGTCGTGACTCGTGATATTTACTCACGCAAAAAACGTTCACGTTCACGCGGTTCACGTCGTGACCGTAACCTATCGTGACCAAACAAAATTTACGACCCGCGCCCAGGCACAAATTGGGCACACATTAATAACATTAGTTTTTTATTTTGCCAACTTCACTCACCTTTTAAAGTTGTGTGTATTTCAATTCGCAATTTCTAACTTCAGAAAGGGGTGCAAGAACACTATCACAACTCACAACTATCAACCACAAAATTTAATCAGAAACTAAAGAAGTTATGGCTATTCATCGTATAATTTTTATACATCCAAATAAATAATAAATTAACAACAACATATCTAATAAAATTGATCAGGAATATGGTAAAGTAATATGGTTTGCTTCATTATTTTTATATTACTTTTAATCCTTTTAGCAGATACCCACTGATATTTTGTTTACAAAGGATTGCGAAATGGGTCAAATTTAATTCCGAAAACATGAATAAAATTTACATGATTGTGTAGTGTGCTTCACTAAATGAACACAAGAGTTTCATCCGATTAAATTAAACACCTACTCAGAGAAGTGCACCATTTATCAACAATCTAAAATTCATTCGCCGTGTCAAAAATAATGCAGAATCAAATAAAATTGGAACCAAATTAAAATTAAATTAAGCATTAAACCTTGGATCAGGTAAATAAGACTTTCTGTCCTTTATTAAAGAATTAATTAATTCTAATATTGCTAAATTAAAAAAGAGTTTTATTAAAATTTTGAGGGCCGATACAATCTTCAGCAAATAAGAACACCCCACTCTGAATATAATTTAATCAAAATGCTGCTTTGTATATGGATAAAAGTGGTTGAAAATACGGAAAAATATTTCTAAGGACTATTAATAACAGAATAAAATAATGATTATTATATTTTGCAATATTGGTTTAATTTTTGAACTGAAAAGTAAATTAACCGAGATTACCTAATGATAATATTTTTTAACAAAGCACTTTTTATTATTTCGTTTGTAAGAAATCTGCTATTGTAAAGTTACTTTATTAAGTAGGTATTTATACCCTTGCATCGTATAGACATAATATGATAAGGACATTCAAATTAAATTTAAAAAAACAACTGACACAAAATAATTGTAAATTACATAAATTTAATCTGATATAACGTTACATTTCACACTGCAAAATTTATATATGTATATATATATATATATATATATATATATATATATATATATATATATATATATATATATATATATATATATATATATATGTATATATATATATATATATATATATATATATATATATATATATATATATATAGTGATGTAATGCTAGTTTGTGTCAACAATTATTGTTAAAAATTGCATCGGCGAAGTGGTTAGATTCTACCTACACCCACTATTGGTGAGTTAATTGGGATGCAAAAAAAAATATATATATATATACATATATATATATATATATATATATATATATATATATATATATATATATATATATATATATATATATATATATATATATATATATATATATACGGTGTCCCATTTTAATCCGCCACTAGCGATAACTTTGAAATAGTGCGGTGAAACAAAAATGTTCCAAATAAATTGTTAATGGTTATGAGGGGGACATCTGATGCCGTCGACCTTTTCCCCCCAGACCCCCTGGGGGGTGGGAACGGGGGGCAACTTTAAAATTTTAAATGGAAACCCCTATTTTTTATTGCAGATTCGGATAAAGCGTTAAAAAGCAGGTGAAATTTATTGAGTTTTTTTTTTAAATTTTGATTTTTTTTTCGTTTTTTTTTTGGCAAATGCCAATTTTTTTAAATTTTTTTTCAAATTAAATTGTAAAAATCATCATAATAAATTGTTATAATTACTTGAAACTCACTCACAACATGACACGTTTGTTTCCTTTCTCGCATCCCACCCTAAAAACTACCACCTGGGAACAAACACTTTTCCACAAAGATAAAAATGCCTGAAAAAAGTGGTTACTCTTATTTTAACATGAAGGTTATCTTTACTAGCAAACCAAGTGAAAAAATAGCATTTTTATGTAACGCAGTAATCAAATCAAAAATTCAAATTTTGACGTTTGCAGCGCCATCTATCAACAAATTCAAAAAACACTTTGAATAAAATACCTACTTTTTAACGCTTTATCCGAATCTGCAATAAAAAATACGGGTTCCCATTTAAAATTTTAAAGTTGCCCCCCGTTCTCGCCCCCCAGGGAGTCTGGGGGGGAAATGGTCGACGGCATCAGATGTCCCCCTCATAACCATTAACTTTTTATTTGGAACATTTTTGTTTCACCGCACTATTTCAAAGTTATCGCTAGTGGCGGATTAAAATGGGACACCCGGTATATATATATATATATATATAAATTATATGATCGTGGTCGATATATAATTAAAAAAATCTTTTATTTTAACAGACGTGTTTTATTAGTTACACCTTTGAGTTTACACAGAAGAATCATGATATTTCATTGTCTTACTCATATTTATAGCAAAGTTTATCTTAAAGGACTCTTGTTACAGCGTGAGACTCTGTTAGAGAGTTCCTTGCTATTTGTTATGTCATCATCTAGTAAGGATACATAATACCTCCCCTTGTAGATGATGGCTAAGAAATAGGGGATGGAGAAGAAACCTGATGTTCTGTATTATTACTTGAAATATGTAATTGAATGGTTTTTGTTTCATCAGATGTCTTTTCCTTACATATTTTTATCTTATATTTAATTATTATTTAATTGAACTTAATTCTACAGATTCCTTATTGTTACTGGGTTTTTTATTTATTTTACAACAGGTGAAAAACTTAGTTCTAAACTTATATAATAGGACAAGACATATTACTAAGAATAACAAACTATAAATAATATAGAAATGATTACTGTTATTTTAATTTTGTTTATTTCATTTATGAATTTTTAATTTATTAATTTGATTTTCTATATTTTCGTAAATCATATTCATTACATTAAAAGCGTTAGAGTTTAAATTTTGTATTGGTTTGGAATTGTTCTTAAGGGTGTCTATTATGTTAATAATAGTTTTGAAATATGAAAATAAAGGTTGCAAGTCGTGATTGAAATAAGCGTAAATATCATATTCATTAATATGAGTTTTATCGAGTTCTAATAATTTATATCCATTGTTCTCGGGAATATCTTGGAGAAATTGACCTTGGGATAGGAATATGAATTTGTAACGAATCATGTTTTTAATTTGTCAATTTTTACTTTCCTTTTATGAATTTTTCCTTTTACTTCAATAGTATGGTTTTTATCATTGTAGTTATCAATTTTTACTTTTTCGAATAATGGTTTTTGGAATTTTGTTATCAATCTAGGATTTTGTTTGAGAAATGCATGAGTGGCGTTTTTAAATTTTGTATGGGTAGTATTTGGTTTAAAGCGTTTTAATTTTTCGTTGACAATTTTATTTCGTAATTTGTCATGTTCATTTTGCTTATTTTTCAAAAATGTTTATCTCTTGTTCGTCTGTTGAGGTCATTCTTGGTCGCATGTGTGAGTAATCTCTACCGTATAGTATTTCATTTAATGTTAGTTTCGTGGTAGAATGTATACTGTCATTGTACGCTAATATAGTTATTGTCAAGATTTCATCTAAATTTTTATTTGGATATTTTTGAAATAATATTCGCAAATGTTCTATTAGGGTAGAATGTAGTCTTTCTATTGCGTTTGACTTTGGATTACCGACATATGTAATATGTAAATTTATTTGATTATTATGGCAAAATGTTTTGAACGCTAAATTATCAAATTCCTTTCCTGAGTCACAAATGATTGTTTGTGGTTGTAATATTTATCTAATAAAATTTGAAACTATATTAATCACGTTATTACAGGTTTTATTTTTTATAAAATATATTTGAGCATATTTTGAAAATTGATCAAATATTGTTAAATAATATTTTGAGTCAAGGGTTAATATATCTAAATTTATAATTTCAAAGGGTCGTTGAGGGGTTGATGTAAGATGGTCTTCTAATTTCGGGGGTTGTCTGTCATATTTACATTTTTTACAAATTTCACATTTGTTTATGAATGTCGTTATAGTTTCTAACATTTTTGGCCAATAATATTTTGTTTTTAGTTTATTATAAGTTTCTAATATGCCGCGGTGGTTAGTCTTCCCGTGGTGGTAATTGAATATTGTTTCGTCTTGTTCATTCTCGTTTTCTATGTCTTCAACTTGTTGATTAACTCTTATTAAATTTATTGTTCCAAATTCAAATTTTCCTTGTATTATTTTATTTAAGATATTAGCAATTTCGTCTGTGCAGATACAATAATATCGTATTTTAGGTACTATATAATTTTGAATAAATTCAAACATTTGTGTTTCTTTATTTTCTGGATCTAATGAAAGTATCATTCTTAATTTTTTACGATTAAATAGTCTTCTTATTTCTACATTGTTTTCTTCGTCTTCTTGAATTATTATTTGATTGTCAGCTACATTAATTCGATTCTCTAAAAATTTTAAACCATTTATAGGTGCTTCTGGCGAGGAATGAACACTATTGTTTGTGGAATTTTCTAACCATCTTTCTATATCTTCAGCGTTATTTAATAGACTCTCTACTGAATCATTTGAATGATTTTTAAGAAAATTACCGTTTTCTTGTGCATTTGCGAAATTTTGTGGAAGTTCGTAAATATTAATTTGAATATTTGTGTCTTTAAAAATATTATTTAATAATTGAAGTAACTTCGATTTTTCTAAATTATCTAGCCCGCATGATAGATATGGCATATTAATTTCGAATAAGTCGTTTTTGATTAAGTAATCTCTCAAGGTAATAAGGCAAAGTTTTAGTTGTTTTAATTTGACATCTTCTTTATAGGTGTCTTTTGTATACAAATGTATGATAACTTTGTTTTCAAAATTTTGAATTATCATGTTTTGATTTTTATAATTATTCTCACAGTATTTTTTACTTGTAAATTGTTCATCTATTTGTAAGGCTAATCCTTTACCAAAGCGATTATCTTTAGAAACGCAATGACAAAATATATCTGTTTCGGTTACATCTCCAATCACATAATTAATTTTGAAAGGTTCTCTTATTCGTGATAAGTAATCTGCAATTTTGTTTGTTTTGCCGGGTAAATACTCTACTTCAAAACTGTATTCGTTAAGCTCAATTTTTTCATTGGCAAAATCTATTCTACATTTCAAATCTTTTAGTATGTTTATACCAAATAATAACTCGCAATCTTTATTGAATGTATGGATGAAAAATTTATGGGGTTGGTCAAAGATTTTTAAGGTTACGGAATTTTTACAATGTACTTTTGAATTTGCTGTTTTAAACGTTAAATTCTCACTTACGATTTTTGATTTATATAATTTTGCAGTATTTTCACTTATAAGGTTTACATTTGATCTTGAATCTATTAATACTTTGTAATTTGATAACTTAATGACAGGAATTTTGTTAGTAATGGACATGACGTCCATAACTATGTTTTTTGGTCTGGAGGCTCTATGGACTTTGGTTGGTTTAAATTGTTGTCTAGTTCTGACAGCATTGTAAGCATTTTGCTTGGATGCGAAAGCGGTGTTTTGTTTGTTAGAATTTTGCTGAATATTTATAGGTTTTGAGGGAAATTGTTGTGCAGGGAATTTTTGTGGAGGTATATGAAATAATTTTTGTGATTGTTGAGGGATATCTGATCTTAACAGTGGACTTTTAGAAGTTTGGAGTGCATAGTTATAATCATTTGTTAATAGATTTTCACACATTTCTAATGTAGTGGGATTGTTGTTAATAAAAGATCCTCTTACGTGAGTAGGTAGTAATGTAATGAAATGTCTTACGACTAATTCTTGTATTTCATTTATTAATATAGTTTTCTGAGCGGTATGATATTTTAATAAATGAACTTTTGATTTGTACTTTGCAAAATCATTTTTGAATTGTATTAAAGTTTCATGTATTTTATTCGTTTTTTTAACATTTAATATTTTTAATAAAATGGTTTCTTTAGTAAGTTTGTCTTCAAAATTTTCTGATAAATATTTATTTTAATCAGACCAATTTTTGAAAGTGTTCTCATTGATGAAGCTTTGTCTGTTAATTTACTCAAAACTAGTGAGAACGCGTATTTCTTTTGCAACTTGTCAAGAGTTGAATTTAAAATTTCATAGAATAGATCTACTTGAATTATGAAATTTGGTAATCTATTTGCATCACCATTATATATAATATTCAGGAATGACACTAGCAAGATTTTTGATCTCTGAATAAGTAGCGGTCATTTTGGTTTCTGAATTATTTGTTGTATTCGTAATAGGAATCTGGGGAATATTTAACCTACTTGGTTTTAAAGTAATATTCCTTACTAAAGTACTTATGTAATCAAGTACTTCACTTGTATCAGATGACTGTGATTCGTTATCTGACATGAATGTGTTTGTTGGAAAGAAACAACAATGAGACTTACAGGTTTATTGTGAGTATCTGTATTGTTGACATCTCAATTGTTGTGAGGGGCTGATGACGTTCAGTTGACGGATATCTTCTACTGTGAACTGCTTGGCTTGGTGAACTGATGGGCCTGGTAGACTGCTGGGCCTGGTGGACTCGATGGGTCGTACGAATAGACCTCTGGTGCAACCACTGTTTATGTTTAGGTTGATTGTTGATAAAAGCGAAGGCTTATTGGTATAGCTTTGCTTTTACGAAGGCTTCTTGCGTGTTAGGCTTTGAGTTTCTTCGTGGTGTTGATTATTGGTTCGATCACACGTAGCTACAATTGAAATTGTTGAATAAAGCACTGTACAGATTTACGGCGAATTTTTCGAGCACACTGACTTCTTTATTTGTGATCCTAGCAGACTGCACCAATTATATGATCGTGGTCGATATATAATTTAAAAAATCTTTTATTTTAACAGACGTGTTTTATTAGTTACACCTTTGAGTTTACACAGAAGAATCATGATATTTCATTGTCTTACTCATATTTATAGCAAAGTTTATCTTAAAGGACTCTTGTTACAGCGTGAGACTCTGTTAGAGAGTTCCTTGCTATTTGTTATGTCATCATCTAGTAAGGATACATAATATATATATATATATATATATATATATATATATATATATATATATATATATATATATATATATATATATATATATATATACACCTACCTATACCCACCAATAGTGGGTGTAGGTAGAATCCAACCACTTCGCCGATGCAATTTTTAGCAATAATTGTTGACACAAACCATTACATCACTCAACCATTGATTAAAATTTTTCGAGCGTAGAAATTTGATTAAATTTGATCTTTTTTGTTGTTATTTTGCAGCAATAAAACAATTTTAAACAACATAACCAAAATTATTCAGTAACGTACAAAGAGTAAGATCGGTAGTAAGTTTGCCGTTATAATAGTAATTTAGTTTGTTTGTTCCTGGCACGAGCGTGGATAGGAACTCCATTTGAAGATAGGAAGCGACAGGATGTGGGGGAATAGCCTCAGGACGGACACATTTCCTGCGCTGTCCTGCATCGTTCGTTCTACACCGTCCTGCCTGAAACCGTCGGCGGTCGACCGGTAGTTCTCTTTCGCTTCAACTATTTAACACCAATCCAGAAAGTGAAAAGATATCTTTTCACCTACCATATACAGGGTGTTTCGCGAAATTTTATTCCGTGACAAGATGAAGTTCAAGTTATTAACCGTAAATCGTGAGATGATTGTACAAAAAAATGAAAAATATTATATAGAACGTTAGTAAATCCATTACGCATTTTATTAGATCAATCATATATTCTACTGATGAAGGTAAAAGATTCCGGTAAAATAAACTTATTAATTAACGTGGTATAACTTCAGGATAAAAATTATATGGTAGATATCACATGACATACTTAACAAGCAGGCATATATACCGTTAATTCCTTTTAAATAGGCAATACAAACAACAGCCCAAATATACTCCTAAATAAGTGATAACAAAACTAATCTTAGTAGTTGCTATTTAAATATAAATGAACAATCTTGAACTTTGAAAACTGCTGTTCGCTGTACGAGATGGTCAGTCCGTCAGTCAAATAAAACTATTTGTAACTGCACAAACAAAATTCACAGTTCAGTAAACGCTTACGAAAATAATCGATTATCGATATAATCTATTATAGATTATCAAAATAATTGCTTATTTATTTTTTTATTTTCGATCATCTTTTATCGATTAATCGAAAAAATCGATTCTTTTAATAATAGATAATTGATTATAGAAAGTCAATATCGCATAGGCAAAGTCTATTGAGATATTTCAATAAGAATGCGAACCTAGTGGTGAAATTTTGTACGGTGCACTTGTGAGTGATTTGCACGTTATTTGTATGGACACTAAGTGATTAATAGTGATTTTGTTTAATATTTCAAAATATTTCAAATGTATTTAATTTAAAATTTGTGCATTTTAGTTCATTGGTAGTGTAAATATAAATTAATTTACTATTTATTGCTTACTTTAAGATAAGATAAGTCATTGTAGGTATTTTGAACACAACTAAACTAGAAAGATAAAAGAATTAATACATTCAATATAAACTAAAGTGATTATAAATGTTAGTGGAATTAATATTAAGGTTTTTGTACAACTAATATTTAATACTAGACTAAGCAAGATCTATATTATATTGATAATGATAACCTATCAACCACTTGCTGAATAATGAGGAATAATGTACTTAAAATGCAAAATAAAAACAAATTTACTACCAAAATTACAACAATAGAAAACATCACACAATATTCTATCAAAATAAGTAGCATACTTTTAATGAAAACTCCATACAGAAGAAAAAACAACAAAATAATACACACTGCAATGTTATGCTTATGGAAGCCAAAGTAAAGTGCACCGTTGCGTTGTTCAGAATTTCACATAGGTGAACAGCGCCGTCTCTTAGTAGTGCAATATCCCAATAGTTTCTTCTCTGTATTCTTATATAGTAATGGAAGAGTTGATTTAATATAAAAATTGAAGTTTGATATTTGGTTTCATTTTACGTTAGAATAAATAATAATAGAATAGTATTTTCAGTCGTGGAATTAATTTGATATTTTGTGTTAGAATGCGTGAAAGTGCTTAAAAGTTGTTTTTCAAATTATATTTTATTCTTATTTTACCCCTTTTTGGCTGCGTAATGCCAATGGTTAATAAATGACTTACAAATTATAATAAGACTAAATACATCATTTTGAAATACACTGGTGGAAAAAAAATGAAACACTTGAAATTCGTAAAAATGTCGACCATTTTCAAACTGCCATAACTCGGTGTATTTTCAATCGATATCGATGAATCTTCGAGGGCGAGAAACTTAAAGTGTCTACTTTAAAGTCATGCATGCAAACTTAAGCGCAACCCCCTCCGCCCCAAAAAAAGAATTTAAATTTTAAAAATGTCCAACTTTGAGGACGTGTACGGAGAAACATTTTTTTGACTTGAGCCACCAAAAGGGCTCTAAAATTTGTTCAATTCCCTGTGCAGGACTCAAAGAACGAAGTTCCTACGATGATTTGGCACAAAGTTATGAATTTTTTTAAAATGGGCATTTTTTGGTTTTTCGCACATAACTCAGCCACTTTTCAACCAAATTAGACGAAACCCATAGTGGCTCTACTTTAAGGGGGTAAACTCAGATTAGTATGATCTCTGTTCGTACCCTTCAAAACCCGAACAAAAATAACACGTTTTTGGGCAAAAACACGTCCAACTTTGGCCATGTGTATTGAGTTGGAAAAAAATTGGCGACTCGATCCACAGAAAAAGCATTGAAATTTGTTCAATTACCTGTGCAGGGCCCAAAGAACGAAGTTCCTAAGACGATTTGGCACAAAGTTATGGGCGTTTGAAATAAGTGCATTTTGTGGTTTTTTGACTCATAAATCGGAAGTTTTTTGACGAATTTTTTTTTTCACGAATGAAAGTTATGTGCCAAAAACAAAAAATGCTCTTTTAAAAAAAAAATTCATAACTTTGTGCCAAATCATCGTAGGAACTTCGTTCTTTGGGTCCTGCACAGGGAATTGAACAAATTTTAGTGCCCTTTTGGTGGATCAAGTAAAAAAATGTTTAAACTCCGTACACATCCTCAAAGTTGGACATTTTTAAAATTAAAATTATTATTTTTGCATATGATTGCTAGAGCGGAGGGGGTTGCGCTTAAGTTTGCATACATGACTTTGTAGCAAGATGACTTGCATATGCTACGCTCTGTATCTTTGTTATCTTAAGTTATTTTTAGATACAAAAGTTCAGAGGTCATCTGCAACCCCCCTTTACCCTTTAGGCCAGGCGTTCCCATGATTTTGGGCGTCTGCGGATAGTTCTTCGACAGCAGAGCTCGAGATAAGTCCAAGATGTAGCCCGTTGCTACGGACATTACGCTTTTATGCGTAATTTTAAGTATATTTTTGTAGAATTTCTTATTTTAAGTTAGTTGAAACGATAAGACAAAGTTAATCTTTTTTATTTGTGTTCTTTATCGGAGTTTTTGAGTTTTATGAAATATATTTTTAAGCCAAGTGCTCTTTAGTTCTTCTATGTCATGATTATAGTGCGCGCCCCAATTCATCCCTTCCTAATACGACCACGACTGTGTTAACCCTTTCCTTTAAATCAATATTCCTTCCCTTTTTTATCATACCCCCTATTTCAAGCCACTATTGCTACAACTTTAAAGTAGACACTTCAAAGTTTCTCGCCCTCGAAGATACATCGATATCGATTGAAAATACACCGAGTTATGGCAGTTTGAAAATGGTCGATATTTTTACGAATTTCAAGTGTTTCATTTTTTTCCGCCAGTATATTTATAAAAAGGAAGAAAACTTCGTATTATTTAATTATTGTTAGGTATTTATTTTACAATATATGGTACAATTTTTATTAAATTCTAAATATACACAACCTATTGATGAAAATAAATTATTTATAATGAGGTGAATGAAATAAAAGTTAAACAATTAAATATTCATAATAGTTCTGTATAATTAAATCTTCAATAGAAGATTCATTTCATTATTGTCATTGAATACAATATAATTTTAAATGGATGTCTTTGGTCTTTATGATATTAACCGAGTTATAGTCTCGAGTTACAGGTTAAATGAAGTCGTCGTGTCGTCTATCTTATTTATTCTAGCGTGAAACCGGATCCTTGTTGTATTTCACGCGTCAAAGTATTCGTTAATGAACTCCACCTGCAATAGTTATTATACTTCTAGGTAGACAAAGCATAGTGCACAAGTGCACTCATTTAGAAATCTACAGTTTAATAAAATCATAACATTTGGCCCTTTAAGTTTCATTAAACTAGGCAGCGGAGACTCCTGGGCGAAGATCCTTAAGAAGAAGAGGGAAGAAACAAAATAAAATAAAATGTCAATGTTACAATTATGTAAAAATTCAATGCTGAAAAGCGCGAATTAAAGTTAAATAATAATAAGTTTCATTAAAGATTTGTAATAGAGCTAAGAGAAATATCTACTGTAAGTATTAGGTACACTGAAAATAAAATTAGGGCTGCGTGAAGTAGGCAGGCCAACATTGAGCAGAAATGTAAATAATTTTACATACGTTAGTGCTTCGTTAGTGCACTTTTTTGCCTTCAAAATTTTTTTAAAAACCGTAAAAGTTTTTGAGAAAATTCTCAAAACTTTTTTACCTGCCTACTTCACGCTAGCAGGCCATATATAGATTTTTAACAAAAATAGAAATATAATTTGTTAGTGCTTTGTTAGTGCCTTTTCCTTCTTTTTGTAGTTTTTTAATTCGTTTACTCTAATTGGCAATAAAAAATGTTTTGACCCGGCCTGCTAACTTCACGCCAGCAGGCCACAAACGCGCTTTAAAAAAATCTATTATGGTTCGTTAGTGCTTCGTTAGTGCTCTTTACTGCTGTAATATTTTTCAAATTCAGTAATGCAAATTAGCAATAAAAAAATATTTTACTTGGCCTGCCAACTTCACGCTACCCGAACCAAGAAAATATCGAAATTTTAAAAATATAAATCATATAGTTCGTTAGAACTTCGTTAGTGCCGTTTACTGCCGTATAAAGCTTTCTAATTCGATTACGCATTTTGCAGAAAAAATTACCTTGCATAAGTACTGACCAACATTTATGACTTGAAACGGATAGGAACAAGATTAGTTGCTTGACTACTTGACTGAAATAAACAATATGATTCTTAAACGTTGTTAATACAAATTTAATTAAAAATTTTTATATTCAAGTGTAATTTATAATTCGAGGAATTATTTTATTTAAATTCTAAATTGGCAGGGCTAATTTGACGACATAAAAAAAGGAAATATTTATAGTTTTCTTATATTGTAATTAAATCTATATACATTGCGCTCTTATGCTCCATGAAAAGTCTGCAAAAATATTTTCAGCCAGAAGTATAAAAATACAAAGCTTGTTTTTACAATGAATTGATTTTATTAACAATCAACAGAAATTTTTTAATTTTTCAATTGTATCATTATATCTACGAAATGCCTACTTCACGCAGCCTAAAATTAGATTATCGGTTTTGCAGTCGAACGAATTCGACAACAGTGTGATTGGCCTATGAAAAGAAATAGTTATACGATACGAACATATTGTCTTTAAAATTGACTTATTTCAACACTGAGCGTAAATACTAGCAAAATTCAAATAGACTTGAAAAACAATAGAAAACAAAATCTAATCTTCTTATTTAATTGTAAATTTTTCAATTTCCAGATTTTTTATTATAGAATAGGTATAGGTAATGAATAGTTAACTTTATTTTTTTTGTTTCAAAGTGAAAATTAGATTTTATGATATGAAAGTACAATAATAGGTATATGTATACAAGTAAAATGATCAAACTTGATTACAATTAAAAATCACATAAAATATTATTCTGCTAATATATATTTTTCTTATGGCTTTGGTAACAAACAAAAATTTCTTGCATCTTCAACTTTTTTATAAATTGAAAAATAAAAATTATATTTGTATAAATTCTGATAATATTAATGAATGTTATTTAGCTAAGAGTAGTGTAATAAGATCCATACATAAATACCTATAAAAATTTTACATTATATAATTATCTTATAAATGACACTCATATCCTTTAAAAAGAGTAAAAACTTGGTGTATCATTAGAAGGTTTTCATTAAAGCTAAAGCATTATGATCAAGTAAATAAAAAAATTATTTGAAAATTTAAATATTATTGAAAAAATTGTATAGTTTATCTTTAATTCAATAACTATTGAGATATATTGCTTTCAAAAACAATATCTGAACTTTTCTAAAGAGGCAACAAATTATGCAACCTGCAACCTACATATATTTGGCTTTTTACATTATCTTCTGAGAAAATACAAATTAGCAATTAAATTTAATGATATACCTGTCTACTTCTTGGAAGTAAACGATATTGCATTGAGGTAATCAATAAAATTATATCAGCAAGTAAACAGAAGTCGCAGAATATACACTCTGTGTTTGTGTTGTACCGCTGTTTTCTTTATACGGAAATCAGAAATTAGTTCCTTAATAACTGATTAATTATTTCAGAATTATCGTTAATTGCACTAATTTATTTTTCTATCTGAAAAATACTAATATTTAATGAAAGAAAAAGTATCAATGAGCTTATGAAAAAAATATGGATGTGAACGAGGCAAAAGAAGCGTAGCAGAATAGTAATGCTCTGCAAAATTGATTGCTAGGTGAGATTTAATCTAATTGAATGTTTCTTACTGTTTTTGTCAACTCTTTTTGAGAAATGGCGTGATTCATTATATGTATGTAATATCCTTATAAAAAAGGTCATTTACAAAATATGTCATAATATAACATTCATCGATACGCTATAATTTATGTAAATAAGTAAATTTTACAAATGGTATTTTCTTATATTTGTTTTACAAAATATATAGGAACTACATGAGTAATTAAAAATAAGAAATAAAATAATTGCTATTATTTTAATGAAACTCATTAATGCAGTGTAAAATAATTTAACAAAATTCAAACAATACCTATGTTTTACTAGAAATTTACATTGAAATAATTATTAGGTAGGTACTCGTATATAAAATGTAAATGTATAAACCATAAACATTTCAATCATGTTAAATGCTTTTTAATAATTTTGTAAACAGCATGAACTTTCTAAAGATACCGTTTTGTTTGATTTTGTTTATATTTCAAAACCGAATAAAAAATAAAGAAATCCCTTGAATCTAAAATCAATTAACAAGAAATCCGTCATCACAAACCATGATTACACAATGCGAGAACGAACTAATCGATAAAAGAAGAGCACAGACGATAGACACAGGTGTCAAAGAAATGGGTAAATAAATTTGAACTGTTCTCTGCCGTGTCGTTTCAATCACAGTCCAGGAGTACTGGCCTTTGAATTTTTTCTTGCGAAATAGACACGCTTATTTCGTTCTATTTTTAAAGGCATTTATTTTTGTCTCTAATTTGATTTACATGGGGACCAGGTAGACTTATTTTAGTTATCTAAAGTAATACATCGATATTATACGTTTTATGGAATAAGAATATAGGTAGGTAATGAATTAAGTTGATATAAAATTGAAATGGTTTAATATTTCATCATATAAAAAACTTGTAAATACTCGAAACGGCAATTTAGAATATATGTAATACAGAAAAACAAAAAACAAAGATGGATTATGCCGTTTTGAAATTAAATATAACGTGCATAAACCTGCATTAAATTGAACCGAAAATATTTTTTATAATTATCGAGGTGATAATTTTGTAAAAAAAATCGGGTAAATAAAAGGCATACATGATTCATATAGCTAAAGCAGATTATAGCAAATGTGTTTAAAATATATTTTTTTATTCATGTGTTTAAAATTTGGAAGTCTGTCGGGTCAATAGCAAATGGTTTTCGTGTGTTTTCAACCATTTCATTGACTAAACTCGAATTAATGATTAGTTAATCTGAAACTGACACTAATGTTTCCTTGCACTATCACTTCGATCAATTAATTAATTATGTGCCAACTACTAGAGAAAATGTAAGTATAGGAATTAAAAAAGAAGTTAATCATTTTATTGCATTTCATATCTCGCTTTAATAAATAAAAATATTAAAAGACTCTTGTATTCTATCAATGAAGAGACCCTTCATTATATTATTTACTCGAAAGATCAAAGTATGTGCTTTCTGTATTATTAAATTAATGTACTTGCCTTTGCCAGAAGGCTATTTCTCTTGATTTATCTATAGTAAAATATATTTGTTTTACATTTGAATTTTATGTATTATAGGTACTCGTATTATTGCATGTAATATTTTAATAGACAAAAAATATAGCATAATTCAAATCGAATATAAATACATATTTAAATACAATCTGTAACATAATTACATATTTTGTTCTATATTGCCGAGTATTCCACAATATCTATTTTATAAATATGTAAATATAATAATAGAATTACCGTATTCAATCTGAAATGAAAAGGCTTATTTTCTATGCTTATTCATAATAATTACAGTACCTACTACTATTTTAGTCGCTATAACAAAATTGAAAATTCTCTATTATTGTTACAATATTAATTAACACATATTTTCACAAGGTTAGAACATTATCTTTTCCCCTATTGTAATTTAACTACATTTAACAAATTATTAGGTACCTAATTAAATAATATTTATGTAAGTACTTGATTCCGAAATATTATCATATTTCCTGGCAATATTGAATTATGATATTTGATGTATGTTTCCAATACGTACTTAAAAACTATGTAAGACTAACACAAAATAACAAGAACATTAGTTATGTGTCCATCATGTACCTAATCGTACTCAGGATGTGGCTAGGATAGACTTAATATCACTTAAAGTACAAGAATAAGATATTTTTAAACATCCCATGTCAAGTAAGGTATGGAATTTATGTTTAATTTTGTTTATTGTCAAAATTTGTGTACCAAAATAAGTTTGTTTACCTACTGTTAACATTTATATTTTACAATGAAGAATTATTATTATTATTATTTAGCAATTATTTAGGTTTCTCTCGTTCCGTTGTACAGCTCTACCAGGATAGCGTTCTCTTCGAAAATGAAATGAACCAACAGCAAGAAAGTGGCAGTTAATTTGTTTTACAACTGTAAAAATACCCCCCCCCCCCCTCCACCATTCCCAAATTCACCACACTTGTGACTACAATAAATAAAAAGTTGCTCAGCCCTGCAATAGAATATACACTCCATATACGGCGCGGACTAGAGACGCATTGGCATTAGCCCTTTTTACCAAAACTTTTGTTGCATACTTGAGTTCTCTAAACTTTGAAATATACAAGTTATCATCAGGAAATAGAAAACACACCATGTAATTTTATTTCCTCTCTTGCATGGACTGCTTGCCAGTATCGTTACAATTATTATCGTAAAGGCGTACGACACAATGTAGCAAAACAAAGAAATCTCATTTGTTCAACATAAAGCATTTGTGTAATGCAGTGTGCCACCGCCAACCGACAACCGCTACCACACCACCACTATTAAAAACACAAAAATTTAAGTTCAGCGAGTGGAACAAGAAATCTCAGCTCTCAGCTGTGTTGAGTTAACACACTATAATTCGTGTTGAATTTACACTTAACATATTACTGTTGGTTCTCCGAAGCATAATTGAATTTTATGTTCACTGTGTATAACGGACAATTACGGTTCCAGAAATTCTGCACCAGATGCAAATTCCTGCAAACAATAGCAGCAATTCTAATTACATACCTATTTAAAATATTACTGCATGAGCATGACGCAACACATCTGCGCTGTACTTTGTCAGAAATTATGCATATGTTCCTTACGCTTCCGTAACGTTTACACAAATGTCTTATTGTATTCCGCACACAATCAACAGTAGAGAAATATTACGCAATAAATTACGTAATTAAAAAACAGATCTACAGCCAGCCGCAAGTTTTAACCTACTGGTTAGCACGATATCAATGTAAACAAGTGGTTGCTGCTTAATTATTATTCGACTTCAGGTGAAAGTAGAGTGACCATTTATTATTTTAATGAAATTAAATTTTTTATTATTACTTTATTTGCCATCCTGAAATCTGAATCTGAATCTTCACGAATTCTAAAATCATTAACAAGATAACAAGTACATGTTAGAATCGAGTTTGTTTGTTTTATATAAGAGATGATATCATTGTTGGACTATAATATCACCTAAATGTTCAAATTCGCTATAATGGTATGTGTACTCATATATTGAAATTTGGTATCTAACAATACATTTCAAATAATATTCTTCAATCGCTGCAACGCTAGTTCATCGGTGTAATAATACAATTAAAAACAAATTATTAGGACAATCGGTTTCGTTAGGTAAATATGGAGCTGTAAAGTTGACCTCTTTTATAGTGCAAGCATAGAAAGGTGACTTGAAATCGTGCGTTACTAAATTAGTGTATCTAAATCAGACGACAAATTTTAACGACAAACTAATACAATATTAATTGAAATAGAAGAAGATTGTATTAGATTTTCAAGGGAATCGTCAGTTGTTTCATAAAAGTGATATTTTTTAAAGTCAATTCATCGAAGAGTTTAGAAGTCATATTATTCAGTCGTATTATTTAAAAATACTCAATTTATTTTAATACGAATAAGAATAATTTGATATTATTTTGGATTAACTACAATCCACTTCTGAAAGCCAATGAAATTTTATTAAATTATATTTAGTATAGTGCTATAAAGTGTGTAGGTACTCATGTATCTCTGCAATTAAAACAACACGTTATTATATGTAACTGAATTCGCATTTAATTATTTAAAGTGGTTTTAGGTATGTAAAATAATCATAGAATATACATATAACGAGTACTACAACCAACATTTGAAATATAAATACCTAGCTACATAAATATTACTGCTAGCCAATAATACCTAATAATAAGTGTGATCCAGTGATGCAGTCGAATTAATTTGATTATATGTCTAGGGTCTAGGTACCACTTATATTACGAAATTTACAGTTGTGTGGATTGCAATTTTAATTAAAACTTAATATGTAATATGCAAATGTATTCAAAAATTTAATAAAAAAATATCAATAAAATTCAGTTTTAACTTCAAGAAGAGAAGATTCGTGTCAATCTTTCGTTATTTTATTTTAGTTTTTCAACTAAATCACGATCGGAAACAAAAGTTTCTTTGAGTTATTCCACTTTGCAGATGTACAAAGATTTAAAAATGAAACAGTAGAAAAATAGAGTTTATAATCAATAGCGAAAAAATACTTGAATATTTTCAAATATTCAGTTTTCATTTTAACATTAACGAATTATGTCGCATGTCAGAAAGTAAAAGCATGTATGTCACTTTTGAGATTCCTTCGTCTTGTTGCTAATTTAAAATTGCGTAACTAGTTCATTTAACAGCGGCGAATGGCAAGAATTTGAAAGGCAAACGGCAGAAATTAAATTACAGTTATAATTAACCAGTAAGACGAAGTTCCTTGAGGTTTGTTGGAGAACAGGTAACGTTGTACGACGTACGTCTTACGTCCAGTCAAAAATTACGACTGGTGAGAGACGCCGGCCGAATTTAAGAGGTTGAAGGTAGCTGTTACAGCTCTATTGCTACGTAGGGGATCATTAACTTGAGACTTAAATTGATCCACTTACTTTTTTCCCGACGATGCCACGTCCTTAGAAAAAGAGTTTCTGCGAATTTGCTTTGTATCCGCAAAAGTATTATTGCCGAAACGGGTAATAAAGCAATTTCATCTTTTATACACTTTTATCATTATTTACCCATCTTATTAACTTTGTTAACTGAGTTATATTATAATTAGCATAATGGTGACAATGCAGGTTTCAGTGACGAAATTTGAAATTTACAATTACAAATTACAAAAACATTAAAAAAAATCATTTATATTTGGAAATTAATATTAACAGGCTACCAATCGAATTTTTAATTTTTCGATTTATTTTGTAAGTGCGGTTTAATAATAAACCATAGAGCATGAATATTTTTCTTATTGCAATTATTTGTAATTGTAGTTTCGTAATTGTTAACTAGATCTGTAACCGAGTAGTCCATTTCTACATTGGACATATCTGCCAATAATAAATTGAAATATAAACATTTTGTAACATAATAAGAAGAAAACAATTATTATCTAGTTGACAATTTTAATTTTCAACATTCTTCGATATTTGATTAAAGGTCATGTTGTCATCAGATTTTTTATGTTCTATCATGCAAACATCATAATGTATGGTAACACAAAGCTCATAAGAATATGTTAATTGGCAAAATTTGCATTTTGGCCCTTAATTTGATCCACTGATTATTTCTCTTTAAAAAGATAAATTGCTAGCACCCACTCTATCTGAGATAAAGACCCTACATTTATGAATCGCTTGTTATAAGTAATCAAGCTCTGTTAATATTTATCAAATCTCATTATTAATGATACTGTTATATGGTTACGCGGTTACGGTTACGACTGTAACTGGATATAAACTGAAATTAAATTTTATCATCGATGATTTCGTGGTGAAGTTTTAAAATAGTTTCAGGTTTGTGTTCTCAATACGAACGGATTCATTATATAGAACATTGTAGAATTCGGATCGAATCGCAATCTTTGACGATATCTGGTATCATTTCATCTATAGAATATCTATGGTAAATGGTATTTCTAAATATAGGTACATTATTCTGTAAGTAGGTGCAAATACTTCTTGTTGTCAGTACTGTTATTGACCTTTTAGGTCCTTGCTTTCTCGAAGTTTTAATGTGATCTCGAACTCTAAACAATTACTATCACTTCTACAGGTGCAATGGAGAACTTTATCAGAATTTGAGTGGAGAAGTGAAGTAGGTTGTTAGCCTGCGGCCAGCAAGGTCTATGTTGTAGTTTTTGGTTATTAGTTGTTAGTTTGAAACCTACGATCCTTCAGTTATTAGTCAAATAAGGTTGCCATAAGGCAACAACTGCGGCATGGAATGTGTAACATTTACTCTCGGTTCATTAGTATAGGTAGTTTGAAGTGAAGAGTCGGTTCAGCTGCGCGAACGGGCGGAAATAATTTTTGTGTACTACACATATTACACAATTTGACATAGTAGGTACCGCTTGTGTTAGTGAATACTACAAATAAAAACTCTGATTGGTTTTGCCTCAAAATTGAGAAAATAAACATATTTTATATTCTTGGCACTTTTGAACAATTAATAGTTAATTTCATACAGCCAGGGAATATTGGCTATAAAAGAAAGTTGAAAAATAAAGACAATATTGAATGTTCATAATAAATTTGCATGAAGATGGCTGACGCGCACACCTTAACATGCCAAACGCGGTAATCCAAACGTCAGAAAAGTAATTTTAGATTAGTTTCGTTGAAATATTATTCATGAGGAGGTAAATGACGTCATATGAATATTTTTTGTAAGTAAACTGGAAAAAATACGAATTTAAAAAAATTTAATTCGCGTATTTCAAATTGATGACGCGTCATGGCGTCATGTGAAATTCTGGCGGCGTCAACAATCTCCAACAAACTACGCGTTACGTCTGAAATAACGAAATCAGGACGTGTGATATCGGCGTGCGGCGAACGCCGTGCCCCGTGCCCATTGATCGTAGATTTTTCTTTGCGTTTTGTTTTCGAGTGGTGACAGTTCCAGCCATAAATTATACACTTTTAACGCAAAGACACGTCACTAATTTCACGGGTTGCCGTAGGTACTAATTATTCCCGCGCTTATTCCTCTCAAGGAAAAACCGAAAATATAACTGAGCTTTGTTCCGTATTCCACTCCAAGATTATCTTTATGGATTTCTTACACCAGTATTATAAACTTAAGTTAGTCCAGTCAAATTTGCCAAAATAGGAAAAAAAACCGTAGTTTTGAAACTTGGTACAATTGTTTATTCGAGTGTCCTGTACAACATACTTAGTCCTTAAGCAAAAATCTCTGAAACTGTCGGTCCTAGAAGAAAACTCCAATACAAAATTAAAGAAGACAAAATTTCCTACAAAACAGGTATCATTTTTTGTAGGATTTATATTTTCAACGAATTGAGGCAGACAAGTATGAATGATAATTATTATTGGAAAAAAGTAATTAGACGGGAATGCAGTCAATTTATTTTAATTTCCTATTAGGTCAACGTTTCGGCAACTCTTATGCCTTCATCAGGGCGCTTCACACAATAATACGGTTGTAATAAAAATATAACAAATATTATGTAAAATTAGCAATACTTAAACAGAAACTTTAAAAATATTAGTATACATTAAATTGTATGTAATGTTATAAAATAAAAATAAGTTAGCTCTAGAGTCGTCAAGAATTAAAATATAACAAAATACCTAGTTCAAAAAGCATGTCAGGAAAACCACCATACTTTTAACGGTCAACCAACAATTGATAAAAAAGCTAATTGCAACCAGTTCTATCTAGCAATCTGAGAGGTGCGTCAGCCGCCATATTGAAAGATGACCGCATTTGCATTTAACTCCTTAACTTTACAAAAACGGTTGTAACTTTTTAACGCATAAAAATATCGACTTCCGGTTTCAAGTATTGTATTCCATATAAATTTTTTTATCAAAAATATTGTTTCAAAATTTTAGGGGCCCTATTTTAACCACAAAGTTAACAAAGACTATAAAAAATTTGAATATTTTTACATTTCTTGTTTCTAATCAACCCTTAATTCTAAATGAATAAAGATATTAACTTCCAGGTTTATGGCATTAAATTTCTTGGACATTTCTTAGTAATATACATTATTTTTTAAAGTTTTAAAGCCCTTGGTTAAGCTAAAATTTAAAAGTTGCAAAATTTCAATGTACTAAGTGCCATTTCCACACATAAAATTGAACCAGTAAACTAAATATTTGTATGTTACATATTTCGCATTTCTGAAGGTAACAGAACGATTATGCTAAAATATGGGATGCAATTAATTCTATGTGATTATCAGACATTAAATCACGGTATCTATTCATAATTATAAATAGGTGACCTACATAATTTTCATGTAATTTTTTATACTGACGCTGTTCATATTTTACAAAATATCATGATTAATTGGGTTATACAGGATGAGTCAGCTAACTATTCCCTATTTGGATTTTTTATAACGTAGGCAATTTTTATCAGAAAGTGACGAAATTTTTGCAAAACATGAACTATCTAAAGGAATTTTTACTGCCGAAATTTCAAATCGATCAGACAAAAACTTCACGAGTGGTTCACTTCAATGTGAAAATTGGACCAATTAATCCAAAATCTCCAATTGCAGCCCAAACAGTCGTTCTAGGAGAGTGCAAGGATTGTTCAGCAATCCAGTGGGGATTTTCATCTGACCAATACCGATGATTGTGTCTATTAAATCCACCATCAAGATGAAAATGTGCCTCATCAGAAAACATGATGTTATTCAGATGACCAGGGTTTTCATTCATTCGTTAAATTTCGTCTTCTGCAAATTCCAATCGGTTTGCTTTATCCTCTTCAGAAATTGCCTGCAGAATTTGAATCTTATAAGGATGCCACTTAAGGTCCTTTAAAATCCTACAAATAGTCGTTTGACTAATCATTAATTAATTAATCATTATTTCAGTCACCAATTAGGAAGCAATAGAGCAATAATGATAAAACTTTGCGAACAAAAACTCAAGTGGCTACTGTATTTACAGCAAAAATTTGGCGGACTTTACACAAAAACATGAGACTTTACAAACAAATGAAATAGGGAACACTTAGCTGACTCACCCTGTATAATTCACTTGTGCTTGTGCTTTACAATAGTTTATCTTTAAATTACACATTGCCTCGACATTATCTAAATATGCAGGTTGCCAATTTATGGATAAAACTAAAATTATAGTATAACTAGCGGACCCGGCGCGCGTTGCTACGCCTTCAACTCGAATTTAAAGGAATCTCGTTATAATTATTCTAAGTTATTACCATACCATACATGGTGACAATTCTAATTACGCCCATGATACCATACCAAATTTGAACCCAATTAGTTACCGCCATTTTGTTTAAAGATGGCGGACTGATATTTTAGTATGCTTATGTCATAAGTTAGATCATAAGTTATAATCATTACAAATTTGAACCCAATCGGTGCAGTACATTTTGAGTTAGCTAGCCACCAATTTGTTTCATGATGGCGGACTGACATTTTAGTCTGCTCATGTTATAAGTTAGATCTAAGTTACTAAATTTGAACTCAATCGGTACAGTAAACTTTGAATTAGATAGCCGCCGGCAAAAATGTTAAATAGACAATGTTATAAACAACAATGCAATTTGACATCGTTATAAACATCAAATAAATAAATAAAAAACTATTTCAAAAACATATATTTTCGATGATATATTTGACCCTGGATCTGCAATGTAGATGTAATGTAGGTAATTTTATAGCGAAGTATTTGTACCACCATGTGGCTGGCAAAATACGTTGACCTGCCATTCAACTTCTGTAAACGCATTCACTTCTGGTTGCTTTTGGCAATTCAGAGCTTCCAACGTACTTTACACCATGTAAATTGAAAACTGTCAACGTATTTTGCACCAAACACATGGTGGTAAAAGTTTATTGTTTCCATTATACTTACCTTATAAAATTATCTCGAATGACTTTTGCTGCGCCAAATGACGTCATTTGAAAGCAATTATTGTATTGCTGGATATGAGTCAAAAAATGAATAGAATCTGACCCATTTCCGGAAACCAAAGAATGTAGCGATCCTGGTGGCAGTACCAATGGCGTAAATTTGACTTGGCTATTGGCGCAACACAATCCAGGTGCTTCATTTTTAAACTTTAATGTCTTGCAATGTGGACACACAACGTTCATTGGTCCAATAGCAACTCGATTGCCACGTTATAATTGAATGCAACATGTCGACGTAGTGGATATTGATTCCGTTCAACTTCATTTCGCGCTTCGCGTTGTTCGTCAGTTTGACTTGCTGGTATATATCTTTGACTTGCAGCATTGCGAGTTCTGCGACCTAAGTTGGTACGCCTAATTGGTGGAATTTTGAAGAACCAAACGTCAATTAATACTAACAATCCACAACTGTCTGTTTCAAAATACCTAGACCAACTGAATTCGAAATTCCTATTCAACAACTAATACATAGTAGTTAAATTAAATGTCTGGTTATCTAATATGTTTGTTATTTTGTTCAATTAAGTGACAAATTTTGAATTTTTCGTTTTTTCAGCTATTCTTTTGGGTTTTCTCAATTTTTTTTCTTTTTAAAACCACCCCTGTATTAGAGCGAACAAAACAAAAAAAGAAATATTCCAATCGGTCAAGTAGTTCTCAAGTTATGGCGTTATGGCATTCATTTTTATATATACAGATATTAGATGATATTCGATAATTTTATGTTTATTTCAACAAACTTAAGATCTGTTTCCAAAATGTTTGAGGGTTCTAAGTATTTGTATCTCTGCAAGCTGCAAATATGCAAAGGTGCATTAAAATTTTTTGATTGGAAATACTATAAAATAATTTATAACAAAATTATAAATTATTCACTTTAGTATAAGTATAGAACAGCGTCAGAACTGAGATTTAAGACTAGATTCCGCATTGATTGAATCATTTGAATTGTATATCCTAAAATTAGAGATTTAGGCTGAATTTTACTGTACAAAATATTAAAAATAATAATTCAGTTTTATTTCGGAGGCGGTCCCCTCTGCCCCTGGCCTAAATCCGCCATTGCTAATGTGCGAATATGTAGAAGCGCAGCCTGTACGAATATTGCAGCTGAGTTCCCTTCAAAAGCATTAACACATAAAAATATACTTGAGCAGAAAAATGTACAGGACAATGCTTTCAAAACAAGAAAAGTATAATTAGATAAACATAAAACATAAACACATTGTACTATCACGTCGTCTAATGTATACGTTACCCTAATTTGTAAAGCAGTTACCTTAAGATGGCGTGTAGCTTTGATATCAATTTCATTTTCTAATTCGTAAAGCGAAACTTTATACTTCTTATTACAGTTCTGCTGCACGCAAACTATAATTCAGCAGCTTTTGCTTACTATTAAACATATTTATAATAGTCACAGGAACGAGCTCTCTGTCGAACTAACAAACAGCAGACATTTTTCCTTTTGTAAAAAATATTAAAGAAAGTTGCCAGGTACGTGTATGCACGATAACGAACGTTGACAGAATAAGCAGTATACGCTCTGTTTATTATTACCTTTTGTTCATTGTTTGTGTGGATTAAATTTTCATTTATTTGTTTTGCACAATAAAAATAACGCCATGAAACGAAGTGACGCCCTCCTGGATATGGATACATTGGAAATCTAGATAGATGATATTTTTTCACTTTGGATACAGGTACTTTTATTGATATTAGAATTTGAATATTGTAATTCATCGTGCGTAGGAGACGAACCAGCAGAGATGGCCATTTTCATTATGCATTTAATCTTTAATGGATGAAAATTCCAGGGGTAGATCCATATGGAGACTATATTCCAAAATAAAAACTAAATTTTGTAATTTATTTTTATTTAAGAAAAAAACTTTTTTGCCATTTTAAGTTGGCAACACCCATGATTTTATAAATATACATAGAGTCTCAAATTCGGTAAGAGGGCAGTTATATTAGCATTTCAATTTCCATATATTTTGAAAAGTGATTTTGCCCAATGGGTCCTGCTAGCTTATAATATAAATAAAAATGCTAACCTTTGGTGTACTGACCTCTGACGAAGGAGCATATTATTATATAAATAGGTGCCTCAGAAAGTCTTGAAATTGTTTATGGCACTAGACTTTAAATTTAAAATAGTCGTTATTAATTTTATATCATTTTACGCATTAAAAAGTTCAATTACACGCCATTTATAGACATTTCTACATTCAAATATATCAAAATATATACACAAATTTTTTAATTTTTACTTATAAACATTGATACAGGCACTACGATAATCCACGGAATACTGAATTTGCAAACATCGGTTCATAGTTCAGCGCAATTAAGGTTTAGACAGGTTCAGTTTCGTTTATTCCTCTAAAGGATTTTATTTGATTTTAGTTGAATAAATCAGTGATACCCAAACTGTTTTTTTTTATGAATATTGTGTTGCTGTTGATAATAATGACTTTATTTTTTACATTATAGATCCGCCTGTGATAAATTCGAAAATCGGAAGTAAAATTTTCCTAAGTTAAATATGTAGTTATTATATACAAAAATGTATGCTAACATAACAATATTTGTATCTATAATCTAGATTTTATAAAAAATGTTAAATAATTGCATAAAAACAAAACAATAAATAATATGAGTCTGTCAGACTATCCAGTACCTACCTACGTCTGAGTTAGTAAAATAGCTTGCCCGGATAAGGGTAAATTGTTTGTGTTTTTCACAATCTTCATTTTGTTATGTTTTCTTGACAACTTGCTTGAAAACCATTCAAAATCACGAAAAAATATTTTTTTCACGGTTTTGATAAACGTTTTTTCACGATCATTGAAAATAAATTCAAAAGTATTAATGAATTTAGTTGTAGAATAATTATTTTTTGTATCTCGAGTGTGAAATGTTTTCATGCATTCGAATGACTTATTTTACCTGGCAAGCCTCGTCAAATAAGTGACATTCTTACGCACTAAAACATAAACTTTTGTAAGTAAGTACCTATGTGTGAGAGAAGAAAATAAATAAATAAATAATACAGACTGAACTAAATTTCATAATGTTAATATTCGATTCGTATTTTACTGGGCTCCAGACCGCAGTTTTTAAATATATTAATTACATCTTGGGTGATATGAATTTTAAATTAATTTTTAATAATAAACACGGGTATGATAAGTTTTAATATTCAGATTTTAGTCCAGGTCGAATATTAAATCCAAGCGTAAAATTCAGGTTCTGAATTTTAAATCATTTTAAAGAATCTAGTCAATATGGATTCTTCCGTCGTTTCGTCTCTCGTTAGCTAGCAAAGCCTGGAGAAGAAATTTCCAAATTTCTCAGAATTAAGGATTGGGAGAGAATGATTGCCCAGTACGAGTAAACGGGCATTCGAGAGTTGAGCCAATCGAAAAGAATTGCATTTTTCATGTGGGCGGACAGAACTAAATAGGGCGTTTCTATTCACCTGCCTACACGAAAAATAACGTAATTACTTTCCGATAGATAAATGAGACACATAAAGAAAGCAGATTCAGCACACCTGCGAAATTCTAATTTCAATAGAATGTTCTGCACGGCATGAAAATTTCTATTAGTTTGAGAAAACTAATATAAGAAATGCGTCCGGCAACCACTACATATTTTATGTCTTCCTAGTATGTAATTGTTTAATTATGTCATGGATACGAGGTATGTTATATACTACATTATACCCTAGGGCATTAAGAAATTACCATGGTAATATTGAGACATCACTAATGTTTTTCTTCTGAAATTAATATATTTTCTGTCTATTACTAGGATACCAAAAATATTAACAAAATTCGAAACGTCAAAGCGAAATGTCACGCGCGCAATATTTTAAATAAAATAGTAAGACATAAAATATTGTATGCACCACGGGCATCATTGATGTTTATAGCCCTCGGGCGATTTACAGACCCTCGGGCCAGAGGCCCTTGGGCTTGTAAACATGTCGCCCTCGGATGAGCATAAACATCATCATGATGCCCTTGATACATAAATAACTATAATTAAGAACAGTTTTGTTAAAGCCCTCCAAAATTATTTGATGTTAGGTACTATATAAATAAGAAATCATTTACGTACCTAGGCATTCAGATAATTTAAGTAGATTAATAAGAAAGAACAATAAAAGTTCATATTTAAAAAAGTAGCCCAGCAATATTTTTAATATATTACCTCTATTTTAAATAATTTTGTGCGTGGTGTCTTTAATATCCATCTGATACAGGAGCCCAACTGCCCAACGTCATTATGTTTATATTTAAAAATTAATATAAAAAATATTTTTTATATGTAAGTATTTCAAAACAATGTATCATATTAATATTATTTATTAAATAGAGGATTACCTATCTATTTTATTGTGGTAAATGTGATTGTTCACAAGTATATTGTTTTAAATAATTATTTTTCATGGTAATGGAACAAAAAACAAATAATCAAGGTTATAATCATGAAACAAAAAGCAAAATATGAAAAGGGCAAACTCATTAATGTGTTGTGTATAATAGGCATTTTATATTTACCGAATATTTGTTTGTTTTTTTAATCATTTTGTAACTTAACCCGATGCAAATAATAATTACAAATTAAAATATTTTTATCGCGACCGAGGGCAGAGATTAATTTTTAAGCATCAATATAGGCAAGGCTCGAAATAGAAATTTTTACGGAACGGAACGCTAGGTTTACTTTATTAATGTCACTGTTTGTTGTCATGACATTACATGGTTATCAAGAGGTTTTATAATATTATGTTTTCACAGATGACTTAAATTATAAAATTGAGACTTGTCAATGTCAAATTAAGTTAGGCGAAAAAAAATATGTTACAAAATCTCAGCAGAAAATATTATTTTTTATTTCTCTCCCTCTAAAATAAAGGTTCCTTCTATAATTCTATTTAAAAAAATTAATTACAAAAACTTTTCAGCTTATACATTTTTTTATTAGAGAGATGAAACGAATTAGCTACACCAATATAATAGTTGTTCGTATTTTAAGCAAATTCATGCTATTGTTTATAAATTTGAAATTTAGAATAAATAATATATACCATGGCAAAAATTCCTTTAAAACTCAATAAAACATTGCAGTAATTACGTACTAGTCGTCATTTATTATACATCACTATGGAATAATGATTGCAAAAATATGTTGAATAAATTACTAAGATAAATCCGAGATAAACAGTAGGCGCTATTTTTAAACAGATTTATTGCTGAGACTGAAAGAAAATTGATATTCCTTCATAAGAAAATTTACGCCTTCGTTCTATGTTAACCTTGGAAGAGTATAATATAAATATAATTTAATTTATTGTTGGAAAATTTTTCATAGCTAGGTATAATCTTGATTTATATCAGAATATTCTCTAAAGGAATATTTTTATTTAACACAGTTTACAGTCAATAATAATTATTCACGTGTTTTCAAAATAAAAAAGTTATTTTCAGATAAAACATTTTAACATTCATGCATGTTTTTATTTTCGTATTTTAGGATTTTGTTTTACAAAGAATAACAATAACAAGGAATAAAAACATTTTATTTATTTATTTGTTTTGAAAAACAGTTGATTTCGAATAACGCATATGTTCATATTTTTATCAGAAATAAATATTTTTTTGAAATATTAATAATAGCACCGACCTCACATATTATGTAACTATTTTCGCATTTTAACAGTGTTTAATTTTAATTTAATGTGGAGGCAATAGCTGCGCGTGTGTTAAATTTTAAAAACATCTTACAATTAAATCGCATTCAGATGCTTCGAGCTGACCATTTTAACGTCTTAAATGTAGTCATGGTTGCAAAAGAATATCTCCGTTGCAGCATTGAATTTCAAAAGTCATCACACGGATTGAGATTCTGGCTGCACCAAGATGAATCAGTCGAAGTGGTTGGATTCCAATGAAATAACATCTACCATTCTGTAATTGGGAATAAATCCTGTTGAATGGTTATCAGCAATTTTTTTTACTAGGTGTGCATTAAATACGAAACAATTATTTTCTTTTTTTGAAAAGATGTTGCCCAAGCGTGAAGTGGATTGATAAGGAGAAGAAAATATTGGAACGTCTTTCTTCACGTTTTAATAATAATAACTTATTATTTTCTAATAAGATTCTTATACTAATTTAGATTTAGGTCCTTACCTACTACCAGTCATTTTTTAAGAACTCCCAGATGAATAACAAAATGACAGATTTATCAGCCTATTTGTGACATCATTTGAAGTAATTTTTTACACGACTTATTTAGAACATTGTACTTTTTTAAATAATTGAAACGACATTTTATTATATTTACTCGTATGTAAGTACCATCTATATTATTTGACATAATAGACTTCTGGATTATATATTTAATAGCTTTTGATCACACATTTTCGTTATAACGTTAAAAAAGTGTCTTAATTTTTAAACGAAACATAAGTTTATCATCAATTTTTTGTACTTTACATATATTATTCAGCTTGCTGATATGTTCGCTGAAATATTTGTGATGTTGAAATACACTCACCGGCACGGAAAACGGGTCACTTATTTTTTTAAAGAAAAAATGCTAATAAGGACGAATGCCGAAATATTATTATTGCTATATGTTAACTAAACATTCTCGAAGTCGCTTCCATTACCAACTCTTACAAACATTAACAATTTACTTAAATATTCCTTTTATTATGCGCATCATACCGAAATCACGAAATTTATAAAATGCATAGTTATTGATTATGCTGGTATTATTTCTTTTCATCATTTGTTTTATTGTTTATTTGTCATTTTGATGTGGTCTATGTTTTCAAAATGGCACAGAATGCAGAAATTGTAGTTTCCATCATCACTTACATCGAAGACAAAAGAAGTCAACTTTTCGTAGCTAAACGGTACAATGTATCACTTAGTAGTATTTAACGCGTTTATACAAGTTTTCTGGCGACAGATACTCCAGTCAAAACGCGCGGGGAGGGGGGGGGGGGGTTATAAATCGCTAACCAGGACGGGAAAAGGTCTACTATAGGTTTTTTGGGTCGCTGAATCCGAATCCGGGGCCCAAATGACCTGGAAAATAGGGGAACACCCTTAAATCAGCAAAAAGTATCCCTTTTTAGGGGTTGTTTTGCAATATTTTGTAAGTAAAGCTAAAATTAATTATTTATTTTTAATTTTTAAGTATTTAAAAATATTTTATAGCATTTTGACCATTATACAACGTGTTCACCCCCCTGGAGGGTGGAACTACCCCTAAATTATTAAAAAATTTAAAAAACGCTATTGAATTTTATTTTTGAAACTTTTCATTTATACAACCGGAATACTAATAACATTTGTTGTACAAAAAATATTTTCATCCCCCCCAGGGGTTGAAAATGAGGGTAAAGATTTGTACACCAGAAGACCTGGAATAGGCCTGAGAAGACGCAAAAGCAACAGAAATGCTAGATTTTTTGTTTTGACATCGCGTCAAAATCGCACTATAATTGTCGTGCAGGTCCATAAATCATTACTACTATTGCTTACTGTGAATAATAGTGAACGTATTGTACGAAGAAGAGTAATAGAAGTAGATTTTCTGACACGATGGCCTGCCATGCGACCACACGTCCTCCAACATTACCGAGTAGCTCGATTGTATTTTTTTGGAAAGTGTGTAAATTGGGATTAAGGTGATTAGACTCGTGTTTTAGTCACTATCGAATCCCGATATTTTTTAATGTTACCATATGGATGTGTAAAAGTGTGACGACAAATTGAGAAACTTGTGCATTCAGCAATACTGTAAGATTCTTGGAAGGATCAGTAATGGTGTGAACTGGGATATCAGTGATTTTGTGGATAGATCTATTCCTCGTTCTATGGTAATATTCAATGCCGATAGGTACATAAAAGATATTCTGACCGACAATGTTGTCCCTTATGCACAATTTTAAGTTGATAAATTTATCTTGATGCACGATAATGCGCGCCCTCATGCTGCTGCAATCTTGAACGGTTTCATAAATGTTGTTAAAATCAATCGTATGATGTGTTCACCGCGGAGTACAGATCTGAATCCAATATAATTTGGGTAGTATATGCTCGATAAAAAGATTCGAAGTCGTGTACCCGGTCCCAGTAGATTTAGTACGCTGGAATAACTCAGAGATGCACTGTTAGAAGCATATTATAATATCCCTCAAGATGGCATCAGGACCTCATTTTGAGTATGCCTCTACGATTGACCAAGGTCATAAAGTACGCAGAGGGAACACGCGTTATAAGTATAAACGAATTGTGTTTATTTATGAGATTGATTTTTTTTCAACTTATTTTTTTCTTGTTTTTATGTCCATAATTTTTCTTTTGATAATAAACAATTAGTAAATCTTCAAAACATTAATTTCATAATACGAAATGCTTGACTATAATACCCTTTAATAAAATATATCATAGTTATATAAAATAATCAAGGGATAACAAAAAATTTTACAAAAGAAAAAGTGACCCGTTTTCCGTGCCGGTGAGTGTATAATGTATGGCCACAAATTACATCACGAATATTGAGTTTTTGCATTTCTGTAGTATATAACAAATTTACACACTATTCACACATTATTACTCAATTATTGTGTATTCATCGTAATAACATTTCAATATCCAAGTTTTTACTCGCTGAACAAGCATCATTTTATTCTATGCGTTTATTGTATATTTTTTTAAATCTGAAAATATTTCTACTGAGGTACATGAAAATTGTATTTTTTACAAATCTTTTTTAGTCCATATGAACTATAGTGCGAAAATGGAAAATGCGTTGGCACCCTTTTGCTTTAGGCAAATGTTCTCGTACATACTTCGGAAACAAGTTGGAGATTTTGTTACATAGTTTTGTTTGATATTTGAAACAGTCTGTAAACTACATACGGAAAGTATATTGTCAGTGTTTTATATTTTACTAGTGGACCCGGCGCGCGTTGCTACGCCTTCAACTCGAATTTAAAGGAATCTCGTTATAATAATTCTAAGTTATTACCATACCATACATGGTGACAATTCTAACTACGCCCATGATACCATACCAAATTTGAACCCAATCGGTTACCGCCATTTTATTTTTTATTTTTCAGGTATGGTTTTATTGCAGTAATAATTTCGCTGACTTAAGGTCAAGTCAACGGAACCGCCATAACTTTTTATTGGCTTTGGTAAAAGATTTGTTTTTTGCGGTAAAAAATAGTAAAAAATTGCTAGTTATTTTTCACTTGATTTCGCTAACATGCACCCGCCAGCTTAAAATACGTCCAAAAATGTATAGAATCTGGCCCATTTCCGGAAACCGATGAATGTAGTGGCTCTGGTGGCGGTACCAATGGCGTAAATTTGACTTGGCCATTGGCGCAACACAATACAGGTGCTTCATTTTTAAACTTAAATGCCTTGCAATGTGGACACACAACGTTCATTGGTCCAATAGCAACGATTTGCTGTGAACTGTAATCGATTGCCACGTTATAATTGAATGCAGTTCGATGCAGATTAAACGCAACATTTCGACGTTGTTGATATTGATTCCGTTCAACTTCATTTCGCACTTCGCGTTGCACGTCAGTTTGACTTGCTCGTATATATCTTTGACTTGCAGCATTGCGAGTTCTGCGACCTAAGTTGGTACGTCTAATTTGTGGCATTTTAAAGAACCAAACGTCAATTAATACTAACAATCCACAACTGTCTGTTTCAAAACACCTAGACCAACTGAATTCGAAATTCCTATTCAACAACTAATACATAGTAGTTCAATTAAATGTCTGGTTATTTAATCTGTTTGTTATTTTATTCAATTAAGTAACTAATTTTGAATTTTTCGAGTTTTCTGCTATTCTTTTGGGTTTTCTCAAATTTTTTTCTTTTTAAAACCACCCCTGTATTAGAGCGAAGAAAACAAAAAAAGAAATATTCAAATCGGTCAAGTCGTTCTCAAGTTATGGCGTTACCAGAAAAACAGGCATTCATTTTTATATATACAGATTTGATAATAGATATAGGTAACCTCATGTCAGTATGAATAATATTTAAATGTAAATTAATTAAATTTTACATGAATTTTATTAAATTAATTTTAATGTTTAAATTATTTATTGTTCTAGTTTGCAATTATGATGATTCAACATTTATGTTACAATGGTAATAAATAAGCTGTGTGAATCAGGTTATTTGAATGTCAAATTAAATTCAAATAATATAATTATGCAATTCAATTGAAGTAGGTATTTAGAAAAAAGGTACATTCATATTTCAATGTTTTTAACAATATATTTTGTCAGCTGAGAAACAAATTATGATTATATTAATCATGGCTCAAAACAAACTGAATAACATTTATCTGCATATAATACATCAGTAGAGAACACTTCATTTTTAAGAAAAATTTAAAATACTATTAATATTAATTCTCTAGCCCTATCACGCCCTATCATTAACCTAAAAATTAAAATGTATTTTTATGAACCAATAAATGTTTGCATACTTCAACTGTATTCCTTGATCGTAAAAAATTAATCAAAGTTAAATGTTAAAATGTCAATTTAAACAATTTTAATGCTGACCTTTGAAAGTTAATGAATTTAGAGTAATAAAAACAGTGTAGACTTGGTAGTACAGCACACAACTCATCATCGTAACAAATTTATTTGTTAGTTACATTATGTATCATATCAAATCTAACTTTTATACTTTAAAATTTGTTATTTTTATATATTTTCATATATTTGAATTAAGATAGATCAATAGGTGACAGGTTAAGTATTTACATACCTTTCTACAATAATTGCTATCAACCAAATACATTGTATTAGTTCAATCTATTAAAACGAACTGATTTTCTTCATTTGGTTTTGTACGATAAAAAATATTAAGTAAATATATGCTTTCTAGTAAATATTTCAAATATGAACCATCAAGTAAAATTGATTGAATACCAGAACAATGTACGAACGCTGATGATATGTTCCAAACTGCATTAGATTACCGGAGATTAGGTTAATTGCATAAAGGGGAATTGTTGTGATACCACATTAATATGAGCGATTGTCGTTAAAGAGTGTGTCGGTCCATTAAAGCTATTTACGGCCACTTACTTTGGAATATTTTAGCTCTAAATTCCGAGTTTACCTAGTTGTTGTTGAACTTCAAATATGTTTGTAACATTTAAAATTAATTAATTTACGTTCCAAGCAATTATTTGCATTACAAATGAATAAACAGTAAGTACACGCGTATATTTCATTTTACTCTTTGCATTACACATTCACCATTATCACAGCGTTCTTTTTAGTTGTTAATTACAATAATTAATTGATGTAGCATAACTATTCTCTAGTTTATTTTTAACATTGATTTAATATATGTAAAAATGTAAGTAGATACACTATCAAATACAGCACACATGGTGCAACACTGCAACTTTTAGATAACATAATAATTGGATTTGCAACATTTTTAAAATATCTACATTACATCCATTTATGTCTACACCGATATCTACGTATGGTAGTAAAACAGGCAGTGCTGACACATTTGCCAAAAAAGTCTTCTTTTAAATCGAAAATTTTCTCCTATTCTCCGCATTAAATAAAAAAGTATGCAATGTTACTAAAACTTATGTACATAGCAACTGTTTTATTTTAATTGAATGCTAAGCAACTTATGAATTTGAATCCAAGTATTATGAAAGCGGGATTTATAATGAAGTACCTAACGTAAGAAGTAACGCGGTGACGCAGACGCAAAGCAAGAAATCTTTGTATGATTTTTAATAAAGTATCGGTAGTCACTTGTAGCCAATCATAGCATGTTTTGAACATGTACCATTTCGACAACTGTGCTTTTCAATTTGACGTTTAAGATCTAACTGCATTATTATATATACGAGGCATATCCAGAAAGTAAGGTGACAAGTGCTCTGAAGGGTGCAGGGAATTTTTTTTTCAAAGGTTGGCATACCTGCGTGTAGGGGGCTTCGTAACGGTCAAACCGAGCCCTGGTTCAATTCAATCCGTTGAGAAATGTCGTCACAGGAGGAGCTTTCATCAACCTCCACAGAGGCCGTTCGCTCCACCTCATCGCTCATCAATTTCCTCACTTTGCGTCAAGAATCCGCGGCCGAAATTCATCGTCAACTTCTGGAAACCTACGAGCCTGAGGTAATGTCATGTCAGCACGTTTACAAGTGGGTTAGGTTGTTTAAAGAAGGTCCCACTAACACTCATGACGAAGAAATGAGTGAGGCCGTCGGTCGCGGACTCTTGACGCAAAGTGAGGAACATCGGTCTACGGCCTCACTCGTTTCTTCGTCATGAGTGTTAGTGGGACCTTCTTTGCCAAGGCTTGGCACTTGCTCGTCCACGTGTGCGTTTGAACTGTTGAAATAACATTTTTGACCTTTTGACTATTAAAAATTTGAACCTTTGGAAAAATATTTTCTAAATTTTAAGAACTTTGTGAAAAATTTTGTACCAACATGTTTTTTGTATCGTTAAACTATTGTTTTCGATTTTTATTCATCATTGCTAAGTTTCAAGTATAACCTCAACAAGTACGTCCTGAAGAAGGAATAAATTTAATTCCGAAAGCTTGACAGTAACTTAAAAGAGTCTACTTCTTTTATTTACCCATCTACTGACTGCATACCTGTGAAATTATTTTTGCTTCCTTAACTGATCAGTCGTGATCATTTTCCAACTATATATATATATATATATATATATATATATATATATATATATATATATATATATATATATATATATATATATATATATTTCAACTGTTACTTTGTGACTTGCTAGTGTTGTTTACAATGGATAGTAGCTTTGAATACATAATTTACTACCAGAACGGCAACGTAAGCAATAGAATACGTCACACGAAAAAAGTTCTAGTATCGGCAGCGCCACCTGGCACTCGGTACATGAACTGTTTGTTCTCGGTTTGTTGTAATCAAATTAAATTGTAGTGGCACTATCATTATATCGTCACCTTAGTATCATAGTGTCGTATGTGCAAAAATGTAGTTTTGAGAAAAAGACAAGATGATGTAATATACGACTTTATAACGGTTAAAATTATTGTTTTTTGTATTTTTCTCAAAACTACATTTTTTGCACATACGACACTATGATACTAAGGTGACGATATAATGTAAGAAAGTAATTAATATACCTACATCGGAATTTATTAATCTTACAAACCTGTCTGTATATTATTTTTCATATCTCTCTATAGTTAAAAAGTAAATAAAAATCAATATTTGATATTTCTTTAAATTAAAATATATCGTCCAAAGTTATATTATGCCTTCATCATGCCAAAATTTTGTCTCCCAAAAATAATATTTATGAATAAAGAATAAAACAGGTTACCTATTAAATTTATCACCATGATAATTTAATAATAAATTATAATATTATTACCTCCAGCTTCTAAGGTCTATGCTGTAAAGGATTTTTTATTATCAAAGTGGAGTATTATTTTTCGAGGCGCTAGCCGAGGATAATTACCAAATTTCATATTTTAGATCGTTATACAATTTTATAAGGGAGAAACCGATGACAGAAAGCGTTTGAATTACACACATACAACAATATTGATATTTTTGCTCTACAATTTGATTTGTTAAGTTTAATTTTATGTCAAAGCACATGCACACTTGTTCATAAAAATTAGTTATTAGATTGAAGGAAGATAAGACAGTGTTAGTAGATTTTACAAAATTACTTTTCATATTCCCTGGCCTAAATTTACAAAATTCATGTTTTTTCTACACGGCAGAGTAAAAATATTAGGAACAATTTGGTTTACTTAAAGTGACGAACCTAGTAAAATTTATTCATCGTAATTATATTAAGTGACAATTAATTTGTTAAATTCGTAGAGATCTCATTTCAAAAACCGGGATATCATGTGCTAGCCACATCAAAATTATTTAGAGGCGTAGAAAAATTGTTAATATTGTCAATTTAGATAAATCTATTTGCAGAAAATGTTTATGCTCTAGTTGTTAGGAAGAAATTAATTGTAGAAAAAATTATATTTCTATTTTTGATTTAATTGTTTTTAAAAGACTTTGAGATTTATATTTCCAACAAGAAAAAAAATTATTTTATTTAGGTATTGTACTCGTATAACAAAAATACCTCTCTGCATTTCGTATCAGACTCTCTTTCCTGGCTCATTACTACATTCTCTCTCTCTCTCCTGCAGTAATAATTTCTCGAACTCCCGCTAGGGACAGCCTAGGACGGCTAAAAATTTCTGTAGACTTTAGATACATAGCGTTGCCGTTCGTGTAGTAAATTATTTATTCAAAGATAGTAGTGACGATGAAATTAATAGTATAGGTATTTATTGAAATTAACTATAAAGTTTGCAATAGTGCTTCCTGATTGGTTGGAAGTAGGAGAAATAACGTAGAAAATTAAAAGTTGGTGAACTCTTGCGTTGCGTTACTTCTACGCCTCTGCTTCGCGTTTCAATATACATGGGTATACTCGTATGCTGTCCCAGATTTAACTTGTACGTTACTTTACTGCTACCGCGTTACTTCTTACTTCATTTCATTATAAATCCCTCTTTACACCATCGCAAAGTCAGATAATAAATGCAAATAACAAGGGCTATAAATTTTACATAATTTTACGCATTTACAGAGTAAATTATTTATGCAATATTTAACTTTACTTTAATTTCATAACGGTAATTTATGAATAATAATAATAATACTCTCATAATTTATTTCAACGAAAATGAAATGAGAATTGTTTCTCTTATTTTGTTGAACACGGAATACAATTTTGGTATCAATGTTTTTCTATCAGCAAGACACTTAGTCAAACAGGTTCAATTTACTGGATTAGCGTAAATTGGTCCAAATTGACACGATGTTTTATTGTTCGTAAATAGATAGATTTCAGCTCCATACAAATTTTACTTTTAGATTTGACAGAGAAGTATAATATGGATTTAAACTGTTATATATGTAATTTTGAAATGAAAATTCATTTGACTGCCATTTTTTGTTGAGGGGGAATGATAAATGAGAATACAAATACTTTTTAGATGCTAAAAATGTCAAAAAATAAAAAAAATAGTAAATAACGATTTAATTTTCATATATTTAGGATTCAATAAAATTATTATATTTTTCAAATACTTGCAGTCTACACATCTTTTCAATTTACAATTTCCATAGTTTACTTGGTTATGCTACTTCTGACTCATAGTATCTCGAAGGAGAAAACACAATACACATAAAAATGCAAATGTGAAATATTCGCTCTATTCTCCAACATTCATTATACAATCAAGTTTACATGGTATCACCATCACCTCATTTAAAGTATTCTAACTCTTTAGTCGTTCTTAGTAGAGTCGTTTTCAATTGCGTCGTTTCTCAAATGATCCGTTTTCAGGTCGTTAAATTCGGATTTACTACTCGTACACTAATATTTAGGTTACACTCGCTTCGCTTGTTGTTTCTATTACTTAATAAATTTGTATGCTCACATACCAGTTTCTCTAACGCAAGTTATGAATTTGTAGTAAAACTAAACTAATTTATTTTTACTTTACTAGTAAATCGTATAAAGCAGTGCTATCTTAGTGAAGTTTTATCCTTTTGATTTAACAAGCAATATTTTACAGTTGCATACAAAGTGTTCCACACATTAGGACAAAAAAATTAAAGGGTATATTATATACTGTACGAAACAAAAATTGTTTTTAATATCTAATACTAATAAATGACAAATTATCAAATATACCATCAAAAAAGTGATACTTAAAATGTACACACGTCAAGTAAACTACCCTTAACTTTGTGAATTAAAAAAATCTTTTTGTTTCATGATCAGCACGTTGTGCAGTATACCTATATACACTTTAATTTTTTTGTCCTAAGTTGTTGAATACCTGTATTTATATTTCGAGCCTCGTTCTCGTAATTACAACTATGTAGTAACGCTTTGCCGGTACGATTATGTCACAATGTTTAGTAAAAACAAAAACGTAATGTGTTACGTCCCCCTAGATTCCTCTGTCTCCGATCTCCGTGATAATATTTAATCATTACGCTTTCTTGTGCGGTTGTGGTCACATCGGCTCCGATTAATTAAATGTTATAAAGTTAGTGTACAGTGTTCTGCAATTATTTAAGAAGATTGGAAAAAGAAGAGATATGATAGAGACTCGCGGATGAGGAATAATGGAAACTCGAAAGGAAAATAGCGCAGTCGTCGGCAAATTCAAATTCTTCTTCTTCAGAGCAAATTTTAGAAATTAAACAAGGTAATTTATTACCGGTGGTGGTCATGATTTTCGAATTTGTTTTTTCAAAATGTTTATCAGCGGTTTTTGCATATGTTTTTGTTTTTATAATATTGAATCGGTATATGTCTTAGAGGGGCAAGAACCCTTATAAGTATTTCGAAGTCTTAGTTTACAGTGTTTTAATTGATTTCTTAATTAGCAGTACGAGTTCACACAAGATCACATGATCACTGTATAAAATACTACTTATAGTAGATTATTGCCTTTATTACAAGTCCGAAAGTTTTTTAAACAATTATAACTATAACTTAAATTGAGGGTGATGCGGTTTTTGCATATGTTTTTTGTTTTTATAATACTGGATCGGTATATTTCCTAGAGGGGCAAGACCCCTTATAAGTACTTAAGCCTCATTCACATAAGCAATTAGTTTTAAGGTTTACATTTATGTTTACGTTTAAGAAAGTTTGAATACATCTAACTAAGTACGAGCATTCACAGTGCTTGAAAGTGGGAAGTGTGAATGCTCGTATTTAGTTATATGAATTTAAACTTTCTTAAACGTAAACATAAATATAAACCTTAAAACTAAATGCTTATGTGAATGAGGCTTTAGAAGTCTTAGTTTACAGTGTTTTATTTGACTTCCTAATTAGCAGTACGAGTTCACACAAGAGGTGAAACATTTGCAGTTACATAACTGAAATTCACGCAAATAGTGAAGCAGTTACTTAATGAATCTTATCGATTTCAGTTTTGTAAGGAATAAAACATTATGCATATTACTCATCCCAAAAGTAAAATATTTTCAAACAGTTAGCAGGTAGATTAATTTAACACGAGAGATTAAACAGTCTGTTTTAATTGACTTCTTAATTAGCAATACGAGTTCACACAAGAGGTGAAACATCTGCAATTACATAACTTAATTCGGATTTAGAACAGTGAAGCAGTTACATAAATGGATCTTATTGATTTAAATTTTATAAAAATTAAAACATTGTGCATATTATTTGTCCTAAAAGTAAATAATTTCAAACTTCTTAAAAGAAGAAAAATATGCAATTAGGTCATTCGAGAAGTAAATTACTAGCCTTGTCAGACTAATTAGCATCGGAGATTATCGTATCGTATCGTAATAATTACCCATTAACAAATTCGAAATCGAACCACTCTTCATGCATCAAACACGCAAGAGTTCCTAGTTGAAAGAACTGCGGATTTACTGGGGAAGTATCCAATCTCAAAAATCGAAGAAGTGGTAAATCTGCATCCAGATGTTGAAAAACAATAGAATAACTGGATCAGTACAGAGGTCGGAAAGGGGACTAAAATATTATAGCTTAACAAAATACGCGTCTAGCGAAGTTTCCTCCTTTACCGCACCAAAACTGAACCCCGAAATAAAAGCTTGTTGCCAGATTAGTCTCAAAAGAGACAATCTTTTTCTGGACTCGCAAAACCAGTTAGGGACTGCAATAACAGTAATTGGAAAAACTCTATCCAATATTTTGTCAGAGGAGGAGTGGGTTAAGTATTATAACTGGAAACACTCACCACCTCAGGGCTACACAGGCGCAGATGGACGCTCGAGGTGCGACAGCATAGGCCCAAAAATCGAGTTGTAGTCTCGCAGACTCACAACCGAGCTGCAGCGATACAAACAAGGTTCAGGCCTTCAGCGAAAACTTAACGCAGGTCACCTGTAAACATGCAGTCTTAACGACGACAACACAGCAATATTAATTCCAGAGGTAAGTGCTGGTCGTCTTAAAGTTTCTAACAATATGGAAATCGTTTACAAAGGTAACTAAAAATAACTCAACACAGTTACATATTACTATACAGAATTCAATAAATTATTTTCACCAACTGTTTGAAAATGGAGAACACCAGAAAAGCGACTAAATTACTTAGTCCTGGTTCATTTAGATGCCCACTGGAATCTAAAGGATGTATATATTTTTTAAATTTTCCAGTAGCTAAAAATAGCAGCAAATATTGAGTTTTCTTACAATAACAAATTGTATCAGTTCACTGATTTGCCGTTGGACTTTGTACAAGTCCTTTTCATATTACAAAAATTATGAGGATAGTAGTACAGAGCTTAACAAAGCAAGGAGTTCTATAAATTTTATTTAGATGATTTTTTGTATTTCGTCAATTCATTTGAACATTGTTTATCTAATTTGCGAAAGATTATTGATTGTTTACAATACCATGGGTTGTACTAAATATTTGAAAAAAGTAGTTCAACACCTAGTACTAAATATTATATTTAGAGTTATTATAAACTCTAGTAATTACTTGTTGGAATTACCAGAACATTATTTTATTAATTATGTTAATTAACAAAATAAAATCTTTGTTGGGAAAGAAATTAATTTCAATCAGTTCTTTCGTATAGCTGGCTTTACACAAAAGCAGTTGGAGACATAAAAACATAGCTCTGTCTAAAAGTAACGGCGATTTGGATAAAATTATGTTTTTACCCGATAAATTAAATCCCATAAGAAATTTCAAATTCAATTTGAATTTAATAATTTCTCCTGATACTTCGAAGCAGGGTTCGGGTATATTTTGTGCAGGTCAAACTGCACAGGGTCTTTGGAATCGTGCTTAAAGAAAAGAACATATTATGAACTATTTGTATTTACTGACAATTTTATAGACCTTGGCTGATATGCAAGAGTTAAAGTAAATTGCGAAAGCTGGTTGAGAATAGACAATACAACAGCGATCTCATATGTTAATAAAATGAGTGGAGCGCAACTTAACAAATTACATAATTTAGCAAAATTGTGCGAACAGAAAAATATTTGGCTTTACGCTTTACCATCCAAAAGAAAATAAATGCTAAATGTGAAAAGTTCTGTTCATGGCATAGAGATCCTTATTGTTTAACTGTTGATGCACTCACTATATCATGGAAAAATATAATTATGCGTTTTCACCGTTTGCTATGATTTTAAAGGTCTTACATAAAATTATAGAAGATTAAGCAGAGGGAATTTTAGTATATTGAACATAAGTTCACCCACTTGCAACCAATCTATCCTTTTTTAGCAGGAAGATTGTGTGGGAAGCGTTCGAAACAGAAACTCTAAATTATTCGCCAGCCACTGTTGATATTTTAATATCATTTTTATCGGGCGCAACGCTAAAACAATATCAGGAGGTTTTTATAAACTAAAATTTTTTTTTCTGTGATAGTCACGGATATGAGTTGTTTATGACGACAGAAAATAACTTATAGTCCAGTAAATAAAGGGTCCAACCTTGACAAAATCGCTCACCAATGTAATTTTTATATTAATTTGTCGGGATTGACAGGTAATTTAAAATAAGAAAAAGTTCTGTAAAAAAATTTTCTTGTATGGGGGAGAAAAAGCCCCAAAGGTTCCAAAAATCGTTTTTCCGCCAATATCTGCTAAAATATAGCATTTAGAGAATTTTTTGTTTAGAGAAAAATAAAGATCAGTTCATTATTTACAAAAAATTATCCTTATGATTTTTCTCTAAAATTTGACCGTTTTCCGAGATAAACGGGCCCAAGCGCATCCTGGATTTTGAGCTCCTGCGCTGCATGCCGGAGAGCACGCTCCATGCATCTACACCAGAAGCGGGCGGACAAAAGTCCAATAACTTGGGTAAAAATGTATAATTTTTATTATTCAAAGTTTCGGTGAAAGGGAAAATCTACAGCTATCATACCCGGTGACTCGAGTCACGTTTTGATTTTTTGATATTTGAGATATTTTAGTATTTCAATTTATACAAGGTGCGGTTTACGGCAACCCCAATTCAGCACGGTCGGCAATTGCCTATATTCTGGGGGCCTATTAACAAATAGCACTTTTATAAAGAGATTTTTTAAGGGAATATTCAGATTGAAACCATTATTTCCTAAGATTCAGAAAATATAGGATACTAATATCGTAGGTATTAGACAAATTAGCAACTGAAAGTCATTTAGATAAATTATCATTAAAAAATCTAACAAAATGATTCAGTACCTTATTTGCACTAGTTTCAGTGCATAGAGTCCAAATTTTAGCAGAAATTGAGATAAATAATATTCATCAAACACAGACCGGCATTGAAATTGAGATAAATTCTTTCATTGAAACCTCAGGACCAAGCCGAAATCAATTTTTTCTAGATTTTCTTAGAAAAACCTAATTTACGTGTGGCTAGTACTAAACCTTTATTTAGAGAAAACCAAATTAATGCGGCATACCAATAAATGGTTTTATTTCCTGGAATAAACCACATACAGCTGTATGTGCACAAACTTTTTCTAGACGAATTAAAATAGTTTCAGATGAATGTGGAATTAATATAAAGCAGGTTTCAGCGCATAGTACAAAACATGCGTCAACATTAGCAGGGTGTAAGAGGAATTAGTTTGGATGTAAGTAATAAGAAACACAGCTGGCTGGTCGAGGAATTTCCAGATATTGCATAGTGTTATAATAGACAAGTGTCTAATTATAATAAGGAAAATTTTAGGGTTACAACCCTAAATGGATAACTATAACAATCCTGGTTTGTTATTAAGTATGTGGCTGGTTTTAGGGAAAAATATAGCAAAAAATTTCAGCTTTTTCATAAATCTAAACATCTACATAGTTGTAATTACGAGAACGAGGCTCGAAATATAATTGAAGATTAAACGAACTTACCTGTAAGTGAAGTTCAATCGAAATTATATGAGAGCCTCGTTCGAAGTAATTACAACCTCCCACCCATTTCCCAACCCCATAGGAAAATAGCAGAAATTTTCTTTCAGCTCTAAACGAAATGATTAAATATTATCACGGAGATCGGAGACAGAGGAATCTAGGGGGACGTAACACATTACGTTTTTGTTTTTACTAAACATTGTGACATAATCGTACCGGCAAAGCGTTACTACATAGTTGTAATTACTTCGAACGAGGCTCTCATATAATTTCGATTGAACTTCACTTACAGGTAAGTTCGTTTAATCTTCAAATTTATAGATCTTTTGATTAAGATGTTGACAAACACCTTGTAGAAACCATTAAAATAAACAAACAATTAATTTTACCCAAACAAAGATCTCATTGTCGAAACAATGTTATTTCAGAGAAAATTAGCTACCATTATCCTCCTAAAGTGATAATATCTATACCAATCAAGATACGAATCACCCGAAACGGAGTTTTGTCCAGTTCCATAATTGCAGGCGACACGTTAGAGCGCCTAACCGTTTGTTCACCCTGAACAAGCTCTTCATTGTATCCGAATGTCTACCAAACATTCCGAACTGTACTGAATTTATCTACAGGAAGCAATCTTATAAAATAACTGCAACGTGAACCACTATTTCAAGGGGAAGAGCGAAAAGGAAGGGTAATACATCGACAAAAATGGTGTCGCACTTTCTTTCTTATTGTCTGCGTTTCTACAACAATAACATGTGCAGAAATATACCATGTCATTGTAAATTCAAAAATAGATCCAAAAAGTAATATACTTATACTTATATATTGGACGTGAACGTGAATACCTGTTATTTAATTTATGTTGGGAAATATTTGTCATTACAAATAATACTAGCAAACTATAAATCATAGAAATTTTTTTCTCAACAATTCATTCAATTATTGTCATTACTAAAAACAACGAAAATAATAGTTCTATACAATTTATAATACTATTTGGTAATATCATTATATCGGGAGCAGGCGTGAAGTGAAAAATATTTTTAATTTCGTAACCGGGCGTTACGGTACCATTAGTCCAAAATCACTCACGTACCCATCTTGATTTCAGAGTTCATGAAAATATATAATCGAATCATCATAAGCTAATCTAACAAGATATACCTACATTATTGTGGATTAATTCATGTAAATTTGTTTTTAAGAACCGAAAATTGCGTTGAGGCAATAGCTGCGCGGGTTTTGACACTGCACATAGCTCTCTGCATGTGACGACGTATGAACCCGGAATTCCGTGGTTCAAGTCTCCCGGCCGGCAGTGTGTGATTGTCGTTATTGTACAATGTACATCGCCTTAAAATTAAATCGCACTCGAATGTTTCAACCTGACCACTTGATCATCTTAAAATGTAGTCGCAAAAAGAATCTCACCGCTACCACTTTGAATTTCAAAACTTGTCGTACGGATTGAGATTCTGACTGCACCAAGACGAATCAGTCGAAGTGTTTGTATTTAATTTAAAAGAGTTATAAATAACTTTTTTACATGTTTCTTCAATTCTTAAAATAATGATTGCTTTATATTAAGATGCCCAAGAACGGAACAAGTTTATGTTTTAAATGGAAATAAAAACATAAATGTAATAAATAATGTTTAATTTTTAAATACAAATGAGTTAAAAAATAAGTTTGCAGACTATTATTATTATCTATTACAAATCATAATCATACATTGTCATACATAACTTGATATTAAAATATTCTTAATTTCGGGTTTTAGCGTAACACTCGAGTAACTAAGCAATACAAACGGTTCTGGTTATAAATATTAAACTGAAATTTTTCACGAAGAATTTTAAATAATTTTGTGCATCGATAAATGCAGGCTTTACATTGCTGTAGCATATAAGTTAGGAAAACAATGAGTTTATTTTTACATTTATTTATGCAAAAAATTACAGTATTCTTCTTTCAATTTATAGACATGAATTAACAAGGTGGCAATTTTTTATACCTACCCAGGAAACACAAATATATACGTAATACCCAGCAAACACACTTGTAGAAATTATATAGTTAAGATATCACAAAGAAATTTCAATATAATATAGCATTTTTATGTAACTATACATAATATATCCCACTGTGGAATATCTCTACGATATTATTAATGGAATATATTATCTATGTCAAAATATATCTCAATTATATAACACAAATAATATACTCTTTATATAGTCAAATATATTATTTGAAAATAGTTACATTGTATGTATTCTACTTGAATATTATATTCCATTTATATAAGAATTTTATTAAGCTATTATATATTTTTAGATTACTTTATGTCATCTGTACGCATGCAACATTTGTTACCAGTGCCAGTTTATTTATTTAAATAAATTTCTATTCTTATATTTGTAAGCAACTATGCGGCTGGAATGGCCATAAGCTCTAGATTAAAAGCTAGAATCGTGAGTTGATAACAAATTTACACTTTTCCAAAATAAAACATCTCTAGTGTTTTCACGATACTTTTAGAACAACTATCTATTATTATCTTAGAGTAGGAGTAGAGTATACCAGAGAAGTTCATGCGCACAAAGTCGGTAGTCGGTGTGATAACCTATTAGTAATTTTTTTATCTCAAATGAATAAAATCTTTCAATAATGGAAAATATATATTTGTTTAGTTAACATAATTTATTTTTTTCAAATAATTTGTTTGGTTTGTAAAGAAATATGTAGTCTTTCAACTAAAGAATTGTACTTTTTTATACGTCAAATATAATTTTAAGGTAAATATTTTGATTGCAGTAGGTAGTACAAAATATACACAATATACTTAACATAGCTTTGTAAATCCCGTACGTAATTAAAAATACTGGTTTAATTGATATAACTATCATTCGTTATAAATCAACAAGCCAGGATGGTCGCGCGGAGTAAGGCGCTGCCGAGGGCGCTGCAGCTGTCAGCAATGAGATCGCAAGTTCGAATCCCACTGAAGAACGAGGACGTTTAGAAATTGTTGTAATTGTCTATGTAGTACCTATATATTTGTGTTTCCTGGGTACATATATATCATGTAGCAGCCATTATATCAAAGTATATTGCGATGTCACTCATACATATAAAAACTTGTTATTTTTAATCAAAAATGTCCGCCACAACCCTATATAACAATTATATAATAATCATATTCCAGAGTTACGTCATAATTATATAGCGCTGATATAGATATTATGTAGTTTTATAATTGATTTTAATTTGAATTGTTTTCAATTTTAAAAAAAAAAAGGTGACACTCTTACGGCCTAAAGTTGTATGTTTATTAGTAATCGATTAGTAAGGCACTATGTTAGCAATTTAAATCTAGACAATTACAACAATTTCTAAACGTCCTCGTTCCTCGTTCTTCGGTGGGATTCGAACTTGGGATCTCCTTGCTGACAGGTACAGCGCCTTAGACCGCGCGACCATCCTGGCTTGTTGATTTATAGTGAATGATAGTATTATAGTTATAGCAATAATACCAGTATTTTTAATTACGTACGGGATTTACAAAGCTAGTTAAGTATATTGTGTATATTTTGTACTACCTACTGGAATCAAAATATTTACCTAAAAATTATATTTGTCGTATAAAAAAGTATAATTCTTTAGTTGAAAGACTACATATTTATTTACAAACCAAACAAATTATTTGAAAAAAATAAATTATGTTTACTAAACAAATATATATTTTCCATTATTGAAAGATTTTATTTATTTGAGATAAAAAAATTACTAATAGGTTATCACACCGACTACCGACTTTGTGCGCATGAATTTCTCCAGCCGCATAGTTGCTTACAAATATAAGAATAAAATTTTATGTAAATAAATAAACTGGCACTGGTAACAAAAAAATGTTGCATGCGTACAGATGACATAAAGTAATCTAAAAATATATAATAGATTAATAAAATTCTTATATAAATGGAATATAATATTCAAGTAAAATACATACAATGTAACTATCTTCAAATAATATATTTAACTATATAAAGAGTATATTATTTGTGTTATATAATTGAGATATATTTAGACATAGATAATATATTCCATTAATAATATCGTAGAGATATTCCACAGTGGGAAATATTATGTATAGTCTACATAAAAATGCTATATTATATTGAAATTTCTTTGTGATATCTTAACTATATAATTTTTACAAGTGTGTTTGCTGGGTACTAATTTATAATTATAAATTTAATGTAAATTCTGAATTATTTAAAAAAAACAATTGTTTTCTTTTTTATCAACAAACATTATTCCAAGTTATTTTGGGGGAAAAACAAAATTGGAGAATATTGTGAAATCATTATATTAAATTAATTTTCCTATGGAAGGAAAGCAAAATAATAAAACAAGAATTAATGTTTAATTAAAAAAATTCCAATATGACCACTTAACTAAAAAATCACTTTGTGTGTGCAGAAAATAACAAGTGAACAATTTCTTGTAGTAAAAAGGTATTATTGATTTATCCAATGGAAGTGAAACTGTTGAGATTTTTTAGATCGGTCAACGCGCAAATGGTTCTTCATTTAAAGTCGTATCTACAAGTGACGAAATATCAAAGTAGGTATAAAAATTTACGGGGGTGCGACAAACTTGAATCAGAATTTCAGAATCATAACTTGGACTACATAAAAATCGGATGTAACAAGCACATCACCACGGCCAAATGGCACATTTGAAAAAAATGTCATATAAATTTTGTTGGAAAAAATATTTTTCTCTATTTTTTGTTCACAATGAACATTGATTCAAAGTAAAGAACTGCCTGCTAACCAGAGTTTGTTATTTTGAAGCGGAATAGCATTTTAATAATTCGTTTTCAATAAATGCATTTTGAATAAAAACCTTTTATGGAGAAGCTCGCATATTAGAAAAGATTAAAAACGATGTTTTAAAAGATAATATAAAATTCGGCAAATTATTTATGTTTATATGAAAATATTTAGTTTCACAATAAAGCGAAAATCAGTCAATCAGTTAGCAAATCATGATATTAATTTTAGGTAAAACTATGAAATATGTACAGAATAACAAACCGACCGAATACAAGAGTTAATAAATTAATGTGTTCTTGTGTTTATTTTATTAGTTCAACTAGAAATTTTGAAAAGGAGGAATTGCGAAACCACGAGATTTATTGGTTAAACCAATCTACATTAATGTCTATGTGTCGTTTATATAATTCTTATCAATATCTAGATTGCCATTATTGAAATAGACAAAATTGAAAAATACGTATGATCGATAAGGAAGTAGTAGAAGTGTAATACATTTTACAACGCGTTTTTCGTTATCGTTACTCTTTACTCATCACATCATTTATTCCTAAAGTCGGAATTGTCCAATCAGGTATTACAGTGCAGATATTTTTTTCTAGACTCTTTAAGTTCATATTAGAATTACGGTATATGAATCTTTGAACTTCATTGGAAAAGTAGCACATGCAGAAATTACTTTCGCTTTATCTTGCTTTATTTATTTTGCTGACAATAAAATTATTTGCATGTAATGATTATTCCTGTCATTGCTTATTTCTCATAATTTATTTATCCTTTTTTCGCCATAATATTTGTTTATACCTTACCTATTTGGCCGTTAGTTTACTTACTACTATTACTACAATTTCTGTTTTTAGCAGAGAGACGCTTTTCTCAACCAAAAATATTTTTTAGAAGTAACACCGAAATTGAGATACGTGTTTTAGACTAAACACAAAATAAAAATAGGTATACAGAATTCAGTAGGTACTAACATTACTAATGATCATTGAGTCATTGGTAAAATAGTAGCAAAGCGCACTCTAAAATTTTTCAGGTCAAACAAATTTTCTTTGATTTTAAGTTTATCTGATGACATGTACACAAAAACCAAAATGAATTAATTTAAGGTTTTCGCATCGAAAAATTGTTAATTTCAGTTAATAGGTATTATATTATATTCAGAATGTTATTTCTGATGGATGACATAAATATATTCAGTGTTTTATGAAATGAAGAGAATAGAGGTAATTTTCAACTCCATTTAGTTTTAAGGACAAGTAGACTTATATAACGATACAACCCGTCCCACGCACGCATCAAGTAGGATGTGAAATTTTGCGTTTTACTAGTGGTATACGTGAGTGTTCTGCTGTGGTACCTACGTATATTTAAGTGGATACTGTCTAAATGGCTGCAATGAATTCTCTACATTTCAATTTGAAAACCGCAAGCTCCCCGGATGTTAGAAGATATGTCACCACATGTTGATGTTTTCCTGCATATTAACAGGAAATTAGCACTGGGGGAGGATTTACAAACGCGCTGTTTCTCGTTTTGCCTTATTCTCTCTTGCGGTGTTTAAAGATACAAATTCATCTGTTAACTAATTACTTATTACCGTGCCACTTTGCAAAATTCAATAATTAATATAAGTACCTCGATTACTGCCTTGTTAACTTCGACACAACAAAATATAATGTTTTTTATTATTATTTTCTAATAAACATGGAAGACAATACTATTTAAATAGATAATAAATTATTTCCTAACTTATTAAATTGATGATATTTGCCAAATGTGGAATGCCATAAAAGCAAGTATGAGATGTTTCCCGTGATTTCGAATAGAATCGTATTGATATTACGACACAATTTCGAAACTAAACATCTAAATTTACTTCAAAAATCGTAAAATTTATCAAAAATCAAGTCGTTATTTCTTGCGCTATCAGTCAAAGTTTACAGAGATGATTTCCTCTTTGAAAGATATATGATTGTATTTTTTACGATAGCTCAATGGAATTTCCGTGATATCTGATTCGGCAAATCTAATGATAGTTAGGTCTGAATTAGATACCTACTTAAAAGTTAAGTGAATCTGAAATTGCAAAGCGTATCTCACTCCAGAAATATAATTCGTATGTCTGTGCATATAAAACTCTTCACTGCTAAATACCAAGACGGTATTATTTTTGTGAACTCATGTATACAGTAAGATATTTATTTCAGAAACTTTGTATAATAATTACCCTATAAAAACCTTCAAAACCGCTGACAACTAAATTAGCTCTAACTTTTCTGGCTCATACCTATAAAATACATATATCATTTAAATGATAGTAATAAACCGACCCTATTTTTAGTCATCATTGTGCTTTATATCTATCATTTCAAAATATGTATGCTAAAATTAACCAAAGAAAATATACTTAAATATACACTTATTATTATTTTAATTTTTCTTGTGCTATTACTATTGTCACGAAATGTACAGACAATACATTATAATAATCTATTCATATTGAACGCAAGCATGCCATGCTTTCAATACACTGCTGTTTTATGTCATGACGTATTTCTGATAATAATTCAGTTGTCATATAAATAGTCAGAGTATAATTTTTTAAATCTTTTTAGTTCATAATCTGGTTGACTAGTCAACATAAATTTATCCGATGACAACATTGGTAGGTACTAGTAATTTAAAAATAAATACAGGAATCCAATTACATACTTTTTATATACCTATAAGGTAGTATTTTTATTTTTATTTTACTAAACTTTATTTAAAAGTGTACTATCGTTAGCATATTCTGATTTAAGGTTTCTTAGAAATTATTCGAATACCAATAGAACGCTTTGATTTATTTTTAATTATAAGTAAAGCATTACTGTATAAAACGTGGATGGTTGGATGTTGGACATTATATATTGCCTAATATGTAAGTGTGCCATTAATTTCTTAACACACATTTCATCTTTGGAACTGGTATTTTGTATTTAGATAACTTACAAATACATGTAAAATAATTATTTTAAGCAGTTTAATAATAAAAAGTAATAAGTTATGTAACATAGTTTCTTTTTTGTTGACAAATTTAAAAGCGCACAATCCTTTTTCTAGCAATGGAGAGGCTAGTATTTCTAAAATAATAAATTTATTGTTCGTATTATATCTAACCCGATGTAGTACCTAAGTGAAACGGTGAAACATAAATACCTAATCAATATCTTATTTAATTCTTTATACTACCTATTAAATCACACTCATAATTCTTAATAGATACTTCAAAAACAGCTAACAACTCTAACTATCTCGTAAAAATTTAACGCGTGTGTCAGCGTTCCAACGTCAATTTATAGAAGCAGGTGTTCCATCACAGAGTGTACTTACTTTCACAATGTTTATTTGCTTCACTTTAATTACCCGTCGTTCAGAAAAACTGGCCAATCACATCGAACATTTTAAAAGATTTAAAAAGTCGTATAAAGAAACGCTTGAACCATTTAATGGTGAAGAGCAGGATTTTATTAATCACGGTCAACTATCCTAAATATTCAACAAAAGCGACGCATTTACTTCTTTAGCAGAAATTCAAAGCTCGCAAAAAACTTGACAAAGTTCAGCTGCAATTTTTGAACAAAGTGGTGCTGTGGGTGTTTCTTATAGAAAGTCGGAGTTCTATTCTGTTACTAAGAAATAGTCGAATATACTTCCAATCTCTGTTTTTAGCGTTACTTTCCATTGGTGCAGCAAATATCCGAACTATCATAACAATAAACAGAAAATGAACTTTAACAAATAGAGAATGTTGAAATGTGACGAAATACTGGAGACACAATTAACTTCGTAATAAATAGCGGAGCAACTTCAAAAATATCCAGTTTAATTTCGTACAAAATCGTCTCTCAAAATTAGTATACCCATTTTACGAGCTTCAAATGTAGTGAAAACTTTAAGTGCTGAAGTGCTCAAAACAATAAAACCTGGAAATATAAAACTGTAGTTCTGCAGAATTATAATTACCTAGACCATTTTGAGATATTCTGTTTTACTCAATTAAGCATACGTACAGTACATGTTTCTCAAATAATTTGTACATTATTAAATACGAGTAAGTATTATACAAACTAAAAACTAAATGAAAATTATGTTTAAAAATTCCTTTGTAATGAGGTCATATGACACATGTAATGATGATTACTAAATTATATTTCGAGCCTCGTTCTCGTAATTACAACTATGTAGTAACGCTTTGCCGGTACGATTATGTCACAATGTTTAGTAAAAACAAAAACGTAATGTGTTACGTCCCCCTAGATTCCTCTGTCTCCGATCTCCGTGATAATATTTAATCATTACGCTTTCTTGTGTGGTTGTGGTCACATCGGCTCCGATTAATTAAATGTTATAAAGTTAGTGTAGTGTTCTGCAATTATTTAAGAAGATTGAAAAAAGAAGAGATAGGATAGAGACTCGCGGGTGAGGAATAATGGAAACTCGCAAGGAAAATAGCGCAGCAATTCAAATTCTTCTTTTTCAGAGCAAATTTTAGAAATTAAACAAGGTAAATTATTACCGGTGGTGGTCATGATTTTCGAACTTTGTTTTTCAAAATGTTTACCAGCGGTTTTTGCATATGTTTTTGTTTTTATAATATTGGATCGGTATATCTCTTAGAGGGGCAAGAACCCTTATAAGTATTTCGAAGTCTTAGTTTACAGTGTTTTAATTGATTTCTTAATTAGCAGTACGAGTTCACACAAGATCACATGATCACTGTACAAAATACTACTTATAGTAGATTATTGCCTTTATTACAAGTCCGAAAGTTTTTTAAACACGTATAACTATAACTTAAATTGAGGGTGATGCGGTTTTTGCATATGTTTTCTGTTTTTATAATATTGGATCGGTATATTTCCTAGAGGGGCAAGAACCCTTATAAGTACTCGAAGTTTTAGTTTACAGTGTTTTATTTGACTTCTTAATTAGAGGGGCAAGAACCCTATAAGTACTTCGAAGTCTTAGTTTACAGTGTTTTATTTGACTTCTTAATTAGCAGTACGAGTTCACACATGAGGTGAAACATCTCCAGTTACATAACTGAAATTCACGCAAATAGTGAAACAGTTACATAATGGATCTTATCGATTTCAGTTTTATAAGGAATAAAACATTATGCATATTACTCATCCCAAAAGTAAAATATTTTCAAACAGTTAGCAGGTAGATTAATTTAACACGAGAGATTAAACAGTCTGTTTTCATTGACTTCTTAATTAGCAATACGAGTTCACACAAGAGGTGAAACATCTGCAATTACATAACTTAATTCGGATTTTAGCAACCTAAATTCACGCAGGCAGTGAAGCAGTTATATAATTGAATCTTATTGATTTAAATTTTATAAAAATTAAAACATTATGCATATTACTTATCCTAAAAGTAAATAATTTCAAACTTCTTAAAAGAAGAAAAATATACAATTAGTCATTCAAGAAGTAAATTACTAGCCTTGTCACACTAATTAGCATCGGAGATTCTCGTATCTCCGAAATAATTACCCATTAACAAATTTGAAATCGAACCACTCTTCATGCATCAAACACGCAAGAGTTCCTAGTTGAAAGAACTGCGGATTTACTGGGGTAGTATCCAATCTCAAAAATCGAAGAAGTGGTAAATCTGCATCCAGATGTTAAAAAACAATAGAATAACTGGATCAGTACAGAGGTCGGAAAGAAAACTAAAAAATTATAGCTTAACAAAATACGCGTCTAGCGAAGTTTCCTCCTTTACCGCACCAAACCTGAATCCCGAAATAAAAGCTTTTTTGCCAGATTAGTCTCAAAAGAGACAATCTTTTTCTGGACTCGCAGAACCAGTTAGGGACTGCAATAACTGTAATTGGAAAAACTATATCTAATATTTTGTGAGAGGAGGAGTGGGTTAAGTATTATAACTGGAAACACTCATCACCTCAGAGCTACACAGGCGCAGATGGGCGCTCGAGGTGCGACAGCATAGGCCCAAAAATCGAGTTGTAGTCTCGCAGACTCAGAACCGAGCTGCAGCGATACAAACAAGGTTCAGGTTCAGCGAAAACTTAACGCAGGTCACCTGTAAACATGCAGTTTTAACGACGACAACACAGCAATATTAATTCCAGAGGTAAGTGCTGGTCGTCTTAAAGTTTCTAACAAATATGGAAATCGTTTACAAAGGATACCTTTGTAGTTGAGCTGCATTAAGGGTTACGAATTGCCTTTCTATAGTCAGCCAAAGCAAAAATTTGTGCCAAAGGTAACTCAACACAGTTACATATTGCTATACAGAATTCAATAAATTATTTTCACCAACTGTTTGAAAATGGAGAACACCAGAAAAGCGACTAAATTACTTAGTCCCGGTTCATTTAGATGCCCACTGGGATCTAAAGGATGTTTATAATTTTTAAATTTTCCAGTAGCTAAAAGTAGCAGCAAATATTGAGTTTTTCTTACAATAACAAATTGTATCAGTTCACTGGTTTGCCGTTGGACTTTGTACAAGTCCTTTTTCATTTTACAAAAATTATGAGGATAGTAGTACAGAGCTTAAGATAGCAAGGAGTTCTATAACTTTTATTTAGATGATTTTTTGTATTTCGTCAATTCATTTGAACATTGTTTATCTAATTTGCGAAAGATTATTGATCGTTTACAATACCATGGGTTGTACTAAATATTTGAACAAAGTAGTTCAACACCTAGTACTAAATATTATATTTAGAGTTATTATAATCTCTAGTAATTACTTGTTGGAATTACCAGAACCTAAGAAATTTATGTTAATTAACAAAATAAAATCTTTGTTGGGAAAGAAATTAATTTCAATCAGTTCTTTCGTACAGCTGGCTTTACCTACACAAAAGCAGTTGGAGACAGGTAAAAACATAGCTCTGTCTAAAAGTAACGACGATTTGGATAAAATTATGTTTTTACCCGATAAATTAAAGACAAATTGTGTCGATAAATAATTTAAGTTCTAAAAATTCCATAAGACATTTCAAATTCGATTTGAATTTAAAAATTTTCCTGATACTTCGAAGCATGGTTCGGGTATATTTTGTGCAGGTCAAACTGCACAGGGTCTTTGGAATCGTGCTTAAAGAAAAGAACATATTATGAACTATTTGTATTTACTGGCAATTTTATAGACCTTCGCTGATTTGCAAGAGTTAAAGTAAATTGCGAAAGCTGGTTGAGAATAGACAATACAACAGCGATTTCATATGTTAATAAAATGAGTGGAGCGCAACTTAACAAATTACATAATTTAGCAAAATTGTGCGAACAGAAAAATATTTGGCTTTGCGCCTCATATATACCATCCAAAAGAAAATAAATGCTAAATGTGAAAAGTTCTGTTCATGGCATAGAGATCCTTATTGTTTAATTGTTGATGCACTCACTATATCATGGAGAAACCTATATAATTATGCGTTTCCCCCGTTTGCTATGATTTTAAAGGTCTTACATAAAATTATAGAAGATTAAGCAGAGGGAATTTTAGTATATTGAACATAAGTTCACCCACTTGCAACCAATCTATCCTTAATAGCAGGAAGATTGTGTGGGAAGCGTTCGAAACCGAAACTCTAAATTAATCGCCAGCCACTGTTGATAATTTAATATCATTTTTATCGGGCGCAACACTAAAACAATATCAGGGGGTTTTTATGAACTTAAAAAAAAAAAAAAAATTCTGTGATAGTCACGGAAAGGAGTTGTTTATGACGACAGAAAATAACTTATAGTCCAGTAAATGAAGGGTCCAACCTTGACAAAATCACTCACCAATGTAATTTTTATATTAATTTATCGGGATTGACAGGTAATTTAAAATGAGAAAAAGTTCTGTAAAAATTTTCTTGTACGGGGGAGAAAAAGCCCCAAATGTTCCAAAAATCGTTTTTCCGCCAATATCTGCTAAAATATAGCATTTAGAGAATTTTTTGTTTAGAGAAAAATGAAGATCAGTTCATTATTTACAAAAAATGGTCCTTTGATTTTTCTCTAAAATTTGACCGTTTTCAGAGATAAACGGGCCCAAGCGCACCCTGGATTTTGAGCTCTTGCGCTGCAGGCCGGAGAGCATGCTCCATGCATCTACACAGGAGCGGGCGGACAAAAGTCCAATAACTTGTATATTTTTTATTATTCAAAGTTTCGGTGAGAGGGGAAATCTACAGCTATCATACCCGGTGACTCGAGGCACGTTTTGATTTTTTGATATTTTAGATATTTTAGTATTTCAATTTATACAAGGTGCGGTTTACGGCAACCCCAATTCAGCACGGTCGCCAATTTTCTATATTCTGGGGGCCTATTAACAAATATCACTTTTATAAAGAGATTTTTTAAGGGAATATTCAGATTGAAACCATTATTTCCTAAGATTCAGTAAAATGTGGGATACTAATATCGTAGGTATTAGACAAATTAGCAACTGAAAGTCATTTAGATAAATTATCATTAAAAAATCTAACAAAAAGATTAAGTACCTTATTTCCACTAGTTTCAGTGCAGAGTCCAAATTTTAGCAGAAATTGAGATAAATAATATTCATCAAAAAAAAAAACAGACCCGCATTGAAATTGAGATAAATTCTTTCATTGAAACCTCAGGACCAAGCCGAAATCAATTTTTTCTAGATTTTCTTAGAAAAAACTTATTTACGTGTACTAAACCTTTATTTAGAGAAAACCAAATTAGTGCGGCATACCAGTAAATGGTTTTATTTCCTGGAATAAACCACATACAGCTGTATGTGCACGAACTTTTTCTAGATGGATTAAAACAGTTTCACATGAATGTGGAATTAATATAAAGCAGGTTTCAGCGCATAGTACAAGACATGCGTCATCATTAGCAGGGTGAAAGAGGAATTAGTTTGGATGTAAGTAATAAGAAACACAGCTGGCTGGTCGAGGAATTGCCAGATATTGCAAAGTGTTATAACAGACAAGTGATTTATTATAATAAGGAAAATTTTGGGGTTACAATCCTAAATGGATCACTATAACAATGCTGGTTTGTTATTAAGTATGTGATTGGTTTTAGGGAAAAATATAGCAATAAAATTTCAGCTTTTTCATAAATCTAAACATCTACATAGTTGTAATTACGAGAACGAGGCTCGAAATATAATTGAAGATTAAACGAACTTACCTGTAAGTGAAGTTCAATCGAAATTATATGAGAGCCTCGTTCGAAGTAATTACAACCTCCCACCCAACCCCATAGGAAAATAGCAGAAATTTTCTTTCAGCTCTAAACGAAATGATTAAATATTATCACGGAGATCGGAGACAGAGGAATCTAGGGGGACGTAACATATTACGTTTTTGTTTTTACTAAACATTGTGACATAATCGTACCGGCAAAGCGTTACTACATAGTTGTAATTACTTCGAACGAGGCTCTCATATAATTTCGATTGAACTTCACTTACAGGTGCCGCTCGACGTTTAGCGAGTAAAATAGTGAACTCAAGTTTTACAGCCATTTCGAGCTAAACTTGTTGGTTAGCGGGATGGTGCGGTAGAGGGAAGGAAGTCCAATATATCATTAGGATGCATTTAAGTTTCTCTGTCCATTGGCGTAGTCAATATAAAAATATTTCTTGTAAAATATTTCATGTAAAAATATTATTTTACACTAAAACGTACAAATTATTAACTGTTGGTTAGTACATTACCGGTAGGTACTTCGTACCCTTACCTAGTAAATCCTACATGATAATTATGATATATAATTAGTATAAGTCCGGCATATTTAATATGCTATTTAACACAAAAAAGATTAAAACTGGAATACTCCGAAGCTAATTAACGGTAGGAACTTAATTTTGTACCTTTACTTCACAGGTAAGTTGTTTAGTATAAGTCCGGCATATTTAATATACTATTTAAAACAAAAAAGATTAAAACTGGAATACTTCAAACCTAATTAACAGTATGTACTTTACTTTGTACCCTTACCTCGCAGGTAAGTTGTTTCTTGTTATACTTTTTTCTACAAATATTACATCCAGTGCAATTATATAAATAAAAATAAAATAAATAATAAATAATAATATAAATAATTGCACTGGCTGTAATATTTTTAGAAAAAAATCTATATACAACTTAAGTAGCCCAGTCAATTTATACACAAAACAGAGTTCGACCTTGCAAAAGGTCATGTAAATCTAATTTTTTAATATGTTGTTAGGACCCATGTTAACAGTAAGAAACCAAATTTGCAGCTTCGAAAGACCTGTGCGACCTGCGTAACACGTAAAAACCTACAAAATTTTCGGAATTTTTTCAGTTGTTGCCTAATGACTCGTAAACTATGCGTTTTCGATATATAGTCTATCTTATCATTTTTAAAGTACATTAAATTTGCAACAATTTAAGCCCAACCGCAGCTCTATACGTCTAATAGTTTCCGAGATATGGCACTTTAAAAATTAGCATTTTTTTCAAAAAAATTAAAGTTGATTTTTTTTTGCCTTTTTCGTAATTTTTGTGTTTAATTAACTGTAATTTCTGAACGAATAAAAATATTGTTTTGCGGTTTCTTTCATTAAATTTTACGAACATTTCTCTATAAAATACATTATTTTAAAAACTTTTTAGGGCGTTCATTAAACCAAAATATCAATTTTTTTTCGAGAGAATTATTCAAATTTTTCATATTTATTATAAAAACATTTAATATTTTGGCGCAATGAACACCCTAAAAAATTTACAATAATGTATTTTATAGAGAAATGATCGTAGAATTTAATAAAAGAAACCGGAAGTCGATAACTTTATCCGTTCAGAAGTTATAGCTCATTAAACACAATATATATAAAAAAATTAGAAATCTCTTTACTTTCTCTCGGAAAAACATTTGATATTTTGGCTTAATGAACACCCTAAAATCTTTTTAGAATAATGTATCTTATGGAGAAATGGTCGTAGAATTTAATAAAAACAACCGGAAGTCAATATTTTTATCCGTTCAGAAGTTATAGCTCATTGAACACAATAAATATTAAAAATTTATCGATTTTCTCTCGGAAAAACATTTGATATTTTGGCTTAATTAATACCCAAAAAATATTTTAAAATACTGCATCTTATGGAGAAATGTTCGTAGAATTGAATGCAAGAAACCGGAAGTCGATAACTTTAAAATGACGTATTTTATAGAGAAATGTTCGTAAAATGTAATGAAAGAAACCGGAAGACAATATTCTTATTCATTCAGAAATTACAGTTAATTAAACACCAAAATAACGAAAAAAGCAAAAATTTCTCAACTTTAATTTTTTTCAAAAAATTGCTAATTTTAGAAGTGCCATATCTCTGCAACTATTAGACGTACAGAGCTGCTTAAATTGTTACAAATTTAATGTACTTTAAAAATAATACGATCGACTATATATCGAAAACATAGTTAACGAGTTATTAGGCAACAACTGAAAAAATTCCGAAAATTTTGCAGGTTTTTACGTATTACGCAGGTCGCACAGGTCTTTCGAAGCTGCAAATTTGGTTTCTTACTGTTAACATGGGTCCTAACAACATATTAAAAAATTCGAATTACATGACCTTTTGCAAGATCGAACTCTGTTTTGTGTATAAATTGACTGGGCTACTTAAGTTGTATATAGATTTTTTTCTAAAAATATTACAGCCAGTGCAATTATTTATATGTTTATTTATATATTTTTCCGTAAATAATAAATAAATCCTCAAAATTCATTAAAAATTTTTATTTGTGTACGTAATATTTGCCCATTTATTGAAAAGAAATTTTTTTGGCGCGCCTAGGATTTTTGTTGATTTTACTTCCATAATCCCTAACTCGCCACGCCCCTGCCTCGCCAAGTAAAAGCAACCGAACAGTACATTACTAGCCTGCATTTTTGGGGAAAAAAATTCATTAGCATACACTAGCGAGCAAAAAATTGAGGCCAATTTATAATTATGATATATTTTCGGAATTTTCTGTTTTCAGCTTATATTTGTAAATTGTAATTAATAATAATTTGTTTTCCGAGCAATAACACCTATTTTGTTTGTTATCCGTCATGTATTAGTACCGTGTTAACGACTATTATGAAATAGCGCACTTTATCGCTCTAATAAAAAAATCTGACGTGGACACCACATGACTTCCTTGTACGCCTATTAAACTGTTCATACTTTTCTTAATAACTAAAATGTAGAAATATAATATTATACAAATATATTAATATATAAGTACTACTACTACTGCTACTATACTCACAAATCTATTTTAGTCATTTTATTTAAACTGCAGAAGAAGATATAAAGCATATTTTACTATTGTCACTGTACTGTCATAATCATTTAAATTTTACGTAGTAACAAATGAAAAATGTTAATCGATCATGGACTACAAGATACCGAACTACTAAATTATAAATATATACTTTAATTATTCTTAAATGATAGCAGATACAAAAATATTTACAAAATACCTATTAGGTAATAATCACATAATCTTTCATTTAAAATTAAAAAAATTGTCTTAAATTAAATATTTATCGAAATATTTTAAAAAAGTACTACTTCCGGTTTGTAGATTCAAACCAAAAATAGGAGGTGCACAACTAGATGCTATAACAGTCCTAAATACAAAATTTCAACATTCTACGTCTAACCGTATTTGAGTTATTTTGATAAATATTTAATTTAAGACAATTTTTTTTATTTTAAATGAAAGATTATGTGATTATTACCTACAAACGGTATTTTATAAATATTTTTGTATCTGGTATCATTTAAGGAGGTACACTCGAGTGGTGGGGAGTTAGGGGCATCTCCTATACTCGCAATGTATTTCATATCAGGGTTCCAACTTATAAAAAATAAAAATAAACATTTTTTATTGTATGTAAACGCAGTCTATTTCAATTTTTTCTAATAAAATGAAATTTAAATTAATTAATTAAGAATATTATTAATTTTTGTTATTTAAAAATTGTTTATTTTATAAGATTTCATTCGGCTAAATACCAGCGTAAACTACGGCAACGCTGTGCTGTACATGTCATTTTTCACGTTCAGATGTCAATCTGGCAGATAGTAAAAATGGAAGGCGAATTATTTATTATCATTTGTGCATATTACCTTTCATTCTTGTGAATAACTTGTGATTATAGATAGATAATGTTTTTTTCCAGGTTAAATTCAAATTTAGGGCTTTTCAACGTTGCCGCGTCTATATTATGTTCTCGCCAATATTCTTCAGTAGGCATAAACGTCAGTCTTTCGATTAAGAAATCTTGTTAATTACGTGGTAAATGATGCTTGTATTACTTTTATCCGGTCTATGAGATAATAATGTACGTTTTAAAAAAGCAATTGGAATTTTCTCTCATTTCCTTAAATGCTTTTTACGTTGATTTAAAAGTAGTCCCATAAGAGGCCATGTAAAATGTAGTTTTTTAATATTTATTTTTGGATAATCTACGTGGTGAAAAATTATGAAAAAATTCAGGTAACATTTTTACAATGTTTTGATTAATTTTGCAAAGTTTCATTAAACTCTCTCATTATTTCAAATGTCGAGTGTACCTCCTTAAGAATAATTAAAGTATATATTTATAATTTAGTATTTCGGTATCTTGTAGTCCATGATCGATTAACATTTGTTACTACGTAAAATTTAAATGATTGACATGACAGTGACAGTGGCAGTGACAATAGTAAAATATCGTTTATATCTTCTTCTGCAGTTTAAATAAAATGACTAAAATATATTTGTGAGTATAGTAGCAGTAGTAGTAGTACTTATATATTAATATATTTGTATTATATAATTCTACATTTTAGTTATTAAGAAAGGTATGAACAGTTTAATAGGCGTACAAGGAAGTCATGTGGTGTCCACGTCAGATTTTTTTTTTGTCTAGCGTTGATTTTTCTCTGTTAAACCTATTGGTTGCATGATGTGGTGTTCGTTGTGTTTATTTAACAGGCCGCAATACCTGTAGATCCTATTGTTGTAACAAGAATTGAAATGATGATACAAGATGCCCGAGGACAACGTGAAATTTCAAGAATTGTTGGTAAAAACCTTTGTGCTGTACAAAAAGTGTACCAACACTATGAGAAGACTGGCCTGATAACCAGAAGATCAGAATTCGGACGAAAAAAAGTCACCAGCGATGACCGTCTTTTGGTCTCCGCAAATTTGCGGACGAGACCTGCTTCTGCGGTTTTGGTACAAAATCAACTCCAAACAGTTGGAGATGTAAATTAAAGACATAGCATGATCTTCTAGAACCTCCGTAATGTAGCTGTGAGCTGTCAGAGAGCCATTATGTATGAAGACTAACTCTATGCGTGCTTGTGAAGAGATTATCGCACAAGCCTAAACGATCTACCGCCAAAGTCGCTCGTGAATATAAACTTGTGCGTATCTTTCCCCGAGTCTTCTTTATACTCTCCGACGTCCGTCTGACCCATACAGGCAAAAACGCGACTCATCTGAAAACAGTGTCCTGCCCCAGTCCTCAACTTTCAATGCGTTGTGATTTTGGGAAAAAACAAACTTGCAATTCGATTCCGGTGTTGCAATGGAGGACCTGTAGCCATCCTTCTACAGCTCACAGGTACATTACGGAACTGAGATTCTAGAAGATCATGCTGTGCCTTTCATTTACATCTCTACCTTCTTGAAGTTGATTTCGTACCAAAAGCGCAGAAGCAGTTCTATTCCGCAAACTGGCGGACACAAAAAACGGTCATCCCTTTGGCTGCTGACTCTTTTTCGTCTGAATGTCGGTATAATTTCGTTTCCCTCAAATTTTTGCAATATGGTATCTTCACTTGAGTTAATAACTAAAGTGTTTCCGGATATACGCGAAAATTATAACTCGCACGATAACGATACCGTTAAATATTTTAATGATCTTATTCAGGAAATGCTTCCTGGCAACTCTGCCACCTTTTTATGTATTGATACAATAATGGATATGAAGCAAACTGTATATTACCCAACAGAGTTTTTAAATTCTCTTGAACCCCTAGGAATGCCGCCACACAAGCTCACTTCGAAAAAAGAATCTCCCATCATTTTATTACGTAACATCGATCCACCAAAACTGTGCAACAAAACAACACTCACCGTAAAGAATCTATTGCTCAATGTAATAGAAGTCACGATCATCACGTGGAATGCCGCAGGAGAAGTATTTGTCTCTTGCATTCCGTTGATACCAATTTTAAGCGGTTGCAATTTTCCATAAGTATCAACAAGGCACAGGGCAATCACTTTGTATGGCACGTTATTAACTTCGAAAAGCCATATTTTTCCCACGGCCAATTATACGTAGTTCTCAAGAGTCGGCACGCCAGATAATATATATTTTTTACGAAAAATATAGTGTACCGTCAAGCTTTGCAGAAAAGCTTGGAGATAAATAAAAAAAAATGTCCTCATAAAAATGTTTTTGTATAAGTTGTTAAGCATCCTGGGTTAAATTTTTTACAATTTGTTGTTATTTTAATTTGCATGTCATATGTAGTAACACAAAATATTCCTCACAAACTTTAACTTTATGTTCCCCGGGAAACGCCGAATATCACAGCCAGTAATGAGATAAATCAAAGTTAAATTGGAATGAATTTTATTAAAATTGGGGTTCTTCAGTAAATGACATTTCAGCTACAAAACAAGAATAAAAATTCGAACACTAAAATAGTTCGAACCTACTGAGACACTTGCTTAGTAGCTATTGATTAAATTTTAATTACTTTTACTTACCTTCAATTTGTGTATTTAGTTGAACTGTACTATATTTTTTGTTGTTGGTTCTTTTCATTTGCTATTGATAATATTAATTTAATCATTGTATGTTAAATAAATAATTGAATTCGATTATAAAGTATAAATTAACATCAAAGGCATAAAACTTTATTACAAAGTCAGCGTCTAATAAATATTATAAATTCGAAGCAATGTAAAACAATAAACTGTTAACATTAAATTTTATAGGACGACTTAATTTACCACTGTATTTGAAAATTGTGCGCTTCACAGTTACAGGAAGTATATCTCAAATATATTATACTTTTCATGTTTATTATGTTTATTATTGTTCTAACTTTAAAATGAAAGGAAACTTGATTGCAAAATAATAGGAAATATAAGTTTAATAAATCCATTCAATATTGTACCGGAAAATAAAATAAAATTAAAACTTTTTAATTCAGGTATTGTCTAACAATAACAAATTTAAATTAAATAAACAATTAACAAAGTATGCTAGTATAATCACATTATTTATTACGAAGGAAGTATAAAAATAACGCCGCTGATATTGTTCCCTGATAATTTATAAGTTTTTTTTTACAGAAAAGTTGTGGAATATGAAATTTACCGGACTTGACCGTCCTCAAAATATTCAACAAAAAGTAAAATCGATGTCCCCATGTCACTTCCGTTTAAGTGATTTCGGTCAAAATCTAATATTTTTTCTGTTTTTATCAAATTCTTCCAGTTTCTTTTTACAAAAATCGAAAGTAACATTTATCATCTTTTTTTATTTTCTCTAGTCATGCAGCCATTTACATTTAATTTTAATTTAATTTAATTTAAAAGATAAATGTGTGTAACTCAATGGAGGCATTCATGCACCATTCTCATTTATGTTTTCAAATGCGACATTGTTACCATAGTTATCTTTTAAATTAAATTAAATTAAAATTAAATGTAAATGTAAATGGCTGCATGAATCCACCTTTAGTACATTACATATATTTCATTCATCCACATAATAATGTGTTAACTAATAACATGAAACTATGCCATAAATACATCACCAAGTATTTTCAGTTTTCTACACCTTTTCCAGTTGTAATTCAGAAAGCGTCAATTTCAGTTCAGAATGCATCAATTGTAATTCAGATTAGTCAACTTTAATTCAGAAACCAGTCAATTGTAGTTCAGATTTGTCAAGTGTAGTTCAGAAACCGTCAGTTGTAAATCAGATTAGTCAAGTGTAATTTAGAAAGCGTCAATTGGAATTCAGATTAGTCAAGTGTAATTCAGAAAGCGTCAATTGTAATTCAGATTAGTCAATTATAACTGAGAAAGCGTCATTTGAAATTCAGAATGCGTTAATTGTAAATCAGAATTTTTATATGCATGTTACCGTTTACGTCCTACAATGAAAACAAAAGTATATTTTTAAACTCTCAATTCCACGTGGTCCTTTTTCTCCAGAGAATATTAAAGTAAAGAAAGTGATTTTGTGTTTTTAAAATGGAATTTAAAGACAATTGTGCGATTTGTCAAGTTAAAATGTCAAGAAATGCTATACTACGCTTACTACCATGTAGGCATTTGCTACACACAAAGTGCGCGGCACCTTTAGAGAATATACCAGATCCTGCTTGCCCAGTTTGTAGAACCGCTATTTTAAAATCACAAAATGTTGAAAGAAACCAATACCAAACTCACAACAACCAAGACAGAATAAGAATTGTAACATGTGCCAATAGAGGGGAAGACTGGGTGACTTTAGCAACTACATTAAATATAAAATATAAGACAGCATATCATTGGGTCCGATCTGGACGCGATAATATGTTGATAAAGGGTGGCATAAAGCCTAAAATTTTAAACGAAGAGCAAATAAACACCATTATTGCGTGGATAGAAGAAGATTGTTGTTTAACACTAAAACAACTTAAAGAAAAACTTATGCACTATTTTCGAATAAGCATATATTTGGAACAAATCATTGATCAAGCACAAAATATTATTGTTGGAGGTGATTGTGCTCGTGCTGCACAGCATACAACAACTCACCATGCTGCCGCTTTAGCTTTAAGTGATATGCCAGTTGGACGCTAATTTAATTAGTTATATTTTATTTTTTAAGTATTATCTGTTTAAAACATAAATGAATATAATTTTCAATTAAAATATTTTCTTCCTAAATAATTATAATTTTGCTTTATTTTCAATCAACTAATTTTAATTACAATTTACTAAATCTGATATAAAATTGTTACTTTCTGAATAATTAATACTACAAATTGACGATTTCTGAAATATATTTGACTCTTTTTTAATTACAATTGACTAATCTAATTTCCAACTGACGCTTTTCGATTTACAATTGACGTTTTCTGAAATACAATTGACGCTTTCTGAATTTCAATTGACAGTTTCTGAATTACACTTCACTAATCTGAATTACAATTGACGCTTTCTGAATTACACTTGACTAATCTGAATTACATTTGACTAATCTGAGTTTCAATTGACGCTTTCTAAATTACACTTGACTAATCTGAATTACAATTTACGGTTTCTGAACTACACTTGACTAATCTGAACTACAATTGACGGGTTCTGAATTACACTTGACTAATCTGAATTACAATTGTCGCTTTCTGAATTACAACTGGAAAAGGTGTAGTAACCATTCAAAAGTAAATATATTTAGTCATTTGGCAGCCAAACATTTTGATGTCACCCAGAAATGTTTCAAAAGAATGAGTTACACGACAGATTTTAAATTTTAAGACAATCAGAACGCTTTTCATCTCTGTAACAGAGAATCCATGTTTCTGAAATGTCAAGTTGTTCTCAAAGAAAAATAAAAACAAACTATTACTAGAGGTAATACTAGAAGCAATTTCTGACTGACACTCGATAACTTCGTAGATATTTTTCAGAGATTAGGTATATTCAAAACGTAATAGAGTAGGTATCTAGTAATTTTTGTAACGTATTTAAATACTTTAAAAACCCAATATTAAAGCAAAAGTTTAACTTTTATTGTAATTTTAAAAAAAACATGTTATAAACCTTATTCTATAGGGTACTACTTCAAAATTACCATGCGTGATCATCTGTATGTAGAGGTATACAAAGTATCATGTTGAAGTCACCATTGCATTGCATAAAAGTGCATGGCAATCAACCACTAAAGTTTACTCTTTATAATTATGCCGTTTATAATAAAAGCATAACACAAAAATTTTAATATTTATCTCACTCGATTATCTAATTTGTTATTAGAAATAATAAGAAATGGTAACCACAAACATTGCAGCGTCGAAAAAGTACTTCAAATAAAAACCGAGTTCAATACTATGCAAAAAATTATGATCTGCTATTGTAGTAAAATTGCGAAAATTCTGATTGAAAATATATTTCACTATATATTCCGTATTCAAAAGATTGAAAATAAAGTACTTTTTATTATAATATTTGTATTTATCATTTAAAAAAAATTCTAATAACAAATTACATAATCGATTGAGACAAATTTAGTAAACACCTGTATACGAAGAAAAATTATTTATATACATTTACATTAAAATGTTATTTGTTTATAATCATTCTTTTGTTGAAATTCAACTTAAAAATTACGTGAACGGTTAAAGATATACAAAGTTCTTATTCGAAATTTTTGAATAAAGATAAGAACAAATAATACCATGCGGACTAAAAGTGTAAAAGTAAGCAGTCTCCTCATTTCGGAATAATTTCTTCACACAGTCCAACCAGTCGAACAGATCAGAGATCAGATAGTGAGATAAGCAAAATAGCGGTATGTTTGCTATGAATCACCTCCCCTTGTCATGCCGTGCTATGATGCAGTGTTCGAGTGTTAGGCCATCTATTAGGACTATTTGTATCTTTTTGGAAGTAGTTCTACGTAAGACCGGTACAAATCAATTGGCGCTGACAGGCAAACGTACTCTTAAATCAAAGAAACAGTAGAATTAAATAACAGAATTAACGTTTTTAGTTATTAGCAGAAGAAGTATAGAGGTAGCAATGGTTTAATGTTTATTGCAGAGCCTTCTACACTCTACTATGTTTTATGTGTAGCGCTTAGCCCCCTAAAATATTTGGAAAATATAACATGCTACTTCTATGACCTCCCGCTGTGAAAAAGGTATAGCTAATACCTGGAAATAGTGCCGCGGACGAATTACTACAAAAATCTCTGGCAGACGAGTTGCGACAGACGAATTACTACCGCACCATTGGTCATTTGGCCAAGTTTAAGACGGCCCAAAATATGCGATTTTTTCATTCCACCCCCCGGGGGGCAGGCACATGGTTACCTGTAAGTCTTACCTCTTTTGCACTTTGCTGGGTATTCTCACCAAACGTGACAAAGGCTTAAAAGCGGGAATATCAGGAACACTACGTGCGCCCAGCTCCCGTACTATTTGTATTACAAAGTTTAGAAATACATATATGTAAATATAAAAAGCATCGTTTAATTATTTTTATGGTAATAATTCTAACGCATAATTTCATGATCTACTAATTTTATTTGAGTTACTTCACTACAATATGTTTCATAAATAAATAGATATGAATTAATCAACGACTGCAGATGTATTTCGATTTTTTCATAAATCGTCAGCACAGGAGTGGGGCGACTGGGCATTATTTCTGAACATTACTGTACATAATTGATAATATTATATAGTAGCAACCTATAACCACTAATCCAGACGATCAGTAAGGTAAACATGAAAATTATAGGTAAAACGACCACTACAGAGTATTCCAGATAAGTTGTTCGACTATGGGGATCTCGAGAACCATAAGAAAACCAAGTCGGTGAAATTCGAGTGAAATTAGACAAAAGTTGTCAAGTACAAGTTTTTGCACACTTTTTGTTTGTGTTAGCATTAAAATGCACACTTTGTACGTCATTGTAAAAAAAAGCATCGTTGGGCACGGCTATCTTCACGGAGCCCATAATAGTCTATGACCATTCTTAATAGAGATTTTTTATTCTCTTCAACGATATACTACACGAGTACATTGAAATTAAAATAAAGTCAGAAATTACATAATAATTAACATTTGTTTTTATTGTTTTTATTAAGGGTGACTGCGAATATCGATAAAATAATTATAATTATATTCATTAGAATCCACGTAATTTAATTAGAATAATTCGCATGTTTTTAAAAAAAATCACCCAAAAATATGGCAAGTGGTAGTCCAGTCATCCAAGCTCAAAACAGAGCCTGAGGTCATAATCGAACGGATAAAGATGAAAATGGGCATACATATTTGTTGAAGGGTCCTTTTTAATTTGGTAAAGTAAAAGTTGTCAAGGCCATGAGGAACCGCCGCCATCTTGAAAAATATGTCACTTTTTGCAGATTGTAAACAACGAATGAAATCAAAATTCTGTCTTAAAAATGTTGTAGAGCTTGAAATTCTGAGTAAAATGTGTACTCACACTTTACATTTTTATTGAAAATTAGGCTTACAATTCTATTTCAACGGTTTGTCATAATCGTGAATCAAGCGCTTGCAGCCAGAACGGACCAAGTTTTTTGTTTACTGTTTTTAATCAACTCTAATTTCTGACTGGACAAAGATATCTACATCCAGTTTGCGGCATTAGATTCCCAAGACATTTTTCTATAAAATGTATTATTTTTATAAAAAATTAAGAGCCTTAGTGAAGCTGAGAGTTAATGTTTTGTTTCGGAGAGAAAGCAGTTAAATAAAAACAAAATACTTTTCTCCGAGATAAACATTAAATTTCAGCCTTAACTAAGGCCCTCAAATTTTTACAAATAAAGCGTATTATAGAAAAATGTCTGTGGAATCTAATGCCGGAAACCGGAAGTCGATATCTTTGTCCAATCAGAAATTAGAGTTGATTAATACAGTAAACAAAAAAAACTACAATTTCACTGCTTCCCATCTGAAATAAAACATTAAATTCCGGCCATAACTAAGACCTTTGAATTTTTTAAAAATAATTCATCTCATAGAAAAATGTTTGAGAAATCTAATGCCGGAAACCGGAAGTCAATATCTTTGTCCAGTCAGAAATTAGAGTTGATTAAAAACAGTAATCAAAGAAAAAATTACAATTTCACTGCTTCCTCTCCGAAACAAAATATTTAATTTCGGTCTTAACTAAGGGCCTTAATTTTTTATAAAAATTATACATTTTATAGAAAATTGTCTGGCGAATCTAATGCCGGAAACCGGATGTAGATATCTTTGTCCAGTCAGAAATTAGAGTTGATTAAAAACCGTAAACAAAAAACTAGGTCCGTTCTGGCTGCAAGCGCTTGATTAACGATTAAGGCAAAACTTTGAAATAGAGTTGTAAGTCTAATTTTCAATAAAAATGTAAAGTGTGGGTACTCATTTAACTCGGAATTTGAAGCTTTACAATATTTTTAAGACAGAATTTTGATTTAATTCCTTGTTCACGAGATATTAGTAAAAATCTGCAAAAGTGACATATTTTTCAAGATGGCGGCGATTCCTCATGGCCCTGATAACTTTTACTTTACCAAATTAAAAAGGACCCTTCAATAAATATGTACCTATGCCAATTTTCATCTATATCCGTTCGATTATGACCTCATATGCTAGAATGACTGGAGTATTAACCATTATATAGATATTGAACCTAAATTTAGAACACTCATATCTCCTAAACTAAAAAAGATATATTTAAGTGCGGTTTTTGCCATTCCTCGTAATTTAGTTAGCATAATCTGCCACTTTAGCAAAATATTTCTTAATAAAAATAATGATTATGTAATTTCTGCGTTTTTCAAATTTGAATATCGTTGAAAAGGGACAAAATCTCTACTATGAGCTACATATAAAAATTTGAACTTAGTAATAATTTCTCGAAATCTACGAGATAATTTTTTTGAGAACTGCTTTGAATTCCTCGTTAAAATGTGCAAATTTAAAACTTGTGCTAATTCAAACAAAAAAGTTATAAGTGAAAAACGAAATTGGCAAAATTTACATTTTCGCCTATGCATATTTGTGGCAAAAAACATTTCTACATTGGCCTTCTAATGGGGCAACTTTTTTTAAATCTAACCTACTTCGTATCTCTTACTGTTCTCGAGATCCCCATGTCGATCAACTTATCTGGGACACCCATACTACAAATCTTAACCTAAACGCTATATCAAAATCAAGTATTAGGTTTATCACTAGCGTCAGGCCCCGCTACGCGGGCCTTCGGCTAGGTCGCGCTCCCGCGCGACAAGGGGGATTCGCCCGCTTCGCGAGCTCAAGCTCCGCGGACCCTGAATGTGGGACGATTCGGCACTTCGTGCCTCAATTATAACAATTTTGACATTTAGACTCTACCGAAAAAAATTGTAAGATGAAATTATAATTATTTAAAATTATTCTTCTTCCTTCTTCAATATAAATTTTAGTTAAGCCATAAAAATTTTAGTATAGAACTACTCGGGCCGTCAGCTAGGTCGCGCTGCCGCGCAACAAGGGGGAATCGCCCGCTTCGCGGGCTCAAGCTCCGCGAACTCTGAATATGGAAGGATTCGGCACTTCGTGCCTCAATTATAACGATTTTAACATTTAGACTCTACCGAAAAAAATTGTATCTAACGTCATCTTGAACAATATTGTAGGTACTTTATCAAAACCTTTAATTTGATATATCAAACTTGAAATGATTTTATTATTTTGAAAGGAAAAAAACCGAAGCTAATCACTCACTATCATATTTATCACTTATTGTGTATATCACTCCTCATCATCAAGATCAAGACCTTTACTTTGATATTAAAATAAATATGATTTTAACAATTTTAAGATATAAACAAATGACGATCGTCGGTCTTCATTTTGAACAATCTTGTATCAGATCTTTTATCAAGATATTTAATTTGATATCATATTCAATAATTTTATTAATTAGCCCGCATCTAGCTCTTTAATTTGACATCAACCTTGATATTGTTTTTTTTTTAAATAAAAACAAATATCAATCGTCTGCCACCATTTTAAATAATTTTATTAATAAGGTAGCCTTTAGTTTTTAACCCTTTAATTTAAACCCTTTAATTTTTAATCAAATTCGATTTGATTTAATAATTTTTTGATTAAAACAAATGACAATCGGTCGCCATTTTCAACAATTTTATAAAATAGTGCTCACCTGACCGTTTTAAATTATTTTATTAATTAGGTAGCCCATGTCCAGCCCTTTAATTTGATATCAAACTTATATAATTCTATTTTGTTTTTAATAAAAATAAATGACAATCGTCGGCCATCATTTTAAATAATTTTATTAATTAGGTAGCCCTCATCTAGCCCTTGAATTTGATATCAAACTCAATATGATATTTTGATAGAAACAAATGACAATCGTTGGTCGCCATTTTCAACAATTTTATAAAGTAGTGCTCACCTGATCGATTTATATTATTTTATTAATTAGGTAGCCCATTTTCAACCCTTTAATTTGATATCAAACTTGATATAATTCTATATTGTTTTTAAAAAAATGACAAACGTCGGCCACCATTTTAAATAATTTTATTAATTAGGTAGCCCTTATCCAGCCCTTGAATTTGATATCAAACTCGATATGTTTTTTTGATATAAACAAATGACAATCCTTGGTCGCCATTTTCAACAATTTTATAAAGTAGTGCTCACCTGACCGATTTAAATTATTTTATTAATTAGGTAGCCCATTTTCAGCCCTTTATTTGATATCTAACTTGATATAATTATATATTGTTTTTTTTAAAATAAATGACAATCGTCGACCACCATTTTAAATAATTTTATTAATTAGGTAGCCCTTATTCAGCCCCTGAATTTGATATCAAACTCGATATGATTTTTTAATAAAAACAAATGACAATAATTATTGTTGGTCGCCATTTTCAACAATTTTATAAAGTTAGTGCTTACATGGTAAGACTATACTTGAAATGGCTGTCAAAATAAAATAAAATTTTAAAAAACACGAATATTGATAAAAATACAAAAAAATGATTCTTTCGATTACTACTTAATATATTTTACAAATTGCTTCTATATTACTAATATAACTTAAGATACATCTGAAATATCGAATAATTGTAAACTGCGTAAACGTCAGTTTGACTTTGACAGAACATAGCATTGTTTTTTTCCCCAAATATGTTACAATTTTTACCCTGAATGTAATAAAACTTCTTTCGTCTTTTTCTGTGACTGTACGAAAACTTCTGACGTCTTTTTCTGTGACTGTACTTTGTAATGACTGTCAAAATAAAATAAATTTTTTAAAAGTAGTACTAAAATTGATGAAAATATTAAAAATGTTTACGCTCCTTCTATTATAATTCAATATAATTAACAAATTTCTTCTATTAATTACATTAATTAAGAAAAGTGCATTTGAAATCCCTAATTGTAAACGTCAGTTTGACACAATGTAGCATTGTTTTTTATACAACAGTCAGTTGTTGAACATTTGAGCATTCAAAGCTCTGATTCACTTATGAAATCTCAGTTTTTCATTAATAACTAAAAAACTATTATATCTGGAACATTGAGACCTGGTCGCATGGACTCCCTATTAATCCCTTACTTGGATATAAAAGGGAGGGTGGAGTAAAAACTCCACATGCACTTAGGCCGCTCAGACGGGCCCATTGTACATGTATACCATGTATACTATGTATACCAATTTTTAAATCGATAGATTAAACCATTCATTTGTTATTAACGAAAATCAAAAAGTCAGTTTTTGGCATTTTTCTCAAACAAAAGAAAATCAAAAACAATTGAACTATACAAAGGTTTTTGCGTCTCGACACCCTCTATCACCTCGTAAAAAAATCATGAAAATCGGATAATTCGTTCATAACGTTGTGCAGTTGTAAATGCGTTGCTAGTTTGACGAAAAAATCAACAACTCTAAGCCTTTTAGTATATAAGATAATTATGAATATGTTGTTCTAATTATTATAAATTCTTATTTTCTTAATGTACCTACCTAATGAAGTAAACAAATATATTTATCAAAATAATTTACACTTAATTGATTCTTGATTATTCATGCATTTATATACTTTTGTGAGAAAAAAATAAGATAAAAACAGAGAACAAGCCAGTCGTTTAATCATTTTTCAGATTATTTAGTTTATATTCGCAGCACTTTACTTGTAGACTTTTTCTTGGTTTATGACAATTTATCATATCAAAAAAGAAAGTGAAAACATCAATTTATAAATGATTTATTTGAAATATTGTTCATAATTTGTCAGTTAGAAAAGAAGTTGTAATAGACTAGTAGCTATGTGCTAGCCTGTTTATTTATTTATTTATTTATATAACTTTACTGGCCTTGATCTAACTTAACTTGGACTGAATTTTTCCTGAATGTATTGCATGTAAGAACTTTAATTTAAAAATTTCTGTTTTGTTTTAATTATTCTGAAACCTACCCGCGCAGAGATTTCATAGCTAACCAGATAGACTAGTGCAGTGACCATTTATTTTGTTGTTGAAATCAGTACAAAATTGAACAATACCAATATATTATATACCTAGGTATATATTTTTGGAGTATCTGCCAATATTGGAAATATAAAACAAGGACTAAAATAATTAATTAATCTACATAAGTATTATCAAAATATTCTTGATTATAAAAATGCAATTTCCTAGTTAGTTGCTAAGTTGGCCACTGTACCTTCCATTGTTAGGAATTTGTGTCTACTGTAAGTTTTTGAAGTTGTTAAGTTTGTTACTAAATTAATGAAACAGCTGACTGACGCGCTCGATTCTCGCAGTTGTCATTTGTCGTTGCACTGTGACAGTATGATGTCTGATGTTGTCGAATCGTTCTTTCAACATGTAAATAAGTTATTTGTTATTATAAATAATACTTCTGAGGTAAGTCTATATAACATTTGTAAGTAACCTATTTATTATATATTGTATGTAACAATTGTAGCACTGATGATGGTTGAATATCAACCGAAACGTTTGCAACAAGAATTGTATTGATTTGTATCCTTCCAATAATTATCCATCATCCGACGATCTTTTCAACTTAAAATAATTAAGTATAAGAAGCCGCAGACGAATTTTTTTTAGAAATATATAACTTATTGTATACATTTTTATGGCGAATTTCAATAACAATAATTGATAAACAAGTTTTGCTTAAAGCTTTATGGATATCCAGAAAAAAAAATCAGTACATTCAGTAAAGTACGTGAAAAATCAGTAGGTAGAAAATATCTTTTAAAAATCAGTACTGTACTGACCAAATCAGTACGAATTGTCACTTTTCAAGATATTTGATTTTATTTCTTTTATAATAGACTTGATAAAAGAAAACGTTATAAGATTCTTCACTATCTTTTAAAAGAAATCTTACATCTTTTTTGCTCAGTTTTCTGACTAAACGACAAGGATTAGAATCCTTATATTTGAAAAGAAGGCTGATGTCGTAAGATAGAGACACACAAGAAATCAATAAATTTCAATAAGTTTTAAATATAAAGCCTCATTCAAAAATAAGTTTTCGTTTTACGTTTTGTTTTATGTTTTCGTTTTTATAGTCTTGCAAACATGTTATCTTATGCAATTATTTACAAATCAGTTTTAGTCTTGGTTGTGTATGATTGCGTAAGATAACATGTTTGCAAGGTTATTAAAACAAAAACGTAAAACTAAAACTGATTTGTGATTGATACTTAACAGGCATTATTATGGCTAATTAAAGGAATCAATTTATTATTATTTATTTATAGTAAAAAGTAAAACTGTTACATTGTAAATATGACAAAATATTCACTTAGTTTGTAATATCTTGATCTCGACTTTCTCATTGTTGTAGGTACTCGTCAGATAGATAAAATGTTGCAAATTATTAAAACACAAATTAAAAGATACCCTTAAGTATAGTTAAGGGTATATTTCATAATTTGCGCCCCTTTGTACACACCAAAATATTTAATAAAATTGAAAATATACCGTAACTTTGTATAATAATATCCTGGGTACAAAGTTGCAAACTTATAGATTAAATTATGTATACATTTTTAGGGTTTATTTAAGTTTAGATTTGTGTATATTTGCAACTCTGTTATTATTCAGTTTAGTTTTAAGTCAATTAAATAAACGTAAAGTCATTTTATCAAATTTCATTTGCAATAATATTTATTCATTGTAAAATAACTTCTATATTTATAAATATTTAAAATAAATATATAGGTAAGGGCGCAAAATATTTATTTAAAATAATATTTATTTTTAACACTTTTGGTGCAGGTTCCTAGACATGTATTTTATTAATGAAGTTATGGAAAAACTAAATAGGGCGCAAAATATTTGCACAACAAATAAATTAATTTTGACAACTTTTGGTGCTAGCGTGAAGTTGGCACCATGGAAACTTCATTGTTTATAACTCTTATAATAATGAAGATAGGGTGAACATTTTTAGGGCGCAAGTAAGCGCAAATTGGGCGGAAAATATTTGCAAAATTTCAGAATTTGCGCACATACTTTTGGTGCCAACTTCACACATCTGTATTCACTATTTTTTACTGAACATAAGAAATACAATGTTAAAATTTTAATTTAATGATATAATCTTTACTTATTTGAAAGCAAAATATGTAACCACATGAATTGTTCAGAATGAAAAACAGTATCGAATAATTAGTTTTAATATTGATTTCTGCCACAAAATATACTAGAAATCAATTTAGGCTAATTTCCGACTGTCAGGAAAATTCATATTTCTCGACTTAACAGATTTGAAATTGTTGCTCTAACTGATACGTTGGATCAAGGCAGAAACAGAGGAAAAACACATTAATTATTAATTACTTCTTGAGTTTAGTTAGACTTTCTGAGGTTTTAATATCGTACAATTCATTTGATTACATTATTTAGCTCTAAATTTAACAATTAAATACTCGCGTGGTAGTACTGAGTGCTCCGTTTGTTAATAATGTTGTATATCTTTTTTTCTGTTATTTTGACTTGCCCTGTCTTCACATACCCTCTGACCATAATGTCAGTTGTCTGTAACCCTAATTATATTGAGTTTACTTCAACAATCTGTACCTAAGTTATCGACATGTTTGTAACGAGCACTATGTAAGTTAAATTGAAAATAATATTTTTGACAGTTTTGAAAAAAATTCTAGCCCTATAATAATTATTTAAATATATAAATTATACTTTATTAATTGTCTTATATCGGTAAAAAATCCTAAAAATATGAAAAATAAAGAGCTTGTGACGTATTTAGATTTTGATGAAGATTTTTTGTTGTATTTTTGTACGTATTTATAAATAAATTCATAATTTAAATAGTAATTATGTTAATTTATTTAATCGTCATGTAAATTTCATACATAATTAGAAATATTCAACTTTAAGGAAGTTGGTGACGATAATTAAATTGATGATGAGATGCTAAAATTGAATACAGTGCCTCTATTACACTATTTAGATTCTAAAAAAAATTAATTTTCGTCTATCCGGTTTTTGAATAATTGAATGTTGAAATTATTACGCTCGTTTTACATGGACTCTGTTGGCAATACACTAAATCTTTGTTTTGTATGCTTTAAACTATATGATAAAATGATTAAAAATTCATAGAACATTCCTATAAACCTTTAAAAATAAGTTCGATAAGATTTCGTGTACTTTTTCTAAACCATTTGCAAGTTATTTAAAAAAAGTAGGTATGCCAAGCATTTTTTGATTAATGAATTGCCAGTGGTGTGCCAACCTTTGAAAAAAAAATTCCCTGCACCTTTCAGAGCACTTGTCACCTTACTTTCTGGATATGCCTCGTAGTACCTTACTTATTGTAAAAATATATCACCGCAACTGAACGAATTGCAATATCAGGCAACGCGCGTTGAGCAAATTTTGTTTTACATTATCAAATAATCTTTTATTTTCATATCCGCCTCCAAGGCTTAACAGTTGTATTATACAAAAGTTGACTTGATTAACTAAGGGTTAATAGGTAAAGAGATATCGAAATTAAAATTTTAACATTATATTTTTTTCATATGTGCAAAAAAAATTTTTAAGTATTTAAAAATTATGCAGTTTATTTCAACAGTGCAAAAAACTTTTTTATTATAGTTATATAATATAACATTTGTTGGCAAAAGTGTTTTATAAACTACTCTTTATGCAAATAATATCTTTACTAGCTTTGGGCAACAAACAATTATTTGTTGCCAAAAGTTAGTCAAGATATAAAATATCAGCGATTATTTAAATTGATGTAAATCCTCGGTTATACAATTGTTTATATCCTAAATAAGGTTACAGATTCTCAACACATCTTCGAATACCAAATCTTTAAAGCCGGCGCTATAAATATCACAGACACTTTGAATGCAAAACCGCTTAGTACGTGAGACGGTTGCCGCATATCAAAAATAAATCGACATCGTGTCCAGCCGGGGGCAGCACTAGGCACTCGCTGGCGTCTCGCCTGGTCACAACTCACAAGTCAGAAGAAAGACGGAGACAGATGAGCGTCCCGACGCTGTTTCGTGTCACTTCGTGTTGTCTCGTAGTACTTCGTACGTGCTTCAATTAGCCACGGTTTTTCACTCTAATTTCTTAATTCTGGCTTTAACAAGTAGGGTGGGGCTTCGACTACCGAATATAAATAGGATAATCAGTCTATTCTTGTACTGTTTGGACTTATGCCGCCGAGATAAGTATTTGTAGTGTATATTAACTTGCGAGAAGTGAAATATTCAAATGGAAAGTGTATTCTCGAATCCTACATGCGCTGATAGAATGATACAAATGAATGGTTCTGTTTTGCTTCTCATAATAAATTATTCTTCCTCCTAAACATCTAAAGACAGAAGCTCAATTTAAAATATTTTCTGATACATATAAAAATCTATCGATAGCAGAAAATGATATTTTAAGTCTAGCGTTGTTTAACACAACCATCGCAAGAAAATCTGACATATGGCTGTAGATAGGAGGGCCAGAGTGGGCATCGCCCATCCTGTAGGAAAATGTTTCCCGCTGCAATAAAATCGAAGTGGTGGTACAAAATTTATAAATTTTATATTTATTCTACTTCTGTAATCTAATAATACATTACAGCTTCACGTTCCTTTTAATGCCCGTTAACTTAAAATAAAAGTTTCACATAAATAAGAATGTTTACTATATAAGTGTGTCTAAGTGCACGAGTGCATGTATCTCAAAACATGTGTTTGTTATGAATTTTTCAACATATAAGTGCGTTCACAAATAAGCAAATTAAATTCACTGACTGCTTAATAAAAGTGGTGTTACGTAGGTATACACAAAAAATTTAATTTTTATTTATTTAGCACATACGAGGATAAAATAGTATAGGGGAGAGCGAGGCTCAGTGGACATAGGGGCACAGTGGTCATTTGACTCTTGATTTTTAACTAAGCGCTCTAAAATTTTGAAATAATAAATGATAGATATGCCATTTGTACACGAATAAGTGAACATAAGTTCAATTTGGTAACTGTCAATAAAGTAGGGTGTAGATGAGAAAAACGTTTTTAGACTAGTAAAATTTTTGAGCATGTTACAGACTGTATTATGGTAAGTAAATAACTTTAAATAAAGTATATGTTGTAATGTATGATTAAGATGAAATGTCTGTTACGATTTAGTTTACCTAAAATGAATTTTATGTTTAATTTTTTTCCTTTTATGTAGTATAATATTTTTGGTTAGCTTGGGGGTACAGTGGACACGTAGCAAATAGGGAACAGTGGACACTGTTTAACATCAGGCAAGTGGCAAGTGGCTATACTGTTACTATTAATGATGTAGTGTTGATTTTGCCATCACCTATATTCGTGGGGAGAACTGCTAGAACATCTGCATCTCTTAAATTTGACATAGTTTTAACTTCATATTTAATATCATAAGTGCAATTAAATCTTATTTATATTTTTTTTGTTTATGTGTAATAATTATATTTTTGTTTATTTTAAATAAATATATTTGTTATTTTCATTTATTCCTTTTATTCTATATTACATATAAACAATTTTCACATTGTTTAGAAAGCAGTGGTCACTGTACCCCGTTGTCATGACCACTGTACATGTATATTTTTGCTTTAAAAAAAAGGCAGTTTATAAAAATTCAGAAAAATTCCTATACATAGCTTAAACATGCATTTAAAGTTTGATATATTATCCGTTGCAAAAAAATGTATTAAACAAAAGATATTGCAGTTTTCCCAAAAAAGTGTCCACTGAGCCCCGCTCTCCCCTAATTACTGTAATTTATCTCTGAAAATTCAATTTTAAGCTATTTGACCTTGAACAAAGAAATTTTCGTCTACGTGACATTTTCTTATGACACTTATTTTATCCCCTTTGTATCAGTCATGGATTGTATACCGGAGTCAAACATAATATAATAAAATAATATTTTCTTAAATTGTCTATTATTACTAAAGCTCCCAGATGGATTCAAATATCGACGTCTATGTCGCTGGACATGTACTTACATAATGCAATTTTTAACTATTAATAACTAAAATCCGTTTTCATTCCGTATACCATTTTCTACAAAAGCGGTATTAGTCATTTAAGTAGATGAGTTTTAATGTAGTGAATATTTAGATCTAGAGTTCATGCTAAAATCCATGTAAACCCTATTTGTGGGAAAAAGCGTAAAATATATGTACACATAAAGTATGAATGTATTTACATACTAAATACTGTTTTGTCACGTCCATGACAAATTTTGTAAGAATATGTTCATCCCCCAGTGCTCTAGTTTACAAGTTTAAGATTTAAAACAGTAATCTTAATCCAAGAATACAGAAGTTCTATGTGTAAGTATGTAAACAGGAAAATCTTTCTTATTCATTATATTTGTGTTCTGCATATAAGTATAAAATAAAAGACTAAATGAAACTACAGATATATTTGCTTCAGAAAGTTGAAAATTTTGCTCTTTGGTAACAATTTCTTTAATCTAATGTATCGAAAGACTTGTGTACTACTAATAATAAAATAAAAACGGACCACAAAAGAAAGGATTTACTTGTTTTGTTTGTGAGCGTTAACTTTACAATATAATCTGCATTGAATTGTATTTGTTATTTCACATTGAATATACATTGTCACGCGGTATTTTTAACAAAAATATCACATATGGTCGAAATTTTTTAATGCAAATCATTCATTCCCATGAGCTGATTTCATCGTATTGTAATTTTTCCATACGCCAGATTAAATCAAAATTTCTGGTAATTAATTTTTGATACCTTTGCTAACTAATCATTTGCTGTAACTGTAGCAAATTTTAATGGAAATTATTAAAAAAATTACCTAACATGTTTTTTTAAAAAAACTAATGATAAACGTTATCATTAAAATCAAAATTTTAAATACTTATTTACATTGGTACAAGTTTCAGTTTTTATAAATTTTCAGGAGTAAAACTAAATAAAAATTGATTTATAAATTAGTTTTTTCTTCATATTTACATCTGGTCGAGAAGTAGTCAGCTATAGCCATAGCGTAGTTGGTGAAAAATCAAGCAGTATTTGAATTTTGCCATTTTATTAATTTATTGACAATATTCAATTGAAATTATTCATAATTTAATTTGTATTTATCCTCATATTTATATTTCAGGTATATTTAATGCCAATCAATAATATTATTTATACATAGTAACATTATAATAAAAAGATATAACCGCATAAGCAACTTTAACGAAACAGTAGTGATAGTAAATCATATTGTGTCACATCTACTTTGTATAATTGTTCACATGAACTGGATGGCATTGTATGTGTTGTTAGGACGTTAGTATGTACATGCAAAATTTGTATATTGCTCAGTGTCATGTCATGACAATTATAATTTGGAGTGTCAAAATCCCGACATGTTAAATAAGATTCTGTTATTAGATGTGTAGCATTGTTTCTTTCAACCCGGCATCCTTCTTTCTAGAGATATCCTCCATTTCGTATTTGTGCTGAATATATAATTATAAACAGTGGGCCATTTATAACAGATTTCAAGTATACACGCAGTTTAAACTTGTATCGTTGTATCTATATAGTTTGATATATATATATATATATATATATATATATATATATATATATATATATATATATATATATATATATATATATATATATATATATATATATATATATATATATATATATATATATATATATATATATATATATAATTTTTAATAAATTTGAAATATTAAGGGCAGTCTACTTGCAGAGTCCATTTTTAGTGCCACTCGATTCGCATAATTATTATGAATGGTATACATAATTTTTTTATAAGCTACACGTTTCATTACCTGCATAAGACTCATAAAATCAATGAATAAAAATACAATGTGTCTAGCCTCTCAACTCCGGTATCCAAATTAATCCCGGTTTTGCAATGACATTCAGCATCAACACTAATATCACGAAGCTCGGTAGGTACCTAACCTACGAGGCATTTTTGTTAGGTTACGGAACCAAAATGTTCCCTGTTCAATTCGTAGTCAGATCATTTTATATTTATCAGAGTTATTACCAAAACGAAGTATGTGGGCCTCAAGAAGCGTATTAGGTTCTTTATTTAGTTCAATCAGAGTTTGTATCACAACCGAGTAGGTAGAATTGAAGAAAGGTAAAGTTCTTTAGTTAGTTCGGTTTAATAAGAGTTTCTACCAAAACCGAGTATGTGGGACTCAAGGTACTTTATTTAGTTCAGTTCAATAAGAGTTTCTACCAAAACCGAGGAGGTAGATTATTTTTGCTAACGTTGTCTGCATTAGTTAAAAAATACCGGTGCTGTACATTATTTGTTCGATGTGTGCATGATCAGCCATGGGCGTAGCTAGAATATTTTCCCAGGGGGCGGATCTTTTTTCAAATTAAAGATAAGTTAAAATATGCCGCAGGCTACTAGGGGGTTAAATACCCACATTTGATTTATTTTTGAATATGAAAAATGTACTTTTTCATTTCCCAGGGGCCAAGCGCATCCTCCCCTGCCCTCCATGTGATCAACCGATATAAGACACAGCCATAATAATAAATAAGGTTTTACTGATTTACAATAATTAAAAATATATGTATTATCTATCCAGTTGCACCAAAACTAATAATTATTAATAATTTATTTTTACAGTTTTTAGAAATTCTTTTTGATTTTTATACAGCATAAAACCCTTAACGTATGATTCGTAGTATTGATACATTCTGTATACTAAATATAGTTTCGTATACGGCTCTAAAGTTTTTTGGCCCTTGACATTATGCATAAATTGTTACAAAAAAAATTCAAGTACGAAACTGTGCACAAAATAGAATTTTAATTTTTAACGTCTACCAGAGTCCATTATTAAATTATTTGCAATGAGCCGACAGCAGACAACACGGATCAAAATAGTCATTATTCAGCAATATTACATTGTGGCTTGTAGAGTAATTCTGCAGTGGACAGTGTCGGTACACTATGCACTAGGCTTACAAATACAATAGCATACAATAAGCGAAATCACGATCCATACACTTCATAAACAGTAAAATAACATACCATTTTTAAAAATCATGATGGCGGTTTTATTTAATAGATAAAATGTAAAATAAAAACAGTATCATATTTTATAAAACAGTATATAAATATCTGTTTTTTAATTATTGGGTAAAGTACTAGGTATAGTTTGTAAAGGCTTGCATATGTCTAACATTGTTTTATAGATTTCGCAAAAACAAATTCTAAAAGAAAAAAAATCTGACGTGGCCATCACACAACCTTCCGCCATATCTACACTTTAAACAGAAATTTATACGTACAATCCGGTGCCCGTTTAAAATATAGAAATAAAAATCTAAAATATTCAAACACAGAAATTAGTATCACCTGAATCAAAAGATTCATTCACACGAAAGCTCTTCTGTGTTGAAGCAATCCTCCGTTCAATTACTACATTTAATATCTGACTTATGACTTATATGGCGCTAGTATGTCAACTTGTCAATATTTTTTACGCAGAAACAAAAATCAACCGATCATGGATTACAAGATTTGATAAATTTATTTTTTAAATTTTACTGCAGTTTTTTAATGCTACCAGATAAAGACAATTTTTTTATAACGTGAGTTGCAAATAACTTTGCTTCTTATTCTTATTACAAATAAATACTATATTTATTCAAATTTATATAAATTTTTGACAATTATCTTTTTCAATCTTCAAAAAATATCACTTCCGGTGAAGATATTTGTACCAAAATCTAATGAGCTCTTCCTATTCGTATACAATTGTAAAATACCAAATATCAAAATTTTTGGGTAATTCGTATTTGAGTTATGCGACATCCGGCATCGGCCCGGACCACACACATACACACACACACACGCACACACACACATACATACAGACATCATCGTGAAACTATCAAAAATGAGTTGTAAGGACCCTAATTCGTGCTCATCCACTTAAAACTCACAACCCGATTTTTTGCATGATTCCAATACCTTCCTTTACAGGTAAGCGGAAGGTAAAAAACGAAAACATATAACAACATACGGGTAAAATGGCATAATGTAATTTTGTATAACTACTATGTAATTTTACAGTATTCAAATTCAAAATAGTGAGGAAACCATAACTTAAGGTAAACTTTAAGGTAGATATTCTATGTTTTTTTACAACCCAAGAAACAAACAATCAAGCACGATATTGATAAAAATAAAAAGTTTATAGTGCTTGTTAAAAATAAATTTGTACTGACTTGAGAAATATTTCCACACTAAACTAAATGTTATTTTCACATTGCACATGTACATGCTGACGTATGCGTTTCTAGTTGATAGTGAATACATTTTCTTGAGACAGCCGTTATAGTCCGGTCGCCAGATGAGAAAATCGGCTTGGACCTGGAAGTTGGGTACAACAAATATTTTATGATTGATTCTAGTACTATTTGATATACTGAATCATAATATGACGGGTGCCAGAGCGGCACCCCTGGGCAACTCCGGGAAATTCGAAAAGAAAATGGATTTTTTTGGTTATTTGCCAATAACTTCTAAACGGGTAGTTCTACATTTAAGATTGTCCAGTGCATTTTTGTAGAGAATAAAATTTCCAAAAAAATGACACTTTGAACTGCTCTCTTCGATTAACCGTTTCTGAGATACACGCGTTCAAAATTTTCTTCGAGAGAAACTTGATTTTTTTTTACTTTTTTCATAATTTTTGTGTTTAATGACCTGTAACTTCTAAACAAATTAAAATTTTGATATCCGGTTTTTTTTAATTAAATTCTGCAAACAATTCTCTATAAGATAGACTATATGAAATTTTTCTTGAAGGCCTTAGTTAAACCAAAATTTTAAGATTTTCTTCGACAGAAAATTGAATTTTTTTTACTTCTTTCATAATTTTTGTGTTTAATGACCAGTAACTTCTAAACAAATTAAAATATTGATATCCGGTTTCTTTTATTAAATTCTGCAAACAATTCTCTATAAGATAGATTGTATGAAATTTTTCTTGAAGCCCTTAGTTAAGTCAAAATTTTAAGATTTTCGTCGAGAGAAACTTGAATTTTTTTTACTTTTTTCATAATTTTTTTGTATAATGACCTGTAACTTCTAAACAAATTAAAATTTTGATATCCGGTTTCTTTTATTAAATTTTGCAAACAATTCTCTATAAGATAGATTGTATGAAATTTTTCTTGAAGGCCTTAGTTAAGCCAAAATTTTAAGATTTTCTTCGAGAGAAACTTGAATTTTTTTACTCTTTTCATAATTTTTGTGTTTAATGACCTGTAACTTCTAAACAAATTAAAATTTTGATATCCGGTTTCTTTTATTAAATTTTGCAAACAATTCTCTATAAGATAGACTATATGAAATTTTTCTTGAAGCCCTTAGTTAAGCCAAAATTTTATGATTTTCTTCGAGAGAAACTTGAATTTTTTTTACTTTTTTCATAAGTTTTGTGTTTAATGATCTGTAACTTCTAAACAAATTAAAATTTTGATATTCGGTTTCTTTTATTAAATTCTGCAAACAATTCTCTATAAGATGGATTGTATGATTTTTTTCTTGAAGGCCTTAGTTAAGCCAAAATTTTAAGATTTTCTTCGAGAGAAACTTGAATTTTTTTTTCTCTTTTCATAATTTTTGTGTTTAATGACCTGTAACTTCTAAACAAATTAAAATTTTGATATCCGGTTTCTTTCATTAAATTCTGCAAGCAATTCTCTATAAGATAGATTATTTTAATTTTTTTGAAGGGCTTAGTTAAGCCAAAATTTTAAGATTTTCTTCCAGAGAAAATTGAAATTTCAAGTTTCTCTCGAAGAAAATCTTAAAATTTTGACTTAACTAAGGGCTTCAAGATAAATTTCATACAATCTATCTTATAGAGAATTGTTTGCAGAATTTAATAAAAGAAACCGGATATCAAAATTTTAATTTGTTTAGAAGTTACAGGTCATTAAACACAAAAATTATGAAAGAAGTAAAAGAAATTCAAGTTTCTTTCGAAGAAAATTTTGAACGCGTGTATCTCAGAAACGGTTAATCGAAGAGAGCAGTTCAAAGTGTCATTTTTTTGGAAATTTTATTCTCTACAAAAATGCACTGGTCAATCTTAAATGTAGAACTACCCGTTTAGTAGTTATTGGCAAATAACCAAAAAAATCCATTTTCTTTTCGAATTTCCCGGAGTTGCCCAGGGGTGCCGCTCTGGCACCCGTCATATTATGATTCAGTATATCAAATAGTACTAGAAACAATCTTAAAATATTTGTTGTACCCAACTTCCAGGTTACATGGCTCGGCGGCCGGACTATTACGGTAGAATAAAAATTAGAACTGAACATTTAACTAAATTCGAGAAATAGCCAGTATGTCATTTTACCTTAGTATGTCATTTTAGGAACATCTCCAATACCTGGGCTCTGAGATTCTAGACATATCAGACTTCTTTTTTCATTTCATAAAAAAAACTTTTTACAAAAGGTGAGATAGGGCAGTGGTTAAAGTGCTTGTTTCTGACCACATAGGCTGTGGGTTCGAAATTGAGTTTTCAAAGATGGACTTACAAGGGATAACATAAAATATATATTAAAACACGTTAGGTATAGATATATGAGATTAGACAGGTTGTATAATTACTTGGGGAAAAAATTGAATAATATTACCTACATAACGTACTTAGCGTGAAACAAAGAATTTTTGAAAAATTCACAAAAATAAGGGTAACGTATTTAAAGTAAAATGAACTTTTTTCGTACCACGAGCAGATAGTTTTTATAAATATTTAACCCTTATTCAGGCCAGCTATTTTACTAACTCAGACGTACCGGAGAGTCCGACAGACTCATATTATGTATTGTATTGTTTTAATGCATTTATTTAACATTTTTAATGAAATTTAGGTTATAGATACCTACTAATATTGTTATATTTAGCATATATTTTTATTTATAATACAAGTAACATTCATCAAATGCATGCAAATGGCCATCTCCGATGGTTCGTCTCTTACACGATGAATTTTTAACATGGTCCCTATTTGAAAAAAAAATTAATAACAACTAGTCAAGTATACAGACCTAAATATCAATGATAAAATTTACGGCAATTAAGTTCACGTCTATAGTCCTTAAACACAATTATTCAACGTTTGTGACCTTTCAGCATTTAGTGCCTCGGGCTAGAGCCCCTATACTCTTCTTTTATGCCCCACTGATGTGCAATAGTGCAGTCCTGCACTCCTGCAGTTGCATTCTGCCCGTACGGCACTCAGACGTGTCATGTTGTCAATTGCATCGTGGTGTGATACCCGATGTCCATACTATTACGCACACAGTACGCACTGCTATTTTCGATGTTTGCATTCGGATACTACAATTCGCTTAGGCGCTTGGGTTAATACAATACATAAACACGTGAGGTAATTAATAGATTCAGCTAAGCTAAGTCGTATGTTGTTACTCATTGGTTAGCACGTTACATTTGCCAGCTTGGCGAATTATATACTCGCAGATTTAAAATCACAAAAAAATGTGAATCTGTCAATGGCATTGTATCATAATTGCTACAACAGGCATAAATTAATAATTAGTATATTGTGCATCAAGGGTTGACAATAACGTCTTACTTGCGAGTGTCTCGTAAAACAACAACTTTTAAACCCTAAAGATATTTCTAATCGTCCTTTGCATACATTTATTTCACATTAAATGATACCTCTACTCATTAAGATAATAGATTTATACATTTTCATTTGGATACAGATTTACGTACGGTAACCTCAACCACAGCGGATATAGGTAATACAAATTACTGCTGAAAAGTGTATTCATTTCAATTTATAGCACAGCAATAAAAAAATATATTCTTTGTAATTCGTGTAAAATGACTAACTACTAATTAAAAATACACGTATATGAATAACGACATTAGCAATGGCTCGTACCATCATCATTAAAATATTAATTCCATAATATATAATTTCCGAGATAATTTCACAGTAGTTAGTACCTAACATAATTTAATATTTTTTTGTAGAAGATAATTCTCATTAAGTACATATTTTTTCAAGTATTAATAAATTGAAAATAAATACCTAATTTATTAAACTTGTCATGAAATTATATTCTTTAATTACTTGTTTTCATCATTATCGATTTTATACCTATTTTCAAACTTAATGCATTGTTTTTCATAAATATTTATGAGAACAAAACTTTCTACTTAGAATAACAAATTATTAATATTTTCAATTAGGAACAGTTACGTTCTTACAAAATTTTCAAAAAGTACTTGAAACAAAACTTACAGAAAAAGTAATTATTTGAAAACTTTTTGGGACATACTTTTGTAAATTAGTAGAAATATCCAACTGTAGAAATAAGTTAACTGTAACTACTACAGTTTTCTTTTAAGAGTTCGTGTTCGTGATTTTTCTTTAAAGCAAGGGTAGTAAGATTTTATGCATAAGTGTATTTCTTCTGTACTGTACGTATTTGTAATAATTGGTAGGTACGTATCAGTATTCATATAATCTTTTATTATATTCTTGTTCCCATACTAAACACAGAACGAAAAATGTTGCAGACTTTAATTTTCGTGTAGTTTACATTTGCAAAGATAAAATTAAAATATGAGATGTAGTAATTTTGAGTACCATTATATTAGAGTGGCCATTCTTACTGATGTTGTCAGTACAATATATGAAATTTTTCTACAAAAAATTTCGCCTGCGGCGCATTTGCTTCTTATATATATTATAATTACTTTAATTCTTGTTTTGTCTTTATAATAATCGTATACTGACACAAAAAATATAGATAGGTACAGGTATTGTTATAATTTCCTTCACATTATTACATAATAATCTAATAAATAAAGCTGAATGTTTTTATGTCTATCTGTCTGTTTGTCTGTACCATTGAAATGGAATAAGAAAGATAACTTTGTTTTTAAATCGAGACATAAATTATGTATAAATTTGTTTGCACTATAAGGGGTGCGGGTTAAACACCAAGATCTACACAGTTGGCCCTATCTTCATGAAATTTTGCCTACAGATCTCTTTTGGCCACAGTGGAATATTAAGGAATATTTTAATTCGGTGGAACAATTAGGATTAGGGGTTAAAAATGTAAAATTTAGACCATTTGTCCGGTTATTATGAAATTTTGCATGAAGGTCTCTTTTGATTAGTCAGATTTTAAAGTATGTTTCTTTAATCCGGGCAACGCCGGTTATCCATCTCAGGTAGTACTATATAAAATAGAGACTGATTTTATCAAAAAAATAAATGGTCACTTCTAAACTATATGTCAGGTTGTAGAATATCAAATAATTTTTGAAGAAGAGGGTGTCGAAGTGCAGTTTTCTGGAGAAAAGGGTTGATGGTAAACATTATGTAAAACGTAGGTAAAAGTTTTTTGAACATTTTAAAAATCAAACAATAAAAATAAATTGAAATATATAAATAATATAGTAAATTATAAACTTAGTCTGTAATATAAATAGATATGTATTCTCAAAGAGGAAAACAGACATAGAACATATTTTAATTAAAAACAGTTGTTTTATTTTAATTTTATTTGTATCATTCTAAAGGTTGAAGTTTGTATCTGTTAGTTTAAATTATGTTGTCACTGAAAAACGAGCTACCACAAACCTCAAATAATTTATATAACATTAAAGATAGGTACTACATTAAAAAACTATATGATAAATTTTTAGAAAATCAAGGAAGACACCCGACTATAGAAGAAAAAGAAAATATAGTTTTAAACTGATGGTTCTTAAGGGTGATACAACCCTAAGTTACACCGTGTAAGTTATCTACACGATTTCAGCGTATTAGCTGATACAAAGGATCGTCCTAATATGTTCGTTACTAATTACCGAAAACAACAAATCAAGTGCATTTATTTATTGCACAAAGTTAATGAAATAATTTCTCTGTAAAGTTAGAGTGGGGAAACCCTTCTCTGTCCCTAAATTATCCTAAACCCGAGAGTATCCGGTACTCCGTCACCGATCTGAATGTATGGAACGCACAAGGCACGGTCGAGGCATCGGCCACGTAAGGAATTTTAAATCGTCCTACTTTGGGCTAATATTTGCAGGAATTTTAACATTTACGCTCGCCGTTAGATTTATATGCTGTTGAGTATGTGCTTAAGGTAGGTGCTAACGTAGGGTTTTTACGCGTTTCTCAACCCGTTACCGCGTTAGGCGTAACCGTTGACCTCTTACAACCTTAAATCTTGCACTGTACTAGATACGTACGGGTACTCTTACACGTAGAGAAGTATTACTCAGTGTAGGTAACGAAAAACACTACCTTTCACTTGAATTTTCTTAAGAAATATGACTTTTTGTATTTTGTAGTTTAACATTAGTTTTACTTCAACAGAAATTTTAACATTACAATAACCCAACGATATACATGTTTTTATTATTAAATATGCGAGTATCACGAATTTCAACCACCAAAATGCCAATACCGCATTAACAAATGAGCCACTTTAACTTTAGCCAAATTAGTCAATTAACAGTAATCTTGAGAGTACATTAAATATAAAACAATCTTTTATTATCTCTCGCCTAATATTTTGTAAGAGAGATAAATTATGTAATGTGAAGTCCTCAAAAAAGTTGGTTCAAATTAACCTAGAAACGGTATTAATGGGTCAACAAATACTAGTATATATAGTGGCTTTACACTCCAGTGGAGTATCGCCGCTCGTAGAGCTCTCTAAATCCGGTTTTTAGGGAGGATCAGTCCCTGTTTCTTGTTTTATATGTTTTCTATTGCTTCTCTCCATATTTTTCTATGTTTTGTTTTTTTTTGCCAGTTCTTGATGCCTGCTCTTCTTAAATCTTCTTTTACTTCGTCTAGCCATTTTGATCTCGGTCTGCCTCTTCTTCTTCTACCACCTGGGTCCCATTGTACTATTGACTTTATTGTTTCGCTGTCATCTTCTGTTCTCCATACGTGCCCTAACCATCTTGCTCGCTGTTGCTTTATCTTTCTTACTATATCTTCTTCTAGTTCTTGTTCTATCTCGAAGTTCATTCTTTGTCTAAGTTCATTTTCTGGGGGTTTTACTAGTCCTAATATCGTTCTTATTATTCTTCTTTCCGCTCTTCTCAATTCTTCTTCATCTTTTCTCGTCATTGTCATTGTTTCAGCTGCATACATAAATACTGGTCTTATTATCGTTTTATAAATTTTAATTTTTGTTTTCTTTGTTAAATTTTTGTTCTCTAGTAGTTTTTTGTTTGCGTGGTAGGCTCTGTTCGCTGCCATTATTTTCTCTTTTATTTCTGTCTCCCTATCTCCTTTGCATGACAGTGTAGTTCCGAGATATTTGAATTTTTCCACTGTTTCAAAGGAATACCCTTCTATATTTATGTTTTTATTTTTCCTGTTCCCTCCTATTACCATCATCTTGGTTTTGTCTTCGTTTATTCTCAGTCCTATCTCATCTCCTTCTGTTATTATTTCTTGTAGTATTTCCACCATTATTTTTATGTTTTTTTGTTGCGATCACTATGTCATCGGCATATGCAATGATCTGTCCTCCATTTGTTCTTAGTGTTCTCTTCTTGATTTTTCTCATTGCATATTCTAATGCTAGGTTAAATAGCGTTGCTGATAATGTATCGCCTTGCCTTACTCCTTTATTAATTTCAAAATTGGACGACTCACCTTTTTGTGTTTTAACACAAGCTTCTGAATTCCTCATTGTCATTGCTATTAATCTTATTAGCTTTTCTGTTATTTTGAACTCTCTCAATGCTTCAATTAGTTTGCCTCTTTTGATTAAGTCGAAGGCTTGTTAAATACTAGTACCTATTCGTTTTTGGTGGATAAGTACGTTTCAGGGCCTCTGGAATAAGAATTTACTATTTTCGACGATGATGTCCGTGGGTTTATGTGCCTATGTCACTATATCGTGCGACGATAACTTAAAAAGAGACAAACCTTTAATAACTAAATTTCATATTTAATATTTTAGGTAATTAGATTCATTAAGGTCCAATTTATATTGGTAGAAATCCGTCAGTCGGAAGTAATACTACTTGAAGCTCGATAGAATATTCATTATTTAACAACTTGATAAAAGATTTATTTTTTCTAATTTTTGCAATAAAAAGTAAAAGACATTATAATTACTTATAATTTCCAATACATTTGCTGTATGTGGAACCATTTAATAAATATAGTACAATAATTAATATTCTAGTTTTTCAAATTCCGCAGTGTCTTGTAGTCCATGATCGTATATTTTTTTCAACGTAAAATTTTAAATATTATGATAGTAAGTTGACATTTTCTGTATCTTAGTTAACGTCCGTGGTTTACATCCACGTATTTAATTTAATAAGTACTTGTCAAGTCTTAGGAATGACTTTCATGACTTTAACACACGGAGTGCCGGTGATTTTCAAGTAGCTAAATTCAGGACAGCAAAAGAAGAATCTTCTAGTTATATAATAAAGCAATAAAGGAGTTAGTATAATAAATTTGATATTGAGCAGTAAAATATTAATCAAATTTATACATTAGAGAAACATTAAAAAAATTATAATACTTATACTGGGTAAATGAATTTTTAATTAGTTTATCATTTTATTTAATCTTCATTGTTTAAATAATTTATATTTATTTAGCTATTTATACGCTTAAACTAGAATAATTTTGTAAGTAAATAAAAAAAAACCTATGCCACACACACACACACATTATTTACCTGATATGTATTATTTTCATGTATTGCACTTTTTACAAGGTTCTGGGTTAGGTAACAGTCCTTTAGACTGATTATAAAAATTTTCAATTTATAAAATACCTACATAAAAATAAATAATTATTTATTATGCGCGAACTAACAAGCCGAAACTCATTGTGGGCCGAGCGACCAGCGAGGTCGTGGGTTCGTATTCCACTGAAGAGCATGGACACGGACGTTGTAATTGTCTAAAAGTATGAATTAATTGATTACATTGTGTCTGACTAATAGGTTTTCCGTAAAAAACTAAAGGCATGTAAGTAAGTAGTATACGAATATTTAATCACATATTTATTTTAAACTTCCTTTCCACAAAAAATTAGTCCATTTTTCCTTTTTCAGAAGTAAATTTCCGTAGTATATAGGTCCTGTGTTTTACTCAGAATATTTTGTTTGGAAATAATATAAATGTTCTCATAATTATTCAGTCATATTTAATGACGGTATTCATCAATTCACCTTGGATACGAAAACAAAATTCAGCCTGTTGCATGCAGTAATTACCTGTATGCTAAAATTACAAAACGTATAGAAAGTGACATCCATTGAAAATTATGAACTTTTAATCAGGTCCGTGAAGTTGGCGTATACATTAAAAGATATTGGATAAACAAATAGTTATATTAAATTTGCTCATTTTTTGCTAAAAATTGCTAATAGTTTTACATTTTTTGCTCTGTCCGTTTTAAAGATATTTCCCATTTAACCTATATACGCTAACTTCACGTGGCGTATACATGGGGTAAAATTTCAAATTTGTTAACACTATCGTTTTTTGCTCATTTTTTGCTATTTATTGCCGTATTGATGACATTTTTTGCTGTTGTCCTTCATTAGTTATAAACAAAAAACCTTTGTATACGCTAACTTCACGTTGCGTATACATAGCGTAAAATTATTATTTTTTCTATACTATAATAATTTGCTCATTTTTTGCTATTTATTGCTGTATTGATGAAATTTTTTGCTGGTGTCCGTCGTTTGTTATAAACAAAAATCCATTGTATACGCTAACTTCACGTTGCGTATACATAGTGTAAAATTAAAACTTTTTTAACGCTATAATATTTTGCTCATTTTTTGCTATTTATTGCTATATTAATGACATTTTTTGCTGTTCTCATTTATTTGTTATAAATTAAATTAGCTGTTGTATATGCTTTTTCTCGGTTCTTATATGCATAAATTAAATACACAGATAGTATAAAATTAAAACTATCTTAATGCTATATTTTGCTCATTTGATTTGCTATTGCTATATTCATGAAAAGTTTGGATGTTCTCATTTATTTGTTATAAATTAAAATAGGTAGTGCAAGTAACGGTTTTCTACCGCGTTCTCTAAAGATATGTATTCTCATTATTTATTAGTTAAGTACCTATGATTATAATTTTAAATATAATTCTTTATTATTTTATAACATTTTGCTCATTTTTGCTATTCTCATTAATTTTTTATAAAATAAAATATCCATTGTACGCGTTTTCTCCGTACTGTAAGTAGCTATGCAAAATGCACGCAGCCATAGTGTAAAATTAATACATTACTAATATTAAGGTCATTTTTACTTCCCCGATCTATGTAATAGAAGGAAGTATTGTAATCGTGATTTTTTGACAGTTCGAGATTTTGGGGAATCTTCACGATTTAGACCCTACTGAAGCCAAAAATAGTTATTTGTTTCATTAATACAAAAAATGCATGGTTTTGGGACGAGTAAGATGGTTGCCGAGCGACGCGCAGCGGAGTTCGGCGATCTTACGAGTCCCAAAATAGCATTTTTTGTATGAATGAAACATAATATTTTTTCGCTAGTCGCTTAAATAGATGTAATTTTATAATTTCATTTAAATTGACATATACTCATATTACGCAACAATTAAAATTAAAATGTATAACCATAACAACAACAATGTTTTTTGTATTAGGAAGAATAGATTACTTTTTGGTACAATTGCTATGGTGATCATAATTCATAACAAATGGCGTCCTTTTTTACAAAAAACAATGACACAATTGCATCAAATACGTCCGGTTGGCGAAAAATATAATTTTAAAAAAGTCGGGTTGTTAGTCTGTCGGTCTGTTTGGATGTTGCATAACATAAAAACGCGCTGGAATTTTGGACACACGCGCGCGCACGCGCACAGACATCATCGCGAAAAGGGAACACGCTACTGCGTCAAATTGCCGTAATGTCAAATACCCGCTGTGTCCAATTGCCGCAGTGTCAAATTGCCACTGTGCCAAAACGAATTCCCACCACTTACTAACACTAACGTACTAACTTGTAATAACGTATGTCGAGAGACTACTGCAAATTTATTTCGACACAGAGGCAATTTGACGAGTTTGTGGGGCTCTAGTACGGTTTTGTTAGCTTTGTTAATGTAGTAAATACCAAAACCGAGTTTGTGGGGCTCTAGTACGGTTTTGTTAGCTTTGTTAGTGTAGTAAATACCAAAACCTATGCCCGATTGCCAGTAGTCTCTCGACATACGTTATTACAAGTATGTAAGTGGTGGGGATGCGTTTTGGCACAGTGGCAATTTGACATTGCGGCAATTGGACACAGCGGGTATTTGACATTACTGCAATTTGGCGCAGGAACATGCACTCCTCGAAAATACTTTATTCGTATTCTATGGATCGTAAATCGTGCTTATTCACTAAAAACTCACACTCGAAAATTTTAACTCGTCACAATACCTCCCCTTATAGAATATAATGCGGGAGGTAAAAACAACTGACCATCGTTTAAATGTTGTTATTGATTTTTCGACTAATTTTTTTCCCAGAGAACTTTAATTTTCTATTTCCCACATATTAATTAAACCAATCATTTGCTTCAATTTTTTAAATTCTGACCAATGACGTACAAAATATATCGGCAAAAATTGAAAAAATTCCCTAGGGATTGTTCAAGTGACAATTTACCCGTTACATGGTCATGTATGACAATTTTGTTGATTTAGTATTGTTTTTAATTGAAATTAAAAGTGTCAAATGAACCTTTTTGCGACAACTTCTTACGATGAAATAAAAATATATCAAATATAACGCCAAAAAATACAGTTACGTCAAAAACCTTAGTTTGGAAGCAATTAATAATGAACTTGTGAAACGAAAGAAACTAAAATTTATAATTTTGACACTCAAATGTTAGAAAAATATTAAATGTCAAAATAAACAACCGTTTCGGCACAAAAAATTAGTCTTTATTTAAAAACACGAAAAATCACGAACAATTATTCTAATCGGTCTGCGGCAGTGTCAAATTTTGCTTACTCCGGCATTAAAAAACATTTAATAATAAAAATATTAGGACAGTTCAACGTAAATTTATTAGTTCATATTTTATGTCTGTTTATTTGGGAAATAGTCTAACAAAATATATCTCGGATCTCATTATTTTGCAGATAAAATTATTTCTTAAGATTGTTGCTTATAGATAACATTCCTCGACAAATTGAATGATAAAATCCCTCGCCTTCAGCTCGGAATTTTGATCATGTCATTTGTCTCGAAATGTTACCAAGCAACAATCTTTCGAAATAAATTTTACCAGCAAAATAATGATTCCTTGATATATTATTATTGATAATACACTTGAAAAAATTTGAATAATTTTTTGAGAAAAAATTGAATATCGCATAAATGTCCTTTTTACATTTTTACTAAACTTATTTCCCCGAGACCTTTAAATTGACACCAAACTCGGTATAAATTGAATAATGTATAATAAAAAAATCTGCTGTGTCCACCACAGTACTTCCCCGACTATAAGTTTTAATAACTTACTTTCGTAACGCCGTTAATTTTAATTTAAATAAATTTATCTTTCTTTTCCCAAACTATTTAAGTTGATACCAACTTCGGCATAATTTAAATACCATGTAAAAAAATCTGATACTTTATTCACTTAAAACTCACACTCGAAAATGTTAACCCGTCACAATACCTTATACCCTTATAGCATATAATGGCGGGAAGTAAAAACAATTGACCATTGTTTAAAACTTTTTATTGATTCTTTGACTAATTTTTTTTCCCAAAGAACTTTAATTTGACAATACACTTGAACAAATTTTAATAATTTTTTGAGAAACAATAATTTATTATCGTATAAATGCCATTTTTTACATTTTTACTAAACTCTCCCCGAGAGCTTTAAATTGTCACCAAACTCGGTATAGGTAATTTGAATAATGTATAATAAAAAAATTGACGATGAGTTAAATTTTATATTTGTTTTTCTACTAGAATTCTTTTCCCGAGAGCATTAATTTGATACCACACACGATAGTAGGTACTTTGAAAAAATAACAAAAAGTTATGTTTATAAAGTTGGTATCATTGATTGAGTAAAGCTCAGTAACGAACTTAAAGTCAGATTTTGGCTCAAGATCTGAAATATAAAATTTCAGTCCAAAATTCCAGCGCGTTTTTATGTTATGCAACATCCAGACAGACCGACAGACTAACAAACCGACTTTTTTTAAAATTATATTTTTTGGCTTCAGTAGGGTCTAAAACGTGAAGATTCACCAAAATCTCGAACTGTCAAAAAATCGCGATTAAAATACTTCCCTCTATTACATAGGTCGGGGAAGTAAAAATGATAATATTAGCTTTATATAGAAGATATAACTTTTAACAATATCTCTAAAATTATGAAACTATGAACAAATTAAATATTTTTTTAAAACTTTTATTAATTACTTAAAAACCAATGCAACGATTTTCTTTATATTTTCATATCTCATGTAGACGTATCTTGTCTGTTTGCATAAAAAATATGAATTCATAAGACCACTATACTTTCAAGTTAATATAGGTAAAATATAATTTTTCATCGTAATTTAGATTTAAAAAATCTGCTGTGGCCAGCACAGTACTTCCCCGATTATAAGTTTTAATAACTTACTTTCGTAACGCCTTTAATTTTATGTTTCATACTCTGAATTATTAACAATAATTTATTTTCTAAATAGTATCATGTACAGATAAAAATTTTAAATACGATTTGTAGATGACAAAAATATAATCCATCATTTGAAATAGAAAATATTGTGATAAATTAATTATTTATCGAAATATTTACGCAAAGTATCTACTACGTCCGGTTTGAGGGTTGCTACAAAAATAACTGGATTCTTAAGATTTGTATTAAAATTTGGTTGTTAAATGTTTGATATTATTTGAGTTATCGTCCACAAAATATTGTAACACACACACAACCGCGCACAGACTTCATCTCGAAAATACTTTATTCGTATTCTTTCTATGGATTGTAAAACGTACTTATTCACTAAAAACTCACACTCGAAAAACTCCTCTCAAAACTTCCCCTTATATAAAATATAATGCGGAAGGTAAAAACAACTGACCATAGTTTAAATGTTATTAATTCTCCGACTAAATTTTTTCTTCAAAGAACTTTTGATAATACACTTGAAGAAATTTGAATAATTGTTTGAGAAAAAATTGAATATCGCATAAATGTCATTTTTTACATTTTTACTAAACTTATCTCCCCTACATAAAAAGCTTTAATTTGATATCACACACGATAGTATTTTAATAAAAATAAAATAAGTTATGTTTATAAAGTTGGTACCACTGGTCGAATAAAAAAAATTGAATAATTTTTCGAGAAACAATTGAAAATCACATAAATGTCATTTTTACTAAACTTATCTCCCCGAGCGCTTTAAATTGACACCAAACTCGGTATAATTTGAATAATTTATAAAAAAAAACAATTGATGATCGGTTAAATGTTATTTTTATTTTTGTACTAGAATTATTTTCCCGATAGCTTTAATTTGATACCACACACGATAGTATTTTGATAAAAATAAAAAAAGTTATGTTTATAAAGTTGGTAGATACCACTGGTTAAATAAAAAAAATTGAATAATTTTTTGAGACACATAAACATCATTTTTTACATATTTACTAAACTTATCTCCCCGAGCGCTTTAAATTGACACCAAACTCGGTATAATTTGAATAATTTATTTTTAAAAAAATTGACGATCGTTTATATGTTATTTTTGTTTTTCTACTAGAATTCTTTTCTCGAGAGCTTTAATTTGATACCACACACGATAGTATTTTGATAAAAATAAAAAAAGTTATGTTTATAAAGTTGGTACCACTGGTTGAATAAAGCTCATTAACGAACTTGAAGTCAGAATTTGGGTCAAGATCTTAAATATAAAATTTCAGTCCAAAATTCCAACGCGTTTTTAAGTTATGCAACATCCAGACCGACAGACCCACAGACCGACAGACCGACAGACCGACAGACCGACAGACCGACTTTTTTTTAAATTATGTTTTTTGGGTTCAGTAGGGTCTAAAACGTGAAGATTCACCAAAATCTCGAACTGTCAAAAAATCACGATTACAATACTTCCCTCTATTACATAGGTCGGGGAAGTAAAAATTAAAGTATTTTACCTATAACTTGAAAATATAGTGGTCTTATGAATTCATATTTTTGTGCAAACAGGCAAGATACATCTATATAAGATATGAAAATATAAAGAAAATCGTTGCTTTGGTTTTTAAGTAGGTAATTAATAAAAATTGTAAAAAAATACTTAATTTGTTCATAGTTTCATAATTTTAGAGATATTGTCAAAAGTTATATCTTTTATATAAAGCTAATACTATCATTTTTATAATAGTAACACAAAAATCCAATTTCGTACATAATTTACAGGTTTAAAATAGGTAAAGTATAACTGCTCCAATGTATGCTTGAACTCACGCCAATAGGAGTGATGTTTAACGTTAATATTAGTAATGTATTAATTTTACACTATGGCTGCGTGCTTTTTGCATAGCTACTTACAGTACGGAGAAAACGCGTACAATGGATATTTTATTTTATAAAAAATTAATGAGAATAGCAAAAATGAGCAAAATGTTATAAAATAATAAAGAATTATATTTAAAATTATAATTATAGGTACTTAACTAATAAATAATGAGAATACATATCTTTAGAGAACGCGGTAGAAAACCGTTACTTGCACTACCTATTTTAATTTATAACAAATAAATGAGAACATCCAAACTTTTCATGAATATAGCAATAGCAAATCAAATGAGCAAAATATAGCATTAAGATAGTTTTAATTTTATACTATCTGTGTATTTAATTTATGCATATGAGAACCGAGAAAAAGCATATACAATAGCTAATTTAATTTATAACAAATAAATGAGAACAGCAAAAAATGTCATTAATATAGCAATAAATAGCAAAAAATGAGCAAAATATTATAGCGTTAAAAAAGTTTTAATTTTACACTATGTATACGCAACGTGAAGTTAGCGTATACAATGGATTTTTGTTTATAACAAACGAAGGACACCAGCAAAAAATTTCATCAATACAGCAATAAATAGCAAAAAATGAGCAAATTATTATAGTATAGAAAAAATAATAATTTTACGCTATGTATACGCAACGTGAAGTTAGCGTATACAAAGGTTTTTTGTTTATAACTAATGAAGGACAACAGCAAAAAATGTCATCAATACGGCAATAAATAGCAAAAAATGAGCAAAAAAAGATAGTGTTAACAAATTTGAAATTTTTCCTCATGTATACGCCACGTGAAGTTAGCGTATATAGGTTAAATGGGAAATAACTTTAAAACGGGCAGAGCAAAAAATGTAAAACTATTAGCAATTTTTAGCAAAAAATGAGCAAATTTAATATAACTATTTGTTTATCCAATATCTTTTAATGTATACGCCAACTTCACGGACCTCTTTTATCATGTGTCAATTAGCAGGAGAATGTGGCCTTCGAGCTCATCTAACAAAAAATATATAACAGGAAACAAACAGTATTGTTTTTGCAAATATTTATACAAATTTGCACAAGGACAGAAAGTAGAATACCTTAGTTGTATTCAGTTTTCATGTTTTAATTTAATTTTCGTCTCATTACTTTTTCAGTTTAGAGGTTGGGCAATATCCTAACCAAGTTGGAAATATTCCATTTACTGTATCATTTACAAATGGTTAAATCGGACTGAAATTTCTTTTCCACATACGAGCAACGTTTATTACTCCACAGTTATGTTTTCATTCGCTATATTTGAAGATTCGTATGTTCCAGACAGTTTTTCTCTCCTGCACTCGCACCATCTCACCTGCAGAGTGCTTACTTTTGATGGCACACTGTTACCATTCCTACGTTATAAAATCTTTATTGAAAATGTCAAGTAGGTACTCAAGATTTTATTCTACAACAGGGACTCGTCGGAAAATAGTGTTAAATGCAAGTATTATGTAAACTGTCATATTTATAACACTTAGGTATATAGTATATGGAAATATCATATTGATTCAAAATAAAAACTTTAATTAACGTCAAATCATTTCCGTGACAACTAGATCAGAAACTAAAACGAAATGTTATTTAGATCTGTCAAAATTTCGTTCAGAATTTTAGAATATTCGATATTTTTCGTTGAATTCGATAACACAGTTATCATTTACTAGTAATGATTATGTCAATTTTTTCAGAGTCTGTTACTCCAGATTTTTAAATAGCGCGGATTTGGATGAAAATCATATAATACCTAAGTAGGTACATATAAAACTCTCCCCGTTTACCTACTGTTAGGTACCTACTTATAAATACTTCAACTACCAGAACTTGCTTTAACAGAACTTTTTTATTTCATATTCCATCTTAGTTTATTTATTTAAGTTTCAGCTATCCCTAGTTACATTTTTATAATATAACCACACTGACTGCAATTTGGTAACGTATGAGAAGTTGACCCACCCATACTAGCCCACCCTGTTAAAATATATCATAATCGTTAGTTTTACGTTAGTTGAGTTTAGTTTTGTAGAAAATTACGTAAGTTTTGAAAGTTTATACGTATTTTAAAAAAATAATATTTGGGTGGGCTAACTTTACAACAACTCAATCCTTTATTCGAAAGTGCGAGGAAAACACATTAATAACTTTTAATTGATTAGTTGATGTTCGTTGTGAAGTTAGCTCACCCAAATATTATTTTTTTAAATACGTATAAACTTTCAAAATTAACGCAATTTTCCACAAAACTTATCTCAACTAACGTAAAACTAACGATTACGATAGATTATAACAGGGTGGGCTAGTATGGGTGGGTCAACTTCTCATACGTAATTTGGTACGCCTGGGTATCGTACATTCAAACAAGCTATAAAGGATTAAAAATTATGAAATTCTATAGTAATGATTTTTAACTTTTGAGTTTAATGATGAAAATGGAAAAAATGCAGCAACCCAAAGTGCCAAATTTGTAATTTCTTCGGACGAGTCTCTCATATAACTTCGATTGAACTTCACTTACAGGTTAGTTCGTTTAATCTTCAATTTTATTATATTTCGGATCTCGTTCTCGTAACAAAAAAGACCTGAAAGATTCTGATTTGGTATTGCAATATCCGTTAAAGGCGGTTGGTAGTTCTGTATCCGTCCTGTAAACATCTACAAATTGCAAAGAAAAATTAAATCAAGTTCTCTACAAATATAAGAGCAAAATTACACAAAAAATCCGCTATATTTATTGCAAGGTATGAGAAAAATATTTCACGCTACTTTTGTGACTTAATTAATTTATCTGATACTTAACCTCACTTTAAAAGTGAGTGATTCTGAAAATAATACATTGTGTAATGTAAGTTCGGAAACATAAAAACAGTTTGATCATATCCTGGAAAAAATTGTCGATCTTAGACAAAATAAACAAAGAGGTAGCAGCAATAAACATGAAAATAGATAACATCAACTCCCTCATTGTATAGCAAATACCGAAGATATTGCGACACTCAAAAACACAATTAGAACTCGACAAAGAACTATAAACAATATGAATATATCAATGATAATTATTTAAAAAAGAAACCTAGTTTTTATTGGACTTCAAGAGAACGAACAAACTAAAAAACGAGCTAGGAGTCAATTTTATTACTATGTAAACAAATTCGTCAAATTTAATATTATCGAATCGAATATTAATGATGTTCGACTAAGAAAACCTTCTACAAAACCCCGTGAAGTCCGTATTACATTCACCACTATCAAAACTAGAGATGTTTTTTATTCTGAGTTATCAAAATTATTGACTGCACGTCACTATTTTTTGCAAAGTATGTAATTATTTCTTTTACTAATTTTATTATCACTATTTGGTGACTTTTTGTATGTACGTATGCATGCATTGTTGTTTTTTATTTTGTTGCAGAACTATAAAGTGATTCTACCCTATAAGAATTATCTTTTACTTGTATTCCTATATGAATTTTTTTATTATTAATAATTAAGCGCTTTAACTACAGAGTTTTAGCGCTGGTACAATACAATAATTTTATTTTACATACTATTGAATTGTTTAATTACATTAATATTTTTGTTTGGTTGGCATTATTATATTTTTTGAAGAAGTTGTGTTTGTTGTAGAAATTTAATTATTTTGTTTGTGCTTTACATGAATTTTCAAATTGTTGAAAACAAATTTATTCACTTTACAAACACGATGTGAGCATAACCGCACAAAAATCGTAATGAAGACCTATTAAAAGATTGAAACATTGGAGAAATGTTGACATACGTTTCAATGGTAGGCATTTTTTAATTTAATTTAAACATCGTGGCCTAACCGTATAGGACAAGCGTTACTACATAGTTGCAATTACGAGAACGAGGCTCGAAATATAAGTAGTATATTTATATTTTAATAACTTTTTATCAATCACTCAATCAGTAAAGTAGGTGGGTATCTACTTTAAATTAATACCTAATTTAATAATCCTTTAAATACAAGAAAAGTAACAAATATTTAATTTTCTGAAATTTCCTTAGTTTAGAGACACTTGGATCCCAATATGTAAATTCACGAGTAAATTTCATAACACATTAAATTTTATTTTTACTTGTCTTAAGACTACGTAAACATTGTATGTTACACTTAATACGTGTTTTTTTTTTAAATTTCCAAACATTCAGTGAACACATTTCGAAATATCTTTAGCTTTCAACCTATAATGCGTTTCGTTTTGTTATGAAAAACATGAAAAAGCTTAAATGATATTTTATTGTTTCCATCAAAAGAAGAAGATTCTTTCACTATTTCTAAGCAATTGAGATCAAAAATGAACAGCAGTTTCATTGTAAACAATTTGTTTGCAAAACAATTGTGAATTATTTAATCATATTATTTAGACGAATTGTAGTGTAGTAGTGACGAATTCTTATGTAATTTTTGTGTAACTTATTAAACATACTGTGCTATTTTCATGACCTATGTAAGTAGGTACTGTAGTACAAGAACAACAATAAATTATTATTATTAACCTATACGAGTAGTATGAAAATATAAATGATGATAGGTTTGAATTAATTTTATAATCTGATTATAAACTACTTAACTGTATTTCATAATACAATTATTACTGAATACTGTACCTACTTTCCATAATACCTACATACACATTGCAAATTTGGTATGCATGGATAATAATATTTAACTGACTCATCAAAATAGGAATAAATAGAGGCTCACAATTATTCAACGCGACCGTTAATAATTTTAGAAACTATTTATATCAAATAGTCAAAATTAACTTAACTCAAATTTACATTATTTAGTTATTCATATTGTCAATTATGTATCAGACAAACTAAAAGTGTTATATGATACGGATATGACAGACCTAAAATCGGTAAAAATTTATAAAAAACGTTACTCATTTATCACTTTTTGAAGTAAATAAACACGTACAATGAAGAACAAACACAAATTATGATTCAATTTATTACAGCCTGTGATACAATCAACAAGGGTTGTTAGTTTCAATCGTTTCATGGTAAGCAAAAAATGGCAAAGACTAATATAAACGCGATCTGATATTTTACCAGTAACCTGAAATATTTCCCACGGTACGCTAACCGTGTTTTCTTTCTATAGGAAACAGAATAATATGTATATTAGTATATGACATCAGAGTATAAGAAGAAAGTTGAAATTTTCAAAAAATTGTTAACTATTTAATCCAAAAACAAAATTCTCACACTATTATTGTACCTATATTCTTGTAAATTTTTACATTTTATATTATTAGATTATATCAAACGTAAAAATACTTTTTATTTAATTTCTATTCATAACGATAATTAATTAAGGTTAAGCGGCCCGTCTACGTTTTATCCGAATTCCTAGAATCTATCGATTTTACTTTTTTTGTATTCCACTCTTTTCCCCACTACTACGACTGCCTAAAACCAGCCCGAAAGTCGTACTTTACCGCATCCTAGCAATGCAATATCATTTTTAAGGAGAAAAATACTGTAAAAGTGTTTTCGTTGCGAGTAAAGTGTTAGTTTATTATTTACTTCAAGGAAATGTTTTATAAACATTTAATACAGAAAGAATAGATCTAGAGATAGGTATGCCTTTTTAACCCTTTTTAAAATTTTCAAAATAAATTTTTATGAGAAGATATAAACGTGTTAAGTTTGCATAAATTTGAAATTTTTATGAATTTTTCGGAATTTTTATAATCATGTAAAAAATCTAGAGATAGGTATGCCTTTTTAACCCTTTTTAAAATTTTCAAAATAAATTTTTATGAGAAGATATAAACGTGTTAAGTTTGCATAAATTTGAAATTTTTATGAATTTTTCGGAATTTTTATAATCATGTAAAAAATTTTCATTGAAATTTTAAAAAGGTACAACTGTTATTTGATCCTTTAAGTAGGTACCTACATAATCTTTGTTGAAATACAATTTTTCCATTTTTGTACTGGCCACAAAACACTCGCTACGTTAGTATGTTTTGTGCTAGATTTTAGGAGGTAGACGGGTCTCTTAAATTAAACACAATACATACAAGAATAGTAAATGCAAACAAGAATGAAAACAATGATTGATGGAAAGAGCAATGCAACCCGATACTAAATTTAGTAAAAATAAATTAAATTATTAGATTTACTAAAAAGTACGAAAACATTTGACGCTTGTTGATAAGTATTATCCACGCGTAAATTATCCTTTTAAAGAGAAATTTAAAATATATATATATATATATATATATATATATATATATATATATATATATATATATATATATATATATATATATATATATATATATATATATATATATATATATATAATTAGAGTCTAATAATAAGTATGTAAATATAATTTTTCAGGAGGTACGAAAACATATGGGGTTGGGCTCGTATTATGTTTTTCTTAATACAATAAGCGCCTACAATATCTATCAAATGCGTAGGTATATTACTTATAATAAGCTATAATCAATTCAAAATCATTTTATGTAAGCAAGCATAATGGATTGGATTTTATTTAAATAATAATAATAGATAAAATAAATTCACGTAAGAATATTTTTATCAATATAGTTAAGACAACTTAATAAAAAATATTAATTTCAGAGCAGAAATAGGATAAATTAAAAAGTTGTGCTAGCTTTGCTATGTTTAAGAAAAGTCACTTCAACCACATAACTCAAACTTTTCACAGCAAGTCCCACATATTTTATATTTGAGCGAACAGTTTATCATTGGATTTGCTTTATTCGGATTTATGCAACAAATAAATGATTAAGCACGAAACTGTAAGCAGTAAAGTTATTCAGAACGGTTAATATTAAAAGCAGTTATATTTGTTTAGTAGAACTAGTATTTAAAGTTTATTTTCCCCTGCTCTCTAAACAATACAAAGTCAACAAATTCATATTATTATGATATTATCATTGTTAATATAAATAAATGATAATGCGTAAAATTCTTGGCCAGAACATTGCATTAAAAATGCGAATTACGACAACATTAAAGAAAATTATGCACGGTAATATAAGTGATTTTCCGGTTTCAATAAAGGTAGGTTTTCTTGTGAAAATCATTAATCACTCTGAAGCAGGCATCAGAGGAGTGAATAGCTCTAACGAATCCTCGTCTGAATTCATGCAGCATGGTAACGAGCGCGTACCGTACACGCTTGCCTGTGTATACTGGCACTGGGCACGAGGCGTGCGTATGACTTTATTTATGCCGGCCTATCTCCCAGCAGGAAGAGCCGTCAAGCCGTCGACGCAGCCCGACACCCGACGTCGTGACGGCTACAAAAATTAAAATATCAAGCAGCTGTTTATCGAAAACGAGAATCGATTTTTGCAAACGACAAGCAAAAATGACATTCATTTTTCGAAATTAATTGTGCGTCAAGGGACATGTAAGTTTAAATGAAAATGTGGATACATATTTCTTTCACTCTCACAAAAACTAAGCTAATATTTACTACGGAATAAAAGTAGCTATCTTGTATGAAAACAATTCCGAGAATGATCCTAAATTCTAAATGTCAAGTTAATATTGTTGAAATGAAACCTTAATTTGTAAAATTAAAATGACTTCACCAGTAAAGAAATTCATCGTGACAGTTCCGTAACGAAATTGCTTTCACCAAAAATATGTTCATTTCAATTTAGTCACTCATGAATTATTGTCGTTTTTATTTCACCTCGCATTAAAATTACGGCAGTCACGTCTCTCCCAAACTTGCGTTATGGATATTGATAGATATGTGGTCTCATTTCACGGCAGCCATTTTATAACTTGCAATAGACGATATTTTCTCTTTCCAGCAGTTTTATTATTCCACACTTTTGAGTTATATGAACAATGGTTTGTGGTTAAACCTGAACTTTATATAAAATAAAGTAGGTTGCAGTATTATGCTACGCTGTTGGTAAAATGTAATATATAGGATGTTTCATGAATATTTTGCATTTCATCCAAACTGCATATACCTACCTAGTATATTTTATGAAAATATTTTTGTTTCTCGACACTAAGAATATAGAATTTGCTGAAAACGTGGCTGAATATTGACATATAGTTTTAGTGAAATCTACTTGACCGCTAATACGGTCAGCATTTAAACAAGGTTACAGTTCAAACATTGTAAAATGTATTACTGAAACCGCTCAATAAACTAGTTATTCAGCTGGTTACAAAACTTGTTTCAGAAATTACAAGCCAGACAACGATTAACATACTATAAAAAAATTTACATTAATCATGGAGTAGACTGGATTTTTAAATAGAGTACTAAAAGGGTTACATATATATATATATATATATATATATATATATATATATATATATATATATATATATATATATATATATATATATATATGTAAAATTTACATTAATCATGGAGTAGACTGGATTTTTAAATAGAGTAACTAAAAGGGTTACATATATATATATATATATATATATATATATATATATATATATATATATATATATATATATATATATATATATATATAATCAACGTAAATGAATGTATACACTAAAGTCTGATGTGTCATGTAACTATTTGTGTGTTGTGTTCATTTTGTGCGAGTACAAAGACTGTGAATGTTGAATATGCGTATGTTCCGTTCCGTTTGTCGTTTGTCCGCGGCAGTGCGCCGTGCCATATATCAGTTAAAAGATTTAATTCGGACGTGCCCGCACGCGGGACACTGCTGTCACCAAGGTATCGTACGAATGCGAATGCGAAAACGTGAAAGCTGAGTTCTAAACGCCAACACAGAGCAAATCTTTTTGTATAGTCGCTTCTATGCAAGGCCGGTCCAAAAATGTTCTTCCGGCTCGCAATCTGTAATCTTTGTTTTTAATAAAAATGCTTTTGACATAACAACACACAGTGTAACAGCCGAGATTGACGTTGTTAGGCAAAACAGACATAATCTTGACTTCGGGCAGCTGTTACATTGCGAAAATGAGATTATTTTACGTTTTATTTTTTAGATAAGTTTGCAAAGAAATTCGCGCCCGAGTGAAGCTAAAGACGGTTCGGCGTGCATTCTTCTGATACCGTGAAATTTATCTGGAAACAAAAAGGAATCATAATGGCACGAAGGAGCAATAAATAGCTGTGAGATGTAAGGCTGAGGCGCAAGTTTACAAGAGAGCAGTGTTCTAACTCTGGATGCGCAATTCCATCGCCTCACTGCGCCCTACGGCTACGCTGTCTCTTGTCGCATAAACAAATCACTATTGTGAATACCATCAGAAGACTAATTAAATGGTGTTATTGTAATCCGCGAGTAACTTGTTCGATGCTTACAGCTCGCTACTCACCACCCATGGCCCAGTTGCTTTCTGTGTTCGCTTCCAGCTAAGTTTTCGATGGGTATACGAGTATGTATATCAATTAACAAGCATATCATCGTCGTTATTAATAATGGATGACTGTGTTTCTCGTTAACAGCTTGGCATATTGCGTCTGTAATTGTCATATAATTGGATGATTTTGACGGGCGCAGTCATACTTTGCTGCCACCACCGCCGTTGCCATTGCCGCCATCGCGAACCCTTGCGTCGAGCGTCTTGTGCCCCAGAATCGTGGCGCCGCTGTTCGGACCAGTCATTTCCCGCATTGAACCCAAAATTTATGAATTAATGCAAGCAAGTATCTGACTCTTTGTTCGAGCTTGGGGACTTGCTGTTAATATTACGCGAACAGCCCGTTCAAATATTTATCTAAACTTTATTGATTAATATATGGGTTGCGAGTAAGCCCATAAAACACCTTTATGACAGAAAGAGGTATGCGGATATAAAAAACAATGATACCGCAGTACCTGTTTTATATTTTACACTGTGGACAGACCAAAAATATTAACGATAGGTAAGAGCTTTATCCAATATTGGTCGATGCCGAGTTTGTGAGTCGACTGCCAAATGGAATAATGAAAAAATGGCACCAGCATGATCGTTAGATCCAAGCCAAACAGTTTGTGACTATATCGAACAGTAATAACTTTACTGTAGGAATAAAATCGATATTAATTTGACAAATCTGTCGTGCATACTTTCCATTTTATTTTCACATCGCTTGCTGACTGACGACTGACCATGCGTTTGTTACAGTTGGATAAGCTTGGTCTGTTGAGTTGTAATATAAGCCGAGGGCCGGTGGTCGGTGAAAAATGAAACGCGTAGTCCGAAGAACGCTGACCGGTGGAAGGAGTGCGAATTGGATGCGGAAACTCAAAAATGTTTCTTGGGCGGAATAAATAAATATGGAAGGAACAAAGTGATAATATAGCAACGAACTACCATGGCGTGAAACTCATAAAGTTGCAGTGGGGAATGCACCAAAATGGAACGCGGATAAATCGGTCCTTTGTGTATTATTTCCAGCGGATAGAATCCCTCTTATTTTGTTATAAAATTGTTGCGATAGTTCAAGCATTAGCCAATCGCGTGCAAGAGGCAGAGTTGAACAACGAACACTGTGAAAATAAGCATGTGCGACAACGGCACTTAGCGATGTAAACTGTCTAAAGTCTTAGAAGTAAAGTACTGTGTCTGAATCTAGGTTCCACCTGTGTCTATGTCTGTCTATCTGTCTGTCACATTACATACTACATGCTCTTTGTATCGTACAACCTCTGTGCTTGCTACTTTGTACACCGACATCCAGAACCCAGCCCGGATTGTTCGCAAATATTTATACGTTTGTTTTGTGTCTTTTCTCGTTTTGTTTATTTGTTTTTTGCTCTTTTCAGTTTGTTGCTTGAATTTTAATACAACCAATATACAAGTGAGCAATACTAACTCTGACAGATTTGGTCGATAGTAATAAATAACGTTTCTCAACATTGTTTCTTCAAGCCTTTTTCATACCGGTCTCCATTTTAAATGTTGCTGTCGAAATCAGTACTGTCAAAATAAGAAACGTTTACATGCAATCCGATCTTTGATTTATTTTCATTTTGTAGGAGACTCGTTACATCGTGAGATTTTGCGCTTCCGACGGCAACAGTACATACACAAAATACACGTCCCGCATTTGAATTGAAATGACAATCACAAACTCGAAAGAAGACGATTGACAAGTGACGAGTGTTGACTATGTCACTGACAGTGGCGGTGAAGGCGGCGACGGTGGTGGCAGTGGCAGTGGTAGTAACAGGAGTGGCACTAGACGCTAATGACCTGTTTCACTGGAGACGATGGCGAAGGTGACAATCCAGAAGAAGAAGGAACATCTTGGTCGTTGTTCCAGTGCCATGATGCTATGTTGACCTAGTACCGGGAAGCGTGACCTAGGTCTCGGCGGTCGGCGGTCAGGTACCACACTGACACGTTCTTACTCCAGCATTGTCAGCACCAATAGACAAATATCCACACTTCACAAGTCACAGACGCACAAGTGCACTGAAACTCAACTATGTTTATGTTTACACACAGCGTGACACTGTCACTGTCACTACACTCACGCGCGTAATTAACACCGTGACCTGGTGAGGTAATAGTTAGGTAGTATGTGTTGACATGGATGACACGATGCGGTTACACCTCCGAGAATGCCTCGGGACGGCGGGACCTATAAGCGAGAGTCGCAGGTACGTGAACTCAGTACATTCGACGGCGCGGTGTGAAGCACTGTGCCGTACGGAGGTTTTTGTACTACTGGCGGCTCGCAGCGTCACGGCGGCGTCGCGGTAGCGCGGCAGGGTTGAAGTTAGCGATTCGGTGCGCCGTCGCTCGCGCGATCTGCTGGCACGTCAGAACATTACGTCCCGCGCCATCTTTCTGTATCGACCGACTACTGACTCGTGGCGCACAACACACGCCCGTTCAAACATTTAAACTCAAAAATTATCTCCTTTTTATGAATAATTATATTTCATTTTATAGTGCACAACAAATAAATCTACTCACATGCAGATTATATCCAACAACACATTTCAAATTTATAAATGTACTTGGACATAAAGGAATTCTGGTGAAGGTACCTATTTAATACTATAAATAATAATAATTTTAGTAACAAACAATATTAAATGAGGTCGTGGGTTCGAATCTCGGTCAGGTCACAAAATTTTGCGTACGCCTTTAATGAAAATTACACATGAAAGTACTGTAACCTGTAACTGTACCTACAAAAAGATTTGCAAAATTTATATAAATATCCACTGATAATAATTATCTAGATTTTTTGATTGTACATCTTTGTAAAAAAGTTCAATAGTACATAATTTTTCTATAAGCATGCCCACTGTTAATAACTTTTTTATTTAAAAAATTACGAGGTAGGTTAAATGAGCAAAATTGGGCCATTGTAAATAAGAAAATTGATAACATCGGCAAAAAAATTATTACCGGTTCCCAAAATATATATATTTGAAATGGAATCATATATTTTTTATTCTTTTATCGGAAAGAGTGGTTTTTTCTATTTTCAATAATATAACGTTTGTTTATTTTTTCAAATAATATTTATTTGCGTTAAAAAATTTAATTTTTATTAACTCTGCCTTTTTAAAACCAATCTTAGGTACAAAGTAAGCCATGGAAACAATTTTTTTAATAAACTTATTGTTTTATTAACCTACGTTACAGTAATAATAAAATATTTAAAGAAAATATTCAAATTGAAATCTATAATTTCTCAGGCAAATTTGAGCTCTTTTGACACTAGATCCGACTCTTGCACGTAAACTGCTGTATGAGAGTGAAGCTAGCAGCCGATTCGAATTTGGACAACCCTAGCAATAAAAATACGAGGCAGGCTTGAAAATGTACTTTAGACTGCAAAAGAATAACCACTTTAAAAAATCAGCTGTTACATGTATTTTATATATTTTTTTAATACAATTTAATTCGCAGGGGTTCCTAATACATCAACCTTAAATAAATATAATTCATTATTATTTATTTTAAATTAAGTCAATTTAAATATGCGAGAATTTAATTTAATTTCAAGATGGTAAAAAAGATGCCCACTTATAATTTAAATATGCTATATCTCCCTTATAGTTACCTGTATCACAACCATAGTTTATAAGGTTGTACACACAACTACCCTTAATATTATTTTGCATAGTAATTAATTTTTATCAGAGGATGAAATGTCTTTATTTACGTTAAATTAATTTATCTCAAGAAAAAAGCAACAATTCCTATCATAAACAACCCCATATCTCCCTTATAGTTATCTGTATCAGAACCATATTGTAGAGGGTTGTTCACACAACTACCCTTATGAATATTTTGCATAGTAAGAAATTTTTATAAGGGGATGAAATGTCTTTACTTACGTAAAATTAATTTGTCTCCAAGAAAAAAGCAACAATTCCTATTATAAACAACCCCATATCTCCCTTATAGTTATCTGTATCACAACCATATTTTAGCGGGATGTTTACACAACTGCTCTTATAGATATTTTGCATATTAAGTAATTTTTATCAGGGGATGAAATGTCTTTATTTAAATAAAGTTAATTTATTTCAAGGAAAAAGCAACAATTCCTATTATAAACGCCCCTATACCTCCCTTCTGTATCACAAACATATTTTAGCGGGTTGTTTACACAACTACCCTTATTGATGTCTTGCATACTAAGTAATTTTTATCAGGGGATGAAATGTTTTTATTTACGTAAAATTAATTACACTCAAGAAAAAAGCAACAATTCTTATCATAAACACCCCTATATCTCCCTTATAGTTACCTGTATCACAACCATATTGTAGAGGGTTGTTCACACAACTAACCTTATTAATATTTTGCATAGTAAGTAATTTTCATCAGGGGATGAAATATCTTTATTTATGTAAAATTAATTTGACTCAAGAAAAAAACAACAATTCTTATCACAAACATCCTCATATCTCCCTTATCGATACCTGTATCACAAACATATTTTACATTGTTGTTTACACAACTACCTACCCTTATTAATATTTTACATAGTAACTAATTTTTTTCAGGGGATGAAATGTCTTTATTTATATAAAATTAATTTGTCTCAAGAGAAAAGCAACAATTCTTGTCATGAACACCCCCATATCTCTCGTATATTTATCTGTATCACAACCATATTTTAGCGGGTTGTTCACACAACTACCCTTATAGATATTTTGCGTGGTAAATAATTTTAATCAGGGGATGAAATGTCTTTATTTACGTAAAATTAATTTATTTCACGAAAAAAACAACAATTCTTATTACTAACATCCCCATATTTTCCTTATAGGTCGCTGTTTCGCAACGATATTTAATAAAATTGTTAATACAACTAGCTACTATATTTTCAAGTTCTATTTATTAATTTATTCAGGGCATGTGATTTTCCAATTTAATTAAAATTAATTTAATATTTAGAAAAATAATTATACAATTCAAGTACGCAATATCTCCCTTACAGTTTACTGTATCACAATCATTTGTATGACCAAACATTTAAAATAAGGTTGTGATACAGGTTACTATTAAGGGAGATATAGGGTATTTGAATTAAAAATGTATATCTATTTTCCCAACGTTAAATAAATTTCAAATAAATTTCAACATCGCATCCCCTGTATAAATTGTTTAACAACATAACAAAATATGGTTCTAATACAGCGAACAAAAATGGGAGTGTTTATGAAAAGAATTTCTGTTTTTCTCTTGAGAAAAATGAATTTTACACGAATAAATGCATTTCATCCCCTGACAAAAATTACTTACCTACTACACAAAATACTAATATGGGTAGTTGTATTAGCAACCCTCTATAATTTACTGTTACTATAAGGGTGAAACATATTATTAAAATTACAACAGTTTATGTTTTTCTCAACATTCAATTTGTTTTCATTAAATTTCAACATCACGTCCCCTGAATAAATTTATCAAATAATTGTTTAATTATAGTGGGTAGTTATATAAAATACGCTGTAAAATATGATTATGATACAGTGAACTTTAAGGGTGATATGAGGGTGTGAATAATATAAATTACTGTTTTTCTTTTGAGACATATTAGTTTTACGTAAATAAATACATTTCATCCCCTGAAAAAAATTAATTATTAAGCAAAATATAAATAAGGGTAGTTGTGTAAACAACTCTCTAAAATATGGTTGTGATACAGGTAACTATAAACGAGATATGGGTTTTTTTAATGAATTGTTGCTATTTCTTGAGACAAATTAATGTTACCTACGTAAATAATAACATCTCACCCCGTGACAAAAAATTATTTCTATACAAAATATTAATTACGGTAGTTGTGTGAACAACCTTCTAAAATATGGTTGTGATACAGATAACTATAAGGGAGGTATAGGGTGTTTGATACAAAAATCTATTTAATTTAAACATCACATCCCTTGAATAAATTGATCAAGAGAACTTTAAAATGTAGTGGATAGTTGTATTAATAAAATTGTAAAAGATGGTTGTGATACAGGATACAGGTATTTATAAGGGAGATATGGGGGTATTTATGATAGGATTTGTTGCTTTTTTCTTGAGACAAATTAATTTTACGTAAATAAAGACATTTCATCCCCTGATAAAAATTACTTACTATGTAAAATATTAATAAGGTTAGTTGTGTGAGCAACCCCCTAAAACATAGTTGTGATACAGATATAAGGGAGGTATGAGGCTGTTTATAATAGGAATTGTTGCTTTTTTTCTTGAGACAAATTAATTTTACGCAAATAAAGAAATTTCATCCCCTGATAAAAATTACTTACTATACAAAATATCTATAAGGGTAGTTGCGTAAACAACTCGCTAAAATATGGTTGTGGTACAGATGACTATAAGGGATTGTTTATAATAGGAATTGTTGCTTTTTTCTTCAGAAAAATAATTTAACGTAAATAAAGACATTTCATCCCCTGATAAAAATTACTTACTATGCAAAATATCTATAAGGGTAGTTAACAACCCGATAAAATATGGTTGTGATACAGATAACTATAAGGGAGATATGGGGTTGTTTATAATAGGAATTGTTGCTTTTTTCTTGGAGACAAATTAATTTTACGTAAGTAAAGACATTTCATCCCCTTATAAAAATTTCTTACTATGCAAAATATTCATAAGGGTAGTTGTGTGAACAACCCTCTACAATATGGTTGTGATGCAGGTAACCATAATTGAGATATAGGGGTGTTTATGATAGGAATTGTTGCTTTTTTTCTTGAGATAAATTAATTTAACGTAAATAAAGACATTTCATCCCCTGATAAAAATTAATTACTATGCAAAATATCCATAAGGGTAACCCCCTAAAACATAGTTGTGATACAGATAACTATAATTGAGATATAGTGGTGTTAATGATAGGAATTGTTTCTTTTTTCTTGAGTCAAATTAATTTTACGTAAATAAGGACATTTCATTCCCTGATAAAAATTTCTTACTATGCAAAATATTCATAAGGGTACCTAGTTGTGTGAACAACCCTCTACAATATGTCTGTGACACAGGTAACTATAATAGAGATATCTATAGGGTTGTTTATTACAGGAATTGTTTCTCTTTTCTTGAGACAAATTAATATTACGTAAATAAAGACATTTCATCCCCTGATAAAAATTACTTACTATGCAAAATAATATTAAGGGGAGTTGTGTGTACAACCTTCTAAACTGAGGTTTTGATACAGGGATATATAGCATATTTAAATTATAAGTGGCCATCTTTTTTACCATCTTGAAATAAAATAAAATTCTTGCATATTTAAATTGACTTAATTTAATATAAAAATTGAATTATATTTATTTAAGGTTGATGTATTAGGAACCCCTGCGAATTAAATTGTATTAAAGAAATATATAAAATACATATAACAGCTGATTTTGTAAAGTGGTTATTCTTTTGCAGTCTAAAGTACATTTTCAAGCCTGCCTCGTATTTTGATTGCTAGGGTTGTCCAAATTCAAATCGGCTGCTTCGAATCGGCTGCTAGCTTCACTCTCATGTCATAACTGATGTCTAGTTTGAGAACTTTTAAAAAAATATCACTGTAACTTTCGGTCAATAAAGTAATAAGTTTATAAATAAAATTGTTTCCATGGCTTACTTGGTAAGATTTATTTAAATAATACAAAAATAACTCGTTTGTTTGAAAAAATAAACATAAACATTATTGAATATTTTAAACAAAATAAAATGTAACATGATAAGTGTTGATGGAATATCTCGTAAAGTGATTTTAATAATGGGCTACTTGTATGACTTTTTAAATTAATTAGCGAATAAGAGTTTCACCATGTGAATAGTAAATAGTAAATAAAAAGAGTATTGCGTTGGAAGGATTTTGATTTCTTTATTGAATCATGCTTATTGATAGATAACAATGGAGTTTTCTACGATATTTTTAATATGTTAATCTTTACATTAAAATATTAGACCCGTATTTTTTCTTTTTGCCAAAAAGTTGCTAAACAGTCAGAAAAAAAATCATAAAATTACGGAAAAGCAGTCTAGCAATTTCTACAATGCTCAAGAAGTTTTATAGATAAAGCTAAATTTCATAAATTTATTTACAGACGAAGAATGCAACTAGGATTATGCCGAGTTACATTTTCTAATAAATCTCTTAATAATAAGAAAAAGCATGTAAAAAATTGCTGAAAACACACTTTTTCATTAATTTTTTATATGGATTCCAAAGATTTTTTCAGAATTCTAACACGGCATAATCCTAGATTAATTCTTTCACAAACATCTAGTACCTGTTTTTCCTTCAAATTTTTAATATGCAATGAGTAAAGCAGAAACTGCTACACCTCTAAACACGCAAAATTTTGTTACGGAGACGAGACCCTTAACACATGTTTGTTAGACGGAGTAGTTCAAAATCATGGAAAGTGGCTATTGTAAAACCAGTCGCTAAAGATACAAATTCTTCCACCTTCGATGATATCCAGCCGATCAGCATTTCATCTACCTTTCTAAAGTTTTGGAAAGGGTCTGTTAGTCCCCGTTCATACTAGGATTCTGTGAAGATTCTTTCAAGATTCTGAATCCTGGAAAAAATAATTCTAGTGAGAATTACCTGTAACATTGCGGTACCGCTAAATTAAATCTTCAATCAATCTTGGAAAAGAATAATTTATAATTTATTGATTGCTTCATAACCGTGAATACATTTTTTCAAAGATTCAGAATCTTGAAAGAATCTTCATAGAATCCTCGTGTGAACAGGACCTTATGTACAAATTATGTTGCATGCATTAGAAAATAACATTTTTCATTCAACTCAGTCAGGGTTCAGAAATGTACACAGCACTAAAACTTGCCTCGTAAACATCGTGGATTCTGTAATAACAAATTTTGACAAACTATAATTTTGTTTTTTGATAAAATTTATTTTTCAAAGGATTTTGATATGGATTTAAGATAGTTTACTTCTGACAAATCTTCATAATTATAAATTTTCGGATAGTGCATTATGATAGTGTGAAAGTATAATAAATAAAAGTACAATAATAAACAATTTTGTAGCGCAAGGCTCTATTTAGGCCCAATGTTTTTCTTACTATATGTAGTAGATTTGCCATCATTCTGCAGAGCCAGTGGAGATTAATGAACAGTGTCATGTTATAAATAAAAATTTGGAGAGGCCACTAGTTGCTTGGACAAGAAAAAATGGTCTGAAAATTAACGCTGCAAAATAATCACTAGTAGTGACTGGTGCTCATGATAATCCTGACATAATATTCGATGGATAACACTAGAACGCAGTCGCGTAATAAAAATTGAGGAATCTATATTGATGAAAATTTAGATTTTTGTACACATATGCAACAAAAATTAAAAGCTGCATTAATTAAATTGCGCTATTTATACTAATTTCGTAATCAGCTTTCATCATCAGTAAAGATTCATTTAGTAAATTTTTTAGTATTGCCAATTTTTGACTACTGTGCCTGCACGTATTATATACCTAATCGTAAGCCTCGTTTACATTATACTTTTTTCGGCTAGAATCTGGAACTAGATTTTAGAAACTTTTTCTGACTTTTACCATCTAGAATCACATCCGAGTTTTGTACCTACTAGTATCTTGATCAGCCTGTAATCAGTGTTACCAGCACTAAATTTCGAAACCGTAATTTTGGCTTTTTGTTATTAATTAAAAATATTAATGGAAAATGTAGGCAAATAACAAAAAAAAAAAAAAATTAAAAATAATTTATTGTAAAGAAATGAGTAGCGAAAATTTGTTTCGGTTCCAAGTCAAATACCTTTAAATCGAATTTTCTGGAATTATTTTTAATAAGCCTTATTGTAATAAACAACATAAAGTTCACTCACAGCTTAATAAAAATATCCTATATTGAAAGTCTTTCTTCATTGTATAGAACGTAATGAAACTGAAGCGAGTCTAAACACTGGTTTATACGTTTCAGTAGTACTATGAAAACAGTACCATAATACTCATCATACGTGTACACGTCAGTAATTAGAACTTTGTAGCACATAAAAGCTCATTCTAGGAAAACATTTGATACAAAGTTTAGTACTGTCAACCATGTACTAACACCAACATAACATCAACTCCAAGCTGCTTCTAATTTCACAGAAGCAACACAGACACAGGATTCATCGGCTCATCTGTGCTCTGTGCATAGAACAGAATGTGTGCAGCATTTATTTTTATTATTAATACGTTTGCGTAGTATATCGGAATTTATTTCAGAGATATTCGCGTGATCCTGGAAACTTTGTATTTCCCTGCAAAATTAATTTTGCGAAATACATCCGAAGTCGAGCATGGAAACAAAATATGGAATATATTCACGTTTACCGCCGCTACCTGATTTAACTGTTTCCACAACATTTTATTTGCACACGATAAATGACATTTACCACTTTATTACCAACACCAATTCAAAAATATGATCGTTTTACGTCTTTCTACCATATATGTATTCTAAAAACAATTCAATTAAAATTAAACATAATATTAGTTTTTTGTTTTAAGCTGGTATTGTATACCTGATTTAACCGCATATTATTATGTTGTTTGAATAATATTCATTTTAGACAAATGGTAATTCATTCATAATTATTTTACTCTATGCAATCTAAAAGTATTAGTACAAGGTATTACAATTTATGGAATTGTTAATAGGATAACATTAATTTTTTATCGTTCATAAACTTAGAACAAATAAACTTAAGATTATTAATCTAACTACATTGTTTGCATTGTAAAAGTTACTTTAAAACACATTATCGATTAAAAACCAACACTACTCTCCTGTGAAGTTAATAATTTAAACTTTAAAAATGTGTGTTTGTCTTATGAATAAAATAAATATTTCACAAAATACAATATAGGTATTATAATCTTGTTTATGTAAGAATATTTTTTACAATATAACTTAATCTTATACATTATAGGCATACATTACAACATTCAATACTTCAAATATTAACTTCAGCGAAATTTTAACAATGAACTTTTATAATAAGTTAGATAGTATTTGAAATTTTATAAAGGCGCTCTGCAAAAAAATAATAAAATTGGTAACGTTGTACCAGTGGCGGTGCGTGACTCCTAAGTTAGGTGAGGCTAAAAAAAAGCGCCGCAGGCGAATTTTTTTTGAGTTCAAGGTCAAATGCTTTAAACGCCTTTAAATACTTTGTATCATAATTTCAATGAAACGTTCTAAAATCAATTTTTTACACATAAACTCAATAAAACAATAGAACTTTATTTCATTACTTAAATAAATAATTTTTTGTGAATCAAGATAAAACGCTATAATCGTAAAAACAGCAGATAATATTTTTTAAATTTTGTTTTCTCTAACGCACAGGAGATATTTTTATGGTATATTTAGTACGTCCACAAAAAGTACATACATATTTAAGTAAAGTAGGTAACAGAATAGAAAAAACATTCAACAACACGCGACTTGAGTTCTGCGGCTCTCGGCAAAACAACATTCAAGCGTGAGGCGAACAAATTTTATCTGTTCTTGATTATTATGATTCTTATTCTGTCCATATAATAAATATTTATAATAAAAATTTAATTGAAATAATTTTATTTATTTGTTCATAATATAGAAATGTTGAATAGTAGTTGAATGATGTCATTGTTTATTATTTAAATATTGATAAAACTATTACAAGTTCTATTTGTTAGATTTTACATTTATTCTTATTTGTTATTCATAATTTTTATTAGAAACTATTAGTTTCAAAATTATAAAGTAGCATTCTCAACAATAAATAAGACAAGTAATCAACAACAAAGTAAAAATAAACTTCGTTTCTTCACGTGTATTTAGCTGTGTGCGCTATGCTATGCGAGACTGTGCGTTATGTATGTGTGTGCCTTGCGCGAAGACAGACGATATTTCCCTAGCCTCTCTCAAGGCCTCTCCACCGCATGAACATACGAGAATACACACACGTCACTCCGTCGCTCGGTCGCACTGACGATGAACGAAACCAACCGTTGCCGGCAGCAGCCTCACTGTACACATTATTTATGATTCGCGCGAAAATAATACTATTTAAATACTCTTTTTTGCATTATTGTGCAACAATAATTATTTTTAAATAAATATGTAGTCGATTTATAATAAAAAAAATAAATTAGATAAATAAAATTATAATAAAAATAAAAAATTTAAAATTACGATTTTACGCGGTGAGGCTCAGCCTCACCTGCCTCATCTGACGCACCGCCACTGCGTTGTACACCATTTAAAGTCAAACAAATGGAGCAGCTTTTTACTGAAATAATAATAATATAATAATATAATAATACATTTATTTAGCCAGAACAAAATACAGCTATTCATTAACACAATACATATAATAATACCAGTCTTATTCGAGATCTTGCTTAAATAACTTTATAATTTTACTTCTAAAAGTACTTATTCTAGTTGTAACTTTGATGTATTCAGATAAACCTCTATGAAATATAGATTTATTGGTACTAGTTTTATTGGTGTGTACAAACATGAAATTATCTCTATTTCTTGTTTCATAATTATGTACAGAGTTAAAAGGAATCAGGCTATCTGACATGTATTTTGTTGCAATATTTAATTTAATTTTTTGTATGAAAGTTAAAACTTGAACCTTTATAAATTCTTCTATGTTCAACCAATCTAATTTCATGAACATAGTTTTAATACTAGTTAACCTAAGCTCTTTTTAGATCCATGAAAAAAACTAGACCCATTTCATTTTTATCCAAAGCTTCTTTCCACTCATTAATAACATATTGTAGAGCAGACTCGCAACTATTATCTTTCCTAAATCCAAATTGATAACAACTAATAATGTTGTAGCAAATCATAGAGGTAAACTATGGGGTATAGGATAAAAAAGAAGGAAGTTTAACAAAGGGAAAGGGGATAACCAGTCGTGGTCGAATTAGGAGGGGATGTTTTGGGAGCGTTGCGTCATGATACTTTACACTCTCACTTTTTAAAATATATTTAATGAAACACAAACTCCGAATAAACACGAATACAAACAATAAATGGCTAAAAGTAAAGAACTTATACGTTATTTCTACTAACTTATACACTAGATGCGAATTTAGAACTAACATAATACTTAAATTTACGCTCAAAAGCGTAAATGGCTTAGCGCGGCTATATTTTGGTATTATCTCAAGGGACCGTCTGGCTTAGGGGTACGGAGGGATGCAGATGACCTTTGAACTATTGTTTCTAAAAATAACTTAAGATAACAATAATTCAAAGCATAACAGATGCTAAAGCCATCTTGTTACACCATCCCCTCCTTAAAATAATTATATCTTCTCGAAGATATAATTTATTAATCGGTACTGCGCACCTGAAACAAAACGAAAACACAAAAATCCAAAAAATTGCAAATATTAAAACAAAACTACAAAGAATATAAACATTCAAACAAAGGTACGCATACATATAACATAATCAACACATCAAAACAAATGATTACCATACAAAAAATTATATAAATTACCGTATTAAATTCAACAAATAATATAAACATTAGCTACACAGATCAATAAAAAAAAATTTAAATCAACATAATTATAGATAATGTAAAAGAAACACATACACAAAAAAGGTCTGTGATAAGGGCTTATGCCCGCGCGGTGTGGGTACACATAGTCTAAAATTTATTGTCACCAAAAACTTAACAGCACGCACTGCACTGCACAGATCACAAAGTGGGGAAGGGGGCTCTTCACAAGGCAAGGGTCTCTGGCTTCTAACTGCAAACATCTGGACCCTCCTCTGGAATTGGGAATATCATCTTGCTGTCGCTGCTGCTGCTGCTGCTGGTATCCAACGTCTCTGTCGGAACGGCCGATTTTGACTGCGCCATAGACTCAGGAAGCGTCGCCGTAGTCGCCTTCGTCGTCGTCGTCGATGCTGACTATCCCGGGGTGATGTGCTAACTTGCGTTCTGAACTTGTGGCGGTCACCTTGGAAGCCAACGATTATTTCTGGGCCAACTTCTGACCTCTTGCACATTGTGTACTTACCAAGGCATCTACCTTGCACTTCCGTGCACGCCTGTGCTTTATATCCTTAAAAAAGGGCACTTCAGCCCAGCCGATATCTTCTTTATCGACGACCTTTGACTCGTCTGCGACACTCTCTTCCTTATCTCTTACTGTTGCTGGTCGCGATATATCCACAGCCCTGCGCTCCTCAACAGCCAGCATGGATAATATTTCGTCCACGCTTATCGTGGCTACTGCCAAAGGCAGCGATGTCTCAACAACCCGTGGTCGTCGCAACCATCACAGCCTCTGTGATGGTTGCGACGACCACGTCGATGTTGTAAAATGTGGTTGCAATGGTTGCGGCACGGACATCGGATACGTGGCATAGCCATACCCATATGCTTGATGCCCTGGCGCTGACACTGTCTGGAACCATGGTGATGGTGGTGGCACAAACCACGGTGATGGTGGTGGTCCATACCATCCCGGCGGTGGAATAAATCGAGGATCTCTAGGCCACTCCATCACAACGCGCACTTTATTTTACAATATTTATATCATTATTATTAAAAGTATCATGACTGAGCACGGTTTTACAAGTCCAGGTTCTTTTGATTGCCGGTAACGAGTATAAAATAACGACTAAATACTCGCAGCCAATGAAAACGAAAAATGGCGATTCTGATGAAAAACTGCAGAACTTTTCGCGACAATCCTACCGGCTGCGCCAATGTAGCAAATCAGAAGTAAAATATGGAGTAGGATAAGAAAATAAGAAATGTTATTTAAGGATAGGGGATAACCAGTCGTGACTGAATTAGGAAGGGGTGATTTGGGAGCGTGGCGTCATGATACTTTAACACTCACAGTTTTAAATATATATTTAAAATTTATTGAACACACAAAATTACCATTTAAAGGAACACAATTTATAAACTAATGACTTATCGTATCAACTAAACTTATAGATGCGAATTTAGAACTAAAAAAAATTAACCCGTAAAAACAAATTTTTTGACTATAAATCCTTGAGACTCGATCGATATTTATTTATATTTTTGTTTTCATTGTAACTCTTTCTTAGATAGTGTGTTTCAAGAAAGAGTTAAAAAGAGTAGGGTATGGCGGGAGATCTTATGCTGGCCATATCAGATTTTTTCTTGTGCCAAAGTAAATGTTTGGTCACAACGAGTCTATGTACCAAATTTCAGATTGATTGGATATGGAGAAATGGGTATGGCGGAAGGTCTTGTGCTGGCCACATCAGATTTTTTCTTGTGCCAAAGTAAATGTTTGGTCACAACGAGTCTATGTACCAAATTTAAGATTGATTGGATATGGGGAAATGGGTTTGGGGTATGGCGGGAGGTCTTGTGCTGGCCACATCAAATTTTTTCTTGTTCCAAAATGCATTGTTAGGTGACAAAAGTCTATTTGCAAAATTTCAGCTTGATAGGATCACGGGAAGTGGGTCATTTTTTACTTTTGTTTTTTTGACGTACCTACGTACGTACGTACGCACGCACGACGATGAAGTTAATATAAAGGATTTAATAATACTTAAATTTACGCTCAAAAGCGTAAATGGCTTAGCGCGACTACTTTTGGTATTATCTTTACCCCGGTCAACGAAGAACGCAGACGCCCAAAAATCAAGGGAACGTCTGGCTTATGGGTACGGAGGGATGCAGATGACCTTTGAACTATTCTTTCTAAAAATAACTTAAGATAACAATAATTCAAAGCATAACAGATGCTAAGGCCATCTTGTTGCAATGTCATTCTTATTTATATATTGTATTAATTGCTGATACACAACTTCTTCTAAAAAAATTTCAAGTGAAGGTAACATATTAACCGGACGATATTCATTAGCTTTAACAGTATTAGACACTTTCATTACTGGAACAATCGTACTCATTTTTAAAATTTCAGGAAAAACTCCTAACTCCAAGGAAGAGTTGACTAAGTTAATTAGAATATCTGCAATATCAGCGAAACAATATTTTATTAAGTACATGTCTAAATCATCAGGGCTATTCTTATTTCTCATATTCATAATTATTTTATCAAAGTATTCTATATTAATTTGTATAAATCTAATGTACTTTTAATATTTTTAGTAAAAAGGCATCTTTCTTTTCGACACTTAAGTACTTATGCTGCAAAATTATGTGTCTTAACCTATAAATTTCATAAATTTGTAGCTTATTATAGAAAAATCTTAAGTGCCTTACCTCCGGATTTATCAAAAATTTCTGTACAAATGCAAACTTACAGTGAAGAAAACTCTGTATTTGTAAATATTTTACAAATCGAAAGATAGTTACAAGAAACTTGTAAGCTACAAGTTGTGCATAGAATTATTGCTTTCTTAGCCGTACCTAACTGCTTACAGGTCTTATTATCTTGCAGCATTAATTTGAAAATAAAAAGATTTTTTTTTCAAAAATGATGAAGCTTGAAAAGATTGAAATTAGAGTAGTCTTGTATTTCAAGATCTAATCTGGAAATAGAAATCTAGCATGAATTTTGACGCAAATGTATAATGTAATTTTGTCCGCCGAAACTTCTGAGCAACGAGCACGTCAGTTGAAATCTCTAAAAGAACGCTGTTATTGTGGTACTAGTTTCTGAAACCGTTGGCCACCATTTTTAAATAAAATCGTGTGTTAAAATTAAGGTACCTACATTATTTTTAAAAAAATACTATTTATAACTACATTTAAAATTTCGTGTAGGTATGGGTCAAATAGGTAGTTTTTGAGATAGCTGACCGCCCTTTTTATTCAAGATGGCGGGTTAATATTGTTCTCATGATTATTATTAATCAAGGATATAATTATTTTTCAAATTTTGTAGTGAGAATGCAGTTTCTGAGATAGCTAGTCGCTATTTTGATGGCGGGCTAAGAGCTAAGATTCAAATAGCCTATAACCTAGCTCGAAAGACACTTAATCATTTAGAAAAGGTTTCGTCTTAATCGGTTCTGCCGTTTTCGAGAAAATCGCGGACATACAAAGATATATAGATACAAAAATAATACAGGTGAAACTTATAACCTTCCTTATTTTTGGAAGTCTGTTAAAAAATAAAATTTAATTTATGCAATTTGTAACGAAACTATTCCATCCAAAAACAGTTTATATTACTTTCTACCTGTTTTAATTTTTATACAATATAGTACCTATTCATGTAAATTTTAGAAATTTATTTATTATTAATAATAAATATGCATAGACCAAAGACTCTCATGTCTTTTACAGGAGCTACTATTTCTTTTTATTGCCTCTAGTTAAAAATTTTCTTTCCATATTTTAAAATGCAAAGAAGTTATTTCCATTTTTAAATAGATGCTCTACGCAGTCTACTCATGAATGTGGCTTCAGCAGACTTCAAAGAAAATGTTATCTTTTAAGAATATAACAGCACAATTTAAATACTTTTGAAAGACTAACGACGATAGTACCTATACGACATGCAGGAATATTGTATGTTCAGTCTTTAATTAGTTTTAAAGAAAATAAAAACTTACGACGCAAATTACTTAATTTAAAATTAATATTGAAAATGGGCGAAGACAACAGACAGGTAGTTTTCGTCCAGGCACGTTAGTCCGCGCGGAATAATAATATTTATTTCCATCAAAATCAATACCTACAATAATATTTGGAAAAATTAATGGTATTGGTACAAACAAACATACAATGCAAGATTTAATACAATGAATCATATATATATATATATATATATATATATATATATATATATATATATATATATATATATATATATATATATATATATATATATATATATATATCATCAAATTCAGAATACCCAAAACTTGTTATTTAAATACGAAATACCTATATAAATACAAAAAATAATATATCTATATTCAGTTATGCTGAAACAATCAAATATGAATCGTATTATTTTGCAATCGTTAATATAATACAAGAAGAATAAATACAAATACAATAAATACACCAAAATCAGAACACCCCAGACTTGTTAATATATAATTAAATAGGTAGATACTACGAAATATATAGATACACAAAAAAAATTAAATGGTTATTCAGTTATGCTGAAATTATACTAAATCTAACAATAGCAATTAAATATGATATGCATTATTTTTACAATCGTTTATACATTCATTTATGTTTAATATACTTTATTTAACAAAATTGTTTTGATTTTCCTGATGCACTCTTTCGCAGGACGTTGCTTCAATTCTACAGGAATTGAAGAATGTAATAGCCACGTTATCGGTACATTTTTCATAAGCTAATTAGTTATGATGTGCAACAATAATTAATGTTTTATTTGTTTGTCTTGTTGTGCGACTTACATATTGAAAGAATTGAAAACTATATGTTTCCAATATAGCATATTATAATATTTCTAGAATATTATATGGACGGCAATGTTAAAATATCCAATTCCTTAAATATTGTTCTACAAGATTGTTTGCTTTCCATATTATACTTACGTAGTTTCTGTATAAATGAGTAAAAAAAAAACTCGTATTAAATGTATTTAAGCTTTACCTATATTTATTATTATGTTATGCATACTCTATTACGTTAATAAAAAGAAAATTATGCTGTTATGGTTTATATTATGTATTAGTATAAGTATATTATTTTATGGTTGGTAAATTATTCTTGTTGTTGTCAATCATTTGTATGGGATGTTACTTCCCGAAGGCAAATAAACATATAATTATTATTATATTATACATTACTCTGATTGCTCGTTTTTGATACCTGAATATTTCGTTTATTCACACCAGAATATTACACCATATAATATTATCAAATAGAAACATACAAAATATATAGTTTTTAATGCACATAATCTACAATATACAATTTTACTTAGAGCTCTAATTCAGTAAGTTGCTTTATTTAATTTTGGTAGTATATAATCGACATGGTAGTCCATTTTCAAATTATCTTCAACATGAAATCATAATATTTTTAATTTACATTTAAACAACTGTTTTCAAGTTTACAATTTGGAGTATTGGAGTGTAAAAGTAAAACTAAATTACTTTAGTTTTTGTTATGTTTAGTTTAAGTTTGTTGATGGTACACGGAACACTCTTGTATATAATATGTATAATTCAAATTATAATTATTATTATATAAAATATAATTTTTTAAAATGGGCGTGCCCTATGCTATTATGTAAGGAAAGAAATTATTGTCATATTGAAATAGGTCCACACACGGAGAAATAGAAGTTTTATAACGGTAAATTGCGCACGGTGAAAAAAGTTAATGACGGTAAAGTAAGTTTTACGCACGGTAGGTTGTGCACGGTGAAAATAGATATATGCACTGTGAAAAAATACTTTTGCACTGTGCAATGGGTTTAAGAGGCTCGTCTACCATCTAAAATCCAGCATAAAAAACTAACGTAGCGAGTGTTTTGTGACAAGTACAATGGTAAAATTTTATTTCAACAAGGATTTAATAGAGAAAGAATGGATCTACAGATGTGCTTTTTAAAAATTTTTATTAAAAAATTGTACATGAATGTAAAAATTCCGAAAGATTAAAAAATAATTGCTATTTTATGCAAATTTTACACGGTTATAATAAATCATAATTCAAATTAATTTATAAAATTTTAAAAAGGCACATCTGTAGATCCATTATTTGTCTGTTAAATCTTTATAAAAGCATTATCCTGAAATCAATAATAATCTGACAGTTTACTCGCAACTGAAACACTGTAGCAATATAGGGGTGAAATATGGGGTATAGGATAAAAAATAAAAGGAAGTTTACTTTAAGGGAAAGGGGTTAACCAGTCGTGGCTTGAATTGGGAAGGGATGAATTAGGGAGCGACACTTAATCATGACATAGAAGAACTAAAGAGCACTTGAGTAGGGTTAATAGGATGAGTCTGGACCAGGAAGTCGACATCCGGCGACTTCCTGGTCCAGAAACAATATAGAGAAGTCGCCGATGACGTAAGGAAGACATGCACACATCAGATGACGTAATCATGTGTTATCGGGGCATCCGGTGGGCGTACATCCTGGACCTTGAATTTGGCGTATTTCCGCGAATTTGGTTTGTTATCACGCACGTGTGCATGAGGAAATTTGGTAAAAAAAATATTTCGCGCGCAAAATAAAAAATTGCGCGCGCAAAATAGCTTGCGGTCATGGCATTGCGATGCGCGCGCTCATGGCGGCTTGTGGGGGCGCTTCCACGCAGTTGTGCATGAGGAAACCTGGTTAAAAAAAATCTGACGCAATGTGTTGTAATATTTCGCGCTCAAAATAAAAAAAAGCGCGCGAAAAGCGCGCACTCATTGCGTTGCGATGCTCGCACTCATGGCGTTGCGATGCTTGCGCGCGCGCGCGCGAAAGTTCAAAAAGGATTCGAAGTGCGCGTCCAGATCCGTATCCGTATGTGGATGGGGGGTCCCCCGCTCCTAGTCAACTTCGAAGTTAACTTCGAATGCAAAATTTAGCTTCGAAGTTGACTTGGTAGTCATGGATACGGTGCAAAATAATAGAAAAAGAAAATATTCAGTAGAATTTTTATCACCGTTAAGGAAGAAAATTGCATTTGAACAACAAAATAAGCATGAAAATATATCAGTAAAAAAATTATTATATGAATTAAGGTATGTTAAAAAAAAATTTAATTATATACATTAATATTTATTTTATTTTTTCAGAATTAGAAGAAAAATGTACGAAAGGAATATGAAAAAGTTAAAACGTGATATAAACTTTTATTGTAACAAACGAAATATGATTGTAATGTTTAGGAAATTACATTTATAAAAAATAATAAGTACTATTGTTGTAGGAATTAGGTAATAGGACTTTGAAATAAAAAATAAAATATTGTTTAAAAAAAAATTGTTTTTTATTCATTAATACAAAGTAAATTATAATATATTTGACATACAATTTTTATTTTTCTACATTTCAACATATATTTTTTTAAACATTCTCAACAATCTCTTACATACTAATAATCTATGTTTATAGTTAATTAACATAGGTATGTTAATCTATAACGTGATGTTAAATCTTTATTAAAAATACAATAATATCTAAATAAAATTGGATCTATATTTAATGCCTGATAAATTGTTTTATTTAAAATGAAAATTGAGGTTAGCCCCGTGAAAGTGATTAGGTAAGGAAATAACAAAAAACTCCTTGGGGTAGTCTTAACTTTCACTCTTTATTGCAGTTTATGTGCTACCGGTTTCGAGAATTTAGATTCTCATCTTCAGGCTGAAGACTAGAAGAGAAAATGTTGTCAGTGAAATAATACGATATATAACAATAAATAATGATATTTGTGAACCTCACTGATGTATTAGTGAATAGCTCAATTACATACTTTAAGTCAATCAATAAATTAATAATATAAGGATTCTATAATAAGTTACAAAAATTTTGGAAAACAAATTAAAGTAAAAATTGTTGGTGAAAACAATAGACTTACATTAATGTACAGTTGACTGAATAAACGTCGAGAGATAATCTTGTAAAGTGAAAATTGTAACATGTGGACGTAGAAAGCAAGCTGAAGCAGCAGCAACCACATGTATCGGCCGTGGAATGGTGAACACTGAAGGCTTCCGGTGTAAGCGTTCCTCTACAACTTTCCGGCGTGTTGAAATATTTGTAAAAAAAAAACCCTACATAGTATAGAGCTAGGGAAACCAGTTGGTAGTTGAAGTTTAAATAATTTTATTTAAGAGAGGATGGTTTTCTGATTCTAGTTGTTCATTAAGTATGAGACCATCTTGCAATTTGGCATGTCGTGCAATTTCCAGGACTTCTAAGCCAACTCTCTTCTGGTAGTTGTCCGTTATATGTAGAATTTCATAGTTAGTATTAATGTCGAAAACGTGGTTGTTGTTGTAGAAATGGCTCGCAAAGTTGGAGTTCCCGGATTTCTTGTTGATGCATCTGTTATGCTCTTTAAATCTGGTGTTAAAGGTTCTGCCTGTCATACCAATGTAATAGGCTTGGCAGGTGTCACAATGCAATTTGTAGACTCCACTCTGATGTAAAGGGTTAACAGTGTCGATTTTCCTGCAGAGTTCTTTTCTGAGGTTAGAATATGGTTTGAGAGCAACGTTTATGTTTGTGGAGCGTAGTATTTTGGTAATTTTGTGACTTAGATTGTGAATATATGGTAAGCAAAAGAAGTGTTTATCGTTATTGTTTAATGATGTGGGTAATATAGGTGTATTATTGTTATTAATGCTGTAGGCTTGTTGAATATTTAATAAATTTTGTTTTCTGTTAACTAGTTTGTCAATAAGACTGTGGGAAAAGTTATTAACTGAGGCTATTTGTTTAATAATATTGAGTTCTGTTTGGAAATTGTTAGGTTCTAGAGGTATAGCAAATAATCTATGTTTATAAGCATTGAAGTCTGAATGTTTGTGCTGAGGGCAGTGATAAGAGAGGTTATTAATGGTGTCGTCTGTTTGTGTGGGTTTTCTGAAGATTTCGAATGAAAATTTATCGGAATGGCGGTTAATTGTTAAATCTAGAAAGTTGATTTTGTTGTTAACTTCTGTTTCTAATGTAAAATTGATATTTGCAAGTTTTTCATGAATAACTCCGCCAATGTTGGAGAACCTACGAAACCAACATGTTCGAGCAACTTCCAGCAGCATCAGATAACATCGGCTTCTGGTTCAGGTATGTGGACGATGTCTTATGTTTGTGGAAAGGTGACTTAGATAACCTAAACAAATTTCTTGTCGACCTTAATAATCTTCATCCTAATATCAATTTTACATTAGAAACAGAAGTTAAAAACAAAATCAACTTTCTAGATTTAACAATTAACCGCCATTCCGATAAATTTTCATTCGAAATCTTCAGAAAACCCACACAAACAGACGACACCATTAATAACCTCTCTTATCACTGCCCTCAGCACAAACATTCAGCCTTCAATGCTTATATACATAGATTATTTGCTATACCTCTAGAACCTAACAATTTCCAAACAGAACTCAATATTATTAAACAAATAGCCTCAGTTAATAACTTTTCCCACAGTCTTATTGACAAACTAGTTAACAGAAAACAAAATTTATTAAATATTCAACAAGCCTACAGCATTAATAACAATAATACACCTATATTACCCACATCATTAAACAATAACGATAAACACTTCTTTTGCTTACCCTATATTCACAATCTAAGTCACAAAATTACCAAAATACTACGCTCCACAAACATAAACGTTGCTCTCAAACCATATTCTAACATCAGAAAAGAACTCTGCAGGAAAATCGACACTGTTAACCCTTTACATCAGAGTGGAGTCTACAAATTGCATTGTGACACCTGCCAAGCCTATTACATTGGTATGACAGGCAGAACCTTTAACACCAGATTTAAAGAGCATAACAGATGCATCAACAAGAAATCCGGGAACTCCAACTTTGCGAGCCATTTCTACAACAACAACCACGTTTTCGACATTAATACTAACTATGAAATTCTACATATAACGGACAACTACCAGAAGAGAGTTGGCTTAGAAGTCCTGGAAATTGCACGACATGCCAAATTGCAAGATGGTCTCATACTTAATGAACAACTAGAATCAGAAAACCATCCTCTCTTTAATAAAATTATTTAAACTTCAACTACCAACTGGTTTCCCTAGCTCTGTACTATGTAGGGTTTTTTTTACAAATATTTCAACACGCCGGAAAGTTGTAGAGGAACGCTTACACCGGAAGCCTTCAGTGTTCACCATTCCACGGCCGATACATGTGGTTGCTGCTGCTTCAGCTTGCTTTCTACGTCCACATGTTACAATTTTCACTTTACAAGATTATCTCTCGACGTTTATTCAGTCAACTGTACATTAATGTAAGTCTATTGTTTTCACCAACAATTTTTACTTTAATTTGTTTTCCAAAATTTTTGTAACTTAATATAGAATCCTTATATTATTAATTTATTGATTGACTTAAAGTATGTAATTGAGCTATTCACTACTACATCAGTGAGGTTCACAAATATCATTATTTATTGTTATATATCGTATTATTTCACTGACAACATATTCTCTTCTAGTCTTCAGCCTGAAGATGAGAATCTAAATTCTCGAAACCGGTAGCACATAAACTGCAATAAAGAGTGAAAGTTAAGACTACTCCAAGGAGTTTTTTGTTATTGTTTTATTTAAATATTTGTTTAATATTAAATCATATTGTTCTTTATGCAGTTTATAATTTTTAAACCATATATAAATAAATTGTATTCATAAAATTTTATTTTTATTATTTAAATATTTAAATAAAATTTTTGAATATGTAATATTTCTTATTAAAATATTATATATATCTTCTAAAATTAAAAAATCTAAATAATACAAAGATAAATCTAGTTTTGAACATATATTATTATGTAAACATTGTTTTTTAAAATTATTTGGAATTTTCAACCATTCCTTGAGAAATATTTGACCACACTTTGTTTTTTTCACATATGCAAATATTAAAGTTTCAAAATTAGTGTTTAAAGTACTCAGTATTACTAAGTCATTGATGTTTAAATATTTAAAAATTATATCTAAAGCAATTATATCTAAAGTATTTTATATTCCATTTTATATATTGTTTACAGAGTGTTACTTGATTACAATGAATGAGTTGTTGTGCGATAACTGTTTTATTTTTATACACTTATCTCTATGTTAGATTACTCATACAAAATTCTCATATTTTTTGTAAATTTTTCTTACTTATCCATGAATTATGTGATTCTTCGAAACCCAGCCATTTTACTAATACGTTTGAACCTTTTGTTTGTAATATTTATTCAACTAAATATATGTCAGGATTTTTGTTTTTTTTGTAGTTCTTGCTCATAGAAACCACCATCAATGGAATTATTATCCAAATCTTTTAGTTTATATGTAACTGGATTTGTATGTTGAATTTTACTTATTACAAATAATTCTGTGGTCCATGAAGGTTCATAACCTTTCGAAAACATATGTTAATATTTACTTATTCTCACATAATAACCTACTTGAAATTTATTTTTACCACTTATTTTTATATTACTCTACACAGTGTCTAATAAGTTTTTCTCAATTTCCAATGTTACTTCTATGGGTTTCATTTTTATTGTTCTATGGTATTTATTATTATAATTGTACACTAATTTTTTTAATATATTAATCCACTTGCGACTCCCTTGATAACTGAATTCTCTCCACATATTTGTTTTAAGTGTTCTATTGAAACGTTCACATATGCTCGCTTTTAAATTACTATAAGTTGAATAATGATTTACGTTATATTGTTGCATTAATTGTTTGAAATTATTGTTATAAAATTCTTTTCCGTTATCAGTTTGTAAATTTTTTGGTACTCGCCCATCTTTAAAAATTTTCTTCATGCTCTCAGTAATATTAACTCCAGATTTATTTTTTATAGGTTCAACCCATGCAAATTTTGAGAATGTGTCAATAACAGTTAGTAAATATTTATAACCTTTATTATCACGAGCATATGGGATCATTTCAACCAAGTCACATTGCCATAAGTCATCAATACCCCGCATTATTATCCTACGACGAGGATAATTTTTTCTTGCAGGCTTATGTAATTCATTGACAATATCTAATTTTGACATTGTTGTTAGCAGAGTGTTTGTTAATAAATAATATATAATATTAAAAATGAGTTATTTATATATAAAATATTGTTGTTTGATTTAATGTATAATGTTAGCTTCATGTAATTCTTCTAAAATTGATAAAATTCCATTATCACAATTTGTATTTCCTGCCTGTTTAGAAGCTGTGAGCAAACGTAATCTATCGACTAATTCATTCGGATTATCCCAATGTGTGTAATTATTTTTTTCATTTAATAATTTCATACTTGCTGGTAAAATTCCAAAACCTGTTGTAGATTGTGATCTTAAACGATATTTGTGATCCTTTAAAGCGGGTATTATAATATTTTGATATTTCCAATTTGAAGAACCTCTTAATTGAGATCGAGGTGTAAAATTTCTTAAATGAACATTATTTGTTCTTAATGCAATGTCCAAATAAGCTTCTTTATCCTTTTTAGTAAGATATTTTTCTATAGGTTTCTTTTTAAATAATAATTCATATAGTCCATGAGTTCCTTCATACTCACGATTATCAATAATTATATCATTGTGTTCAATAGTTACTGGCAAATTTCCAATAAAAAATTGATCACGTACATCATCATATCTAATACCATATTCTTTATCAACTTGTCTACCTCCGGTTAAAAAAAATTCCATATATTTACTAGCAATATTACCAAATTTATTTTTAAGATCATTTATTTCATTTTGACCTTGTGGTGTAGTTACATAATTTGATGCTACAGAAATAGAAGATTTATTTTCATCAGTTATTTGTTGTTCATCTTTTAAAAATTCTATTCTTCTACCACTATTATTGGTGTTTGAAGTGTTGAATGTTGTCGCTCAAATTCAGAAATTTCGGGTGTATCTTTCGATGGTGTAATAATTTCATTTTTAGGTATTATAAAACTAATATTTTTTTTCAAAGAATTAGAAACTAGTTCTTTTAAAGGTGCGGTAATTGGTTTAAATGTTTTTTTGCAAATTATATTCCTTTTCAATTCTATTATGTTTGAGAGAATTATATTTTTTACGAATAATATCGCTCACTTCTATAATTTGTTTTAAAGTGTTATTTTCATTGGAATTCATTTTTACAATTTAATCACTGGACCAGCACATGCAACCCGCTTGCGACCCGCTTGCAACCAGCTTGCGACCCGTTTGCAACCCGCTTGCAAACACCTCACGACTATTCAATCTTATATGTAATTAGCATACACTTTGAATGCAACCCGCATGCAAACAGCCTGCAAACAACCTGCAAACAACTTGTGAGCACCTTATGACCAGGTGTATACACTTGTTTTATAAAAAAAATTTTCATTAAAAAATGGAATGAACTATACTTAGAAAAATTATTCTATTATGATAAAACACACACTATACATATAAATGCTTTATCACATTTGAGTTGAGATAAGAGTGTAGATAGTGTACTTGTATGTTTTTACTGTTCTTCAGTTTCACTATTGTCACCGGTTTTTTTTATCTATTAATTGTTTACATGAAATATATGTTACTAATAAACAGTCAGCAAGTTGTTTACATTTATTGTGAGCTTGTTCTAAACAAATAAGAACTTGTTTGCAACACAATTGTGTAAATGAAATAAATTGATTATATATCGATTGTATAAAATTTATATTTTCAGCTGATAACGATGTTTTAGACATGTTATTCATGCTATGCATAACATATAAATGATTAATATATATATAGAAATCAGTTAATATATAGTTATGTTTTCCAATTCATAAAATTATTGAATTCTTTACGATATCGCCCATTTGAAAAATTATCTTTGTCTATAACTGCAAAACCATATTTGTCTTTCCAACATTCTGTACAAAAATCTTTAAATCGTTCAAACGTCATGTCAGTGTTAACATGATCATCATATACATGTTTGAGATTTAAAAAATCTTGTTTGAATAAAATGATAAAATTTGCATTATCTCTAATTAAATGTTTCGGTATACGAGTTATGTTTGACATAAATAAAAAGAGTCTACCGAATTGTGACGGCCCATGCTAAAAAATTCACGCATGGTATCTTCTTTATCACATGCTACATCATCGAAAATAAAAATAGAATTTGGTTTTGCATTAAAAGGTTTTAAAATTTTTTCATTGTCACTAAACGAAAAATATCCCATACCCTTTATGCCGTTTATACATTCTTCTAGAAATTTATACTTCGGTTGATTTAGTGATTTTGAGTACAAGTAAATATTTTTAAAGCATAAACCATTTTCGTGTGTTAGTAAACCTAAAATTACATTTGTTTTTCCACAATTTGAAGGACCACAAATAATACTTCTTATAGAATTAGGCAACAAATCGCCATGTTTGTTTTCAATACAACCATCTTCAGTTTGAACAATATTATCAAAATTATGAATATTTATATTTTGTTGTTGCTTAGTGAACATCATATTTAAAACTAATATATATATAACCGAAAATCATTCGATTTTATATCACTTTATATTCGGCTACCAATGGTTCAACATCAACAGCAAAGGTTTATTAAATTCTGCAATTAATAATTTACCTGTAGAATTACATATACCCGGATATAGTTTTTGTGGCCCCGGAACGAAACTTGAGAAAAGACTAGCACGTGGAGACATTGGAATTAATCCACTTGACGCGTGTAGAGAACACGACATCGCATACAGTTTAAATCCGGATAACTTATCAAAACGTCATATAGCTGATAAAATATTAGAAGATAAAGCTTGGCAGCGTGTAAGAGCAAAAAACGCATCTTTGGGTGAAAAAGTAGCAGCAGCGGTTGTGTCAAAATCTATGAAAATAAAGAGAAAAATTGGAATGGGGGAGAAGAAACAAAATAAAAGACCAAAAACTAGAAAAATTAAAACACCTAATAAAATTGGTGGAATTTTACCAGCACTTATTCCATTTTTACCTTTAATCGGTAAAGCTTTGTTAACAGGTGCTGTTAGTGGTGCAGTATCTATGGGAATAAAAAAAGCATTTGGTAAAGAATTGTATTTAGCTCCATACAAACGAGGTGCTGGAATTAAGAAAAAAAAATCTCAAAAAAAGAAAACATAAAAAAATTACCTAACAGACCATTAACTAACACAGATTTATTATTATATTCAAAAAATATTCCATATTTTATAGGTGTATATATGCGTGACACATTACCGTTAAAACCTAGAAAATATGAATGTGCTATAGTAAATTTGGATATAAATTCAAATTCTGGAACTGATTGGGTTGCATATAAAAAAGTTAATAATCTTGTTAATTATTAAGATAGTTTTTGGTAATTTACCCCCACCACTAGAGTTAATAAATTATTTTGGCAATAATGTTCAAATTAATTATAATTATAACAGAGATCAGAGTTTTAGTCCATTCAAGTGCGGACATTTATGCTTGCAATTTCTAAACAATGTCTAAAACATTTACATATACCGGTGTTTCGAAAGATTTAAGTTTAAATTTTTTTCCACCAATTGAATTAGATAAAAATTGTTCATACGAAATTGGATTGGTAAATTTTCAAACTTATAATTCTATACCAAATATAAACGAAACAAATAACAAATTTTATTATGATGGAGATAAGTGTATTACACTACCGACTGGTTCATATGAACTTGTTGATATAATGAAATATATTCAAAAATACTTGGATTATTCGGGATCGGTGGAAGATGATGATTATGAATATGAATGTAAATTAATTACTCAAAAAGAGTATTCAAGTGATGTGAAAAAATTTGTCATGTATGGTAACAATAACACGTTAAAATGTGAAATTGCTGGCACATTTGAAATTGATTTTACTCCTAAAGATAGTATTGGTAAAATATTGGGGTTTTCAAATAAAAAATTAGCGTCATTTACTCATCACACTTCTGATAATCCTATAAATATTATTAAAGTAAATTCAATTCTAGTTGAATGTAGTATTGCGACAGAATCATACATAAACGGTAAAATGGCGCATATTATTTATGAATTTTATCCACTTGTTCCGCCTGGCTATTAAATAGTAGAGATTCCTACTAATATCATTAAATTAAAAATGAACAATATATTAAACGTCACAAAGCCAATAAGTTGTGATGATGATATTAAAAGAGAAGAATGGCATCTGTATCAGCCTTATCAAAATACGTCATTTAATAACAGCGATGAGATACGAATCGCAATCAATCATCGAGATCTTTACACATATCCACACGATAGCAGTATTATAATTGAAGGAAAGTTTGTTAAAGCTGACGGAACTGAGCTGACAGAATGAGGCGAAAATATTTTAGCGAATAACGGGTTTGCTTTTCTGTTTGATGAAATTCGATATGAATTATTTGGACATAAAATAGACGAATGTAAAAATGTTGACATTGTTAGTACAATGAAAGGTTATGTTTCAATTAAAAATTATGAAAAAAATAAATATAATCATTGTGGGTGGTTTAATAAAAATGTTGTTAATTCTAAAGGTGTATTTATAGTTTCTGTTCCTCTAAAATTATTACTTGGATTTGCTGAAGATCATAAAACTGCGATGATAAATGTATCTCGAGAACTTATACTCATGAGATCTCGAAGTGACGCTAATTCTTATATTAATACTACTGACTTAAAACTATCTACGATTAAGTGGCGAATGAAACATATCTTTCCAGAAGTTAATAAAAAATTAGAACTTTTAAATATATTAAATAATCAAATACCTTTGCATATTATTTTTAGTTCTTGGACTTTGCATACAAATCCAGCAGTATTAAATACCACTAAACATGATTGGACAGTAAAAACTTCACCAAATCTAGAGAAACCTCGTTTTATAATTGTAGGTTTTCAAACGGACATAAATGGAAACAGTAATAAAAATTCAAGTGAATTTAATCATTGTAATTTGAGATGTATTCAACTATATCTAAATTCACAATGTTATCCATATCAAAAACAGAACGAAAATTTCACTGATAATAAATATGAATTATTTTATGATGCGTACACTAAATTTCAAACATCATATTATGATGATAATATGAATAGCCCTTTAATTAATTTAGTTGATTTTAAAAATAAATATCAATTATTTATAATTGATTGCTCTAAACAAATGGAAACAATTCAATCGAATGGGATAAATATTAAACTTGAATATGAAGCACATTCAAATTTTCCAGATAAAACACAAGCGTTTTGTTTAATAATAAACGATAAAGTATTTGAATATATTCCTCTTATAAACAATGTAAAAGAAATATTATAAATATTGTGTGTTTTACTTGCACACAGTTTTAGTTGATTCAGATGGAGATAAAAAATATGTGAGGTTGCCACACCTAAAATGCTGGCAGTGAACAAATATATATAAAACTTGTATACATTGAGAATGAGTGCGAGAGAGATTAAATTAATTTGTGATAAGCGACAACGGAAGCAGTTTCAAGATAGTAGAAAAAATATTATTCAAATTCATGTTTTGTTCAACATATAAAGAAATGCACTACATAATTAAATCTTTCACACAATTTGGGTGTAGCGGACTCACATAAGCAAAGTATTTGAATATATTTCACTTATAGATAATGTAAGGGGGGAAATATTATATGTTTTACTTATATAGTTTTAGTTGATCTTGAATTTCAGATCAGTAAACATGTTTCAAATAATTTTATTATTAATTAATTGTTTCTTAGCATTATGTGATGATAATATTGATAATGATGTAGAAGTATTTTTATACACCTACGGATATTTGAATAATAGTAATGTGAATTTGAACAGTCCTACAGATGATTCATTACGGGATGCTTTAAAAAAATTTCAAGAAAAATATAATTTAGAACAAAAAGATGGGTCAATAAATGTTGAAACACTTAACTTCATTAAACAACCAAGATGTGGTGTATCCGATATTTTAGATTTTAATATAGATATTAATCATAAATGGTATAATAATGTTATAACTTGGAATATAAGGAATACAAATTTATTAGATGTTGCAAAAAAGGCATTTATTATATGGTCAAAACATGCAAATATAACATTTAATAATAAAGAAAAAAATTATGATGTTAATATATTAATTAGCTATGGGAATAAAAGACATTTTAATGTAGCATATCAGAAATCTACTTATATGTCCAGATAATTTTGATGGTCCAGGTGGAACACTTGCTCATGCATCAATGCCTAATGCACAACAACAAATTTGTGAAATACATACAGATCAAGATGAAAATTGGGACTATTATGGGCTATCTTATAGTGAAAATAATTTTTCATATTTCATAGTATTGGTACTTGAAATTGGACACACGTGAGGACTATATCATTCTAATGATAGGAATTCAATAATGTATCCATATTATAAATTTCATTCGTTTACAAATTTCGATATTTCTCAAGATGATATAGACGCAATTGTAAGTTTGTATGGAATAAGGGAAATAACACAACCACCACCACCAACAACAACAACAACAACAACAACAACAACAACAACAACAACAAAAACACGACGACCAACAACACGACCAACAACACGACCAGCAACACGACCAACATCACAACCAACACCTGCAGCACCACCAAATATATGCGATTTAAATATTTCTGAAATAAAAACATTTTTAATTATTAACCAAAATTTATACATTTTTTATAAAAATTGGTTTTGGACTAAAAATTTGGAAGATAATTCCATGATTTATAATGCGAAATCTTTAACAGACTGGTTATCATTTTTACCTAAAAATTTCAAAAAAATTGATGCCATATATCAAAGACCCAGTGATAATATTGTCATGTTTTCCGATGGTAAAATATATAACATTAAATATCCATCACTTGAACTTGATGTTCAATTATATGTTAGAAATAATAATAGAAATATAACATCAGCGCTAAGTACTTATAAAGGAAATTCTTATTTATTTTATAATGATGATGTTTTTTCAGAAATTAATGATTGTAATTATTCTGTTAAGAGACATGGCTACAATTATAAAATATTTCCTGATATACCTAAAGATTTTGAAAGTGTTTTTCGGTACACAAATGGAATGTTATATTTCTTGAAAAATAATAAATATTATACATATAACGAATTTTTAAATACTGTCTGTGAAGTTGGTACATTTAATCTATCATTATTTAATATAGAATGTCCATCGAAACCTATGTATAAACAATTAGCAAATGTGTTAACAAAACTATTATCTTATTATGAAAATATGTAATAATTGAAAAATAATAAATAAAATCAAAAATATGAAGTGTGTGTTATTTTGAAGTTGAAGCCCCTCGTGGAACTCCGGAATCCGAATCCCCAAGTGTCCCACTACACCTTTTTTTCTTAGTAGTAGTGGGGATATATAGTTATATAAAGCGCAAATTATGAATTTTTAATTATTCTGAAAGTAAAAATATCGTGTGCAGTTACAAAAAAACTAGTAAGTTAATTTTTTCTCATTTTTTAAATAAATTTATTACTTTTTTTTGAATTATTAATAGTACAAAAATGGACAAACTCAACAACATTGGAAAAAGCAATTATAAAAAATTTTAAAAATTGATAATTTTGAATTAAATAAAAAATTCTTAATACATGAAGTCAAAATTGTTAATGGAAGATTTAGACCATCTATTTTATTAGATTTGGGAGAATGTGTTACATTTTTACCTAAAAGATTTAATGTTGTGGAAGAACAAGAACTGAAGGAGACCTTATTAAATAAATAAATACATCTCAGTTGTACAAGCCGAGGACGAGGAGGAGGAGAAGAATGAAGAGGGCGTATCAGCTACGGACCGAAAAAATATTATATTTACAGAAAATTGAAATTTAAATAAAATGTAAATGAAATTATAATAAATATATATATATATATATATATATATATATATATATATATATATATATATATATATATATATATATATATATATATATATATGTCAGTGAAATATTGTTTTAATACATTTCCTATCCTAACACTTAAAAAATATATTTTTGAACTAACTATATCTACCATGAACAAAGTACATACTATACATTCAAATGTGATAAGGTAAGTATAGATAATATATATGTGTGTGTGTATCACAGTGTTAGTCGCATAGAACGTTTCTAAACGGAAACATGGCATCCGTAAGTGAATTAAGTGATAATGTTGTGACAACAATCGGTGAAGCTATAAAAATTATTAAAACCAAAGATGAAGCTGAAACTTGGAAAAAATATACAAATAAATTTATTTTACTCATTTCAAAATGTATTACGAAAAAAATGGCAAATGAAAGCTTAAGTAAATTAGAAAGATATTTAACTATATTGAAATTTTAACGGGAGAAACTTTAAAAAATTAGTGTGAAAACTGGTGCGGGTTTAAAAGTAAATAAAAAATTAGTGTGGCAAGATGTAAAATCTGTTTTTAATAATAGATTAAAAACTGGTGTGATCATAAATTACAGTGAAATAAAAGATCCAGCAATATTTTTCAAAAAAGCATTAACCAAACCATATTTAAAAATCGAATTAAAATGTGTTTAAAAGAAAGTATTTTAAAAGTGAATGTGATATTTAGTGCTGATTTCATTTTACCATCAACAGGAAGCACAGAGATAAAAACATTTAATACGCGGAATGAAATTATTGATAATTCTACAAACATTATTGAATGGTATAAAAATAATGTTATGAATAATATTTTACGAGATCTTGAGGAATTTCAAGAAAGAGACTCTGGATGGGCGTTGAATGAAATTATGAACCTAAAAGTAAACATCAATACATACAGACCAATTACATTAGCTGGTTATGTAGATTTACCTAAAGATATTAAACTTAAAAAAGCCATTATTCAACCGTCTTAAAATATGAAGGTATTAGTTTCCCTATGAAATTGAAAGACATTGAGAAATTTGAAGAGATGAATGAACTAAATATAAACGTTTACACACTAGAAGACATCAGTAAGGAGAAGAAGAATGAAGTTGTACCGGTTAAATTGTCGACAAAATCATATGAAAAAACAATTCATTTACTTATGTTATACGCGAATGGGGAAGAAGAAGAAGAAGACGACGACGATAATGATATGGAAACTGATAATATAATTGATAAAATAAAATCACCAAGAAATTATCATTTCATGTGGATTAAGAATCTGTCAAGACTATTAGGAAAACAAACTAATAATTGTGGCAGTAAAATGTTATATTGTGGTAGATGTTTAAATCATTTTAAAACGCAACGTACACTAAAAAACATGTTGAAAATTGTTTTAAACAAAATACATGCAGAATAACAGTGCCTGAGGAGTCTAATAAAATATTAAAATTCAAAAATTATAAATACCAAGAGAAAGTACCATTTGTCATATACGCCGACATTGAGTCAATATTGAGTAAAGTAAATGATACAAGTAATCACAACACAGTCATTCAAAACAAACATATCCCATTCAGTATTGCATATTATTTGAAATGTGAGTATGATGATAGTTTCTCAGAATTCAAAATTTTTAATGGTACAGACTGTATTAAACAGTTCTCAAATAGATTAGAACATATCGCTCATATTGTAAACAAAGTTATCAAAAATATTATACCTATGGATTTATCAACTGCAGAAGAAATCAATTATGCAAATAGTACAGTATGCCATATTTGTGAAGAAATTATTGAAGAAAATGATATTAAAGTTAAAGATCACTGCCATTTTACTGGAAGATTCAGAGGAGCTGCTCACCAAACTTGTAATTTGAATTATAAAAAATCACATGTAATACCTATCGTGTTCCACAACTTGTCAGCTTATGATGCTCATTTTATTATAAAATCAATTGCCAAAGACATAAAAGGTAATAAAAATCTTCTTCCAATTAATAAAGAGCGATATATTTCAATGACTAAGTATGTAAAATATACTAAAATTCAACTGAGATTCATCGACTCCTACCGTTTCATGGTCAGCAGTTTGGACAAATTATCTTCACACCTAACAGACGCAGAAAAATCGATTACAAAGTCTTTTTGTAATAGCCAAGAAGAATTCCAGCTACTCATAAGAAAAGGGATATTTCCTTATGAATATATAGGTATGTTATTACTTTTATAATTTTATAATTTATTTACATTTTGTTTGTTTATTTAGATTCTTGGGAGAAGCTGAATGAAGAACAGCTACCTGCAATTGAACAGTTCTACAGTTCCCTCAGAGGAGAAACTGTCAGTGAAGTAGATTATCAACACGCTCAAAACGTTTGGTCAACATTCAACATAAGAACAATAAAGGAATATGCGTACTTATATTTAAAAACTGACGTTTTACTTTTAAGTGATGTGTTTGAAAATTTTCGGCAAAGTATTTAAATTAGATGCATTACATTATTATACTGCCCCCGGTTTAGCATTTGATGCAATGTTAAAATATACACAAGTAAAGCTAGAACTATTAACAGATATTGATAAAATTTTATTTATTGAGAAAGGAATACGTGGAGGTCTCTCACAATGTTCTAATCGGTATGGCAAAGCCAATAATAAATATATGGGTGAAAAATATGATTCCAATATTGATGAATCATATTTAATGTATTATGATATAAATAATTTGTATGGAGTGAGTATGTTTTTACCATATGGAAATTTTGAATGGGTAAATGAATTAGATTTTTTCAAAATTGGCATTATGAATATTAGTGAAACATCAAGTATGGGTTACATTTTGGAAGTTGACTTAGAATATCCTACCAACTTACACAAAATTCACAATGATTTACCACTATGCCCAGAGCATTTTACTCCACCGATTTCCAAACAACCAAAATTAATTGCAAATTTACATAATAAAACAAAATATGTAATTCATTATGAAAATTTGAAACAGTGTTTAAAATTAGGTATGAAGTTAACTAATATTCATAGAATTTTGAAATTTAATCAAAGCCCATGGCTAAAAAAATATATCGATTTAAATACTTCACTGAGGCAAAAATCTAATAATGAATTTAAGAAAATTGTTTACAAATTAATGAATAACAGTGTATTTGGTAAAACGATGGAAGATGTGCGAAAACATAAAGAAGTTAAATTAGTTACTCACTGGGGTGGTATGCTAAAGCATATATATCTCAGCCAAATTTTCATAGCTGCACAATATTAGATGAAGATTTAGTTTTAATAGAAATGTCAAAAAAATACATTGTTTTTAATAAACCCATTTATGCAGGTTTTGCCATATTAGATTTATCAAAATTATATGTATATGATTTTCATTATAACTTTATTGTTGCTAATGTGGGTGATAGAGCAAAACTTCTGTATACTGATACTGACAGTTTAATTTATCATTTTCGCAATTTCGATATATATGACTTCATGAGAGAGAATATTTCAAAATTCGATACTTCTGATTATAGTAGTGACAATATTTATAATATGCCAAGAGTAAATAAAAAAGTATTAGGCCTTATGAAGGATGAAAATAATGGTAAAATTATGTCAGAATTCATAGGCCTACGATCAAAAATGTACACTTATAAAATTTTTGAAAATGAAAATGAAAAAATTAAAAAAACTGCCAAGGGAATCACTTCCACCACATTAAAAACAATAATTTTTAATGACTTCTATAATTGTTTATTTAGTAATACTTTAGTATACAAAAATCAATATACAATCAAATCAATAAAACACAATGTCCATACTGTTAAACAAAACAAATTAGCTTTAAGCCCTCACGATGATAAACGTGTTATAAATTACTTATATACAGACACACTCCCGTGGGGGTTTAAACATTTAGAATAAATAACTTTTTCAACATATTAGTACTCATGTTTTACTCAATCATATAAATATCCTGTTATACAAATAAGTAACTCATTTCTAAAGTTGTATATAACCTATCAACATGTCATCTGAAAACATACAATTTGAGAGTGAAAATAAAACTGAAGAACTTGATAGAACAATTGTAGCGATACAAAATAAAATTAACGAAATTGACAGAAGATCTATGCTGAGACAAAAGAAAATTGATAAAAAGATGTAGAGAGAAAGAAAATCAACTTTAAAAATGTACATTTTGTGAAGAAATTGAAAATGTAAGTTAAAATAATTCAATTTACATAACAAAATAAATAACATTATTTTATTTACAGCCAACAAACTCATTTGCGTCTCATGATCCTCGCAGCAAGGAACTGAACCAAGAAGAAAAACTTAAGGAAGATTTTCAGATCCTTGATGATTTATTGCGTCTGAACAATGATGTACGTCAAACTTTTCTGAACCAAGAAGAAAAACTTAAGGAAGATTTTCATATCCTGTATGATTCATTGCGTCTGAACGATGATGTATTGCAAACTTTTAAAAAAGAAAATAAGTGGTGAAATAAATAATATAAAAAATGTATTAACAGTATAAATAAATAAATATGTTGCATTTTTTATTATGTACAGTTATTTTACTCAATCATATAAATATCCTGTTATACAGATAAGTAGGTCATTTCTAAAGTTAGAACTATTAACAGATATTGATAAAATTTTATTTATTGAGAGAGGAATACGTGGAGGTCTCTCTCAATGTTCTAATCGGTATGGCATTAACATGTAACATGTATATATATATATATATATATATATATATATATATATATATATATATATATATATATATATATATATATATATATATATATATATATATATATATATATATATATATATATATATATATATATATATATAATTAGAGTTAAAAAATCTCGGGAATCGGTCAGGGCTCAAATACTAGTTGTTATTACGTACTTATAGATAAAAAAAAAAAAAAAAAAAAAAAAAAAAAAAAAAAAAAATGTATAAATCTTCCAAAGTAACAAAACATAAATATTTAAATGTTGATAGAAGAAAACCGGTACTGCAGACAGTGTTTTGCGTTCAATTTCTTAATACTTAATACTTTTCTTTCCCTGATGAAGGACACAATTAATGTCCGAAATATTGGAATTTTTGAAATAAATTTAAGTACGTAATAACAACTAGTATTTGAGCCCTGACCGATTCCCGAGATTTTTTAACTCTAATTATACTACAAACGGTCGATAACATTTTTTCTATTATATATATATATATATATATATATATATATATATGAGACCTTCATTCGAAAATATTTCTTAGTTATCACTTGAACTCACAGCTGACAAGAAGTATGAGTGTTGATAAATTTAATCACTATTTACCAAATTCTTATAGATCACCTAGGCGTATTGGTTTTGATAAAACTACAAATGGTGATTTTAATATAAAGAATAAACGGTTAGTTAATGTTGGAAATTGTAGAGACGAAAAAGACGCTTGTAATAAAAGTTATGTAGAGTCATTAGTGAATGATGTAGTCAAGCAAATGAATAGGAAATTTAATCAACTTGAAAATGAAAGCAACACAACGATTAATCAAATATCACATAATATCAAATTATTAAAAGAAGAAAATAAGGAAAATATATCGAATAATATATTTCAAACCAATAAAAAAATTGATAACATGCCTGATATAATATCAAGTAGTGTTAACGAAAATATAATTTATTTGAAAGAGCAAATTTCACAATTACAAAATAATATTATGTCTAATATCAAGGAAAATTTCAAAAAAGACACATTAAATACTATGGAAATAATTCACACAAACTTATCACAACTTCGACAAATTATTATTACTAATATACAGTTAAAACAAAATTTAGAAACATTTGAAATATTAAATAATAATAATAGTGATAATACAAGTTATATTATACATTTTGATGGTACAATAATTCAAATTAAAAATAATATTACCAACACAGCGGCATCATGTGATGTTTATTTAAATGGAAAATTTACAATTTTAAATAATAAAGAAATAAAAAAATATGATAAAATTCAATTTTATCCTCGCAAGTCAGTGAAATATTCTCATGTATATAACATAGAACTTACAATTGAAACAAATGTTATAAATGATAAGAAAAAAGAGATAAGAGTATAAAAATAACACAGAAATCTGTACAACAACGCATTCATTGTAATCAAGTGACACTGTAAACAACATAAAAAATGGTTTATAAAATAATCGCGTTAGATATTATTGAAATTGCGAATAAATTAAATCAGTTTTCTGAAGAAACATATGCAAATTATAAACATATTATTAATACATCCACAGACTATCGTGATAAAGATCAATTATTAGAAATTATTGGAAAATATGCCTCCGTAGCATATTTGTGTGGTGAAATAAGTGAACAACGTTTTAAAAATTTAATAAAACTCTTCGATGGCTATCAATTGGAAAAAATATGGTTTGAATTACCATTAAAGTTTAAACTAATGAAAAACATCTTTCAACGTTTGCCCTTTGTGAATCATTACAATTTACCGACAGATATCTCACACTCACATATTGATGGCCCACCTCCAAACATAGGAAATTGTCCAGCATGCTTTTTTATAAATTTTGATTTTGAAGAATAAAATTATGTTTTAAATAGTTCTGTATATATAATAAAAAAAATAAAAAATCTTGTAAATAAAATATTATTTTATTTCAAAGTCCCATTATCTAATTCCTAAATATCTTACAGGTACACACAGAGGTAAGTTGCAATATTTTAATAAAAAAGTTTATTTACATTTTATTTTATACATTTTTATTGACAATAATAAAATTTATTTCATTATTTTTTCATGAAATGTATACACTTTTCCTAATCCTGTCCAGTATGAGCATGATGTCTTGTAGCAAGTAATAGTTCCTTCAAAACTCGTTGTCGGTGGTATATATGGCCAACAATTCTTTCCTTTACAACCTGGACATTTTTTTGGTAACCCATTACATTGAGTGTCTGTACAAAATTTGCACGTCATCATCGTACAAAATTCAAAAATACAATAATTCAAGTACATGTAATACTTCAAATTTTAAATAAATTTACACCTTTTATATTCGAAGTTAACTTCGAAGTTGACTATCCGGATACGGATCTGGACGCGTACTTCGAATCCTTTTTGAACTTTCGCGCGCGCGCGCGCAAGCATCGCAACGCCATGAGTGCGAGCATCGCAACGCCATGAGTGCGAGCATCGCAACGCCATGAGTGCGCGCTTTTCGCGCGCTATTTTTTATTTTGCGCGCGAAATATTACAACACATTGCGTCAGATTTTTTTAAACCAGATTTCCTCATGCACAACTGCGTGGAAGCGCCCCCACAAGCCGCCATGAGCGCGCGCATCGCAACGCCATGACCGCAAGCTATTTTTCGCGCGCAATTTTTTATTTTGCGCGCGAAATAAAAAATTGCGCGCGAAATATTTTTTTTACCAAATTTCCTCATGCACACGTGCGTGATAACAAACCAAATTCGCGGAAATACGCCAAATTCAAGATCCAGAATGTACGCCCACCGGATGCCCCGATAACACATGATTACGTCATCTGATGTGTGCATGTCTTGCTTACGTCATCGGCGACTTCTCTATGCTGTTTCTGGACCAGGAAGTCGACATCCGACTTCCTGGTCCAGACTCATCCTATTAACCCTACTCACTTGGCTTAAAAATATATTTAATTAAACACACAAAAACTCCGATAAAGAACACAAATATAAAAGATTAAACTTACACTTATCGTTCCAACTAACTTAAAATACAAAATTCTACAAAAATATAACACAGTCGTGGCTCGATTTAGGAAGGGATGAATTAGGGAGCGGCACTTAATCATGACATAGAAGCACTAAAGAGCACTTGGCTTAAAAATATATATATATTTAATTAATCACACAAAAACTCCGATAAAGAACACAAATATATATATATATATATATATATATATATATATATATATATATATATATACTTAAAATTTACGCTCAAAAGCGTAATGTTCGTAGCAACGGGCTACATCTTGGACTTATCTCGAGCTCTGCTGCCGAAGAACTATCTCAGACGCCCAAAAATCTATGGATCGTCTGGCCTAAAGGGTGCAGGGGGATGCAGATGACCTCTGAACTTTTGTATCTAAAAATAACTTAAGATAACAAAAATACAGAGCGTAGCATATGCAAGTCATCTTGCTACAACACGTATACAGTATTTTTCAACTTCAAAATGACATTTCATAGCTAAGATGCGGCAAAATACAAGTTTTGGGTTGGTTTAATTCAGCCGTAGTAATGGGGAAAAGAGTGAAATAGACAAAAAAAGTAAAATCGAAAGTACTCTAGGAAATCGGAAAAACGTAGACGGGCCGCTTAACTCACGGTAAGTTGCATGTATTGACTCAAGAAATGTAAAAGTTTTCTTTATTTAGTTTAGTTTAATAGTTTTTACCGACGACCGATTTCGGTGGGACGCAAGAAGGGCTATGGTTTCTTTATTTAGTTTATTTTAAATAGAGTATCTACAAAAAACCGAGTTCGCTGGGACTTAAGAAGGCTAAAATAAATGACAAACGTCGGCCACCATTTTAAATAATTTTATTAATTAGGTAGCCCTAATCCAGCCCTTGAATTTGATATCAAACTCGATATGATTTTTTGATAAAACAAATAATAATAATAATAATAATAATGCAGTTTATTTTTGTGATGTAAAAAAATACATATAAAAAGCGTCATAAACATATAAACTAAGAACGATGCCAAAATTCCTCCATTGTATAAAAACAATTTTCTACAAGGAACTCTTTCAGTTTCTTTTTAAAACTTAAAATATTATTACACTTTAAAATATCATGTGGAATATTGTTAAATATGTCCACGCCCATGACATCGGGAGAATTCCGAGTACAATTATATTTTACTATAGGTTTTCGTAGTTTCCCCTTGTTTCTAGTGTCTTTATCGTGTATGTTACTTTGATAAATGAAATTATTTTTATTTTTATATACATATAATCCCACCTCAAGTATATATAGACATGTAATTGTTAAGATATTAAGCTTTTTGAAGTGTGGCCTACAAGATTCTGAATAGGATATGCCAGCTATGATTCTGACGATTTTTTTCTGACATATAAACACTGGTTTAATATGCGGGGATGAGCCCCAGAAACGTAAAGCGTAGCGTAATCTAGATTCGACCACTGCATGGTAGAAGATTAAAAGTTGATGATGGTTTAATTTAGTTTTAAGGTATCTTATTTGAAAACAAACTGCACTAAGTCTAGAAACAACATATTCGCAGTGGGATCTCATATTTAGGTTTTTATTTATCATCATACCTAAAAGTTTGGTATCGTCAGTTTGTTTTATTGGGTTATCAGCTACTGATATGTCGGTATTTTGAGAATTTACGTTGTGAAAACGAACAAAATTAGTTTTGGTGTGATTTAGAATAAGTTGGTTTTTGCTACACCAACTTGAGAGTGTGGAAATGACATCATTAAACGACTGAGTTAAGTTGTCATTGTCTTTGTCCGATATAATGACCGTGACGTCATCTGCGAACATTGTAGCCATACCAGAACTGCCTAGCTCATCAAACAAGTCGTTGATGTAGATGCAAAAAAGAACTGGAGCAATAATTGTACCTTGTGGCGCCCCCACCCCCACCAATACTTTATCAGAATTTGATTTCTCTCCGACGGGATTCATCAGACTGACGTACTGTTCTCTATTGTTTAGGAAAGTTTGAATCCAGCTAAGGGGTATTCCTCTGACACCAATTGATTCAAGTTTTTGGATTAATAAAGCATGGTCAATGCAGTCGAATGCCTTACTAAAGTCGCAAGAGATCCCTATGGGGCATTCATTATTTTCGAGTTTTGTAGTAATTTGATTTATTAGAGTTTGTAAGGCATCCAAAGTTGATCTGTTTCTACGGAAGCCAAACTGGTTATTGTTAATTATTTTTTTGTCATCTAAAAATTCTAATAATCTTTGCAAAAAAGCATATTCAAAAATCTTAGAAAATATAGAAGTGATCGAGACTGGCCTGTAGTTATTTGCAATAAATTTCTCTTTACCTTTGTGAATTGGTATGACTCTTGATAATTTTAACTTATTGGGAAAACATCCCGATTGAAGGGATAGATTTACCAAATATGTTAGCGGTTTTATAAGATACTCGACTGCATTTTTAACCAGAAAACAAGGAATCTCATCTGGTCCTGCGGATTTCTTGTTTTTTAGTTTATTGATCAGTAACTGGAGTAATTCATCTTCACAAAAGGGAAACAAGAACATATTTACGTTATCACAATTTAAACTACCAGCATTATAAACAGCTTCGTCGGTATTTTGTGGTAGTGAATCAATTAACATCAGAGGAGCACTCGTAAAAAAATCGTTAAAAATATTTGCCACTTTGGTTTGGTCATTTATCACACCATCATCAACCTTTAATATTATACCAGATTCTGCAATCTTTTCCCCATTGATGACGTTCCAAACACTTTTCGAAATATTATCCGACGAGAATATTTTATTTTGATAAAAAAGTTTCTTGGTTTCACGCACAAGGGTCATGTGCTGCTTCTTTTTATGTCTATATATATCGTTGAGCCTGGGATAATTTTTCATGAGGAGAAATAAAGATTTTAAATTTGCACTAGATTGTTTTACTTTATCGTTTATCCAATCACAAGTCATCTTATTTGTTGTGATTCTCTTCATAGGAAAATTAATTTCGAAATAGTACTGAAATATATCCGAAAAACAGTTAAATGCTTCATTTATATTTGAGTATTCATAGATTTTGTCCCAGTTTTCGGTACTAATATCATTGATAAATTTAATAACACTGGAATGGTCGAAAATTCTCCCATACTTCATGCGCGTGAGCTTCTCATTATTTTGCAATATTCCACTATTAATAAAAATAGTGCTGTGGTCAGAGATTATATTTTCTGAAACATTACATCTAACATTATTCAAATTAGTGTAGACATGATCTAAACTGTAAGAGTTCCGTGTAGGATTGCTTACCATGTTAAACATATTATATGATTTTAGAAGATTACATAAGATATTATATTTGTTATAGTCCCTAGAAGGGTCGATATTAAAGTCTCCTACTAAAATAACATTAAAGTTAGGTTTACATATGTAATCCAAAACATTGTTAAGAATATAAATGAAGTTGTCGAAGTTATTACCCGTACAAGGAGATCTGTAGCAGTTAATTATAATAACCGTGGTATTGGAACTTGGAGTCCATTTTAGCGCACAGATTTCAATGAGTTTATCACTGCAATACTTTGAGAGGTCTATAGGATCTGTTCGTAGGCCGTTCAGGCTCCAAATTCCAACTCCTCCGCCTTTGATATTATTTCTGCAATAATGAGATATAAGATTAAAATTATCAAAAGATATATTATATACCGTCAAGTTTTGAGCCCACGTTTCCGTCAGACAAATAAATTTAAGCTTATTCATATTTACTAGATATTCACTTTTTATTAGGTCAGTTTTGATGGGAGTCAAAGCTTGACAGTTAAGTAATAATATGTCTGAATTTATCATGTTTTGGTGTTCTGTCTCTGTCGTTTGTGAAAATAACGGGAAACGAACGCACCGTAAGGCCATTTATTAGCACAGAGAATTTTTTCAAAGTTCATTAAGTTCACTGTAACTTTAAAAGACATGTAGTGTTGTGGATTTTTGGAGCTGACTTCCTCACATGTAATTTCAGGATACTCTTCTTTTAAATGCGCCATCATATCTTCAGGTTTGGTTCCTGGTTTGATGCGAGACACAAGAATAAATGCTTTCTTCGGTGCTACTGTTATATTGGGCAGACTATGAGAGTTCCCAATTATAACATTTTTTGAAATAGTTTTTTTATTGCTAGATTTTTTAATTGCATCTGACCATTTTAAATTGTTGGAGCGTTCAAGACTCGTTGTTTGGCTTACAATCGAATCATTTGTTATAATGGTAGCTTCCTTTGAATTGTCAAGATTTATTATTGGCCTTGAAGTGCTGTCAGTTGACATGTCGGAATGTGTCGCTGTCGCTTGCGGACTAGTGGTTTGTAGAGAATTTTTGTTTATTTTCGAGGTTTTTTCCGTACTGACTTCACTTTTGTTATTGTTCTTATAGTTAGCCGAATAATTTGTAGATGGCACTAATTGTTTATTTTTAATCTGATTTTGTAGCAAATTTATGATTAGTGATTTATCATGAATAATAACGCATTTGTCACTGATTATAGTGTCTTTTTCTTGAATTATTTGTTTAAGATAATCCAATTCCCTGCGTAGTTCGTATATTTCTGCCATTGGATCTGGTACATAAGCACGTGAATCAACAAAGTCGTCCTCGTTCTCCCTGCAACATTCTGTTTCAGAGTCTCTAATAATAAAACCCTTCCTTTCACAACAATTTTTGTGAAGAACACTATCACAGTTTGTACATTTGACAATGACAATCCTTGGTCGCCATTTTCAACAATTTTATAAAGTAGTGCTCACCTGACCGATTTATATTATTTTATTAATTAGGTAGCCCATTTTCAACCCTTTAATTTGATATCAAACTTGATATAATTCTATATTGTTTTTAAAAAAAAAAATGGCAAACGTCGGCCAGCATTTTAAATAATTTTATTAATTAGGTAGCCCTTATCCAGCCCTTGAATTTGATATCAAACTCGATATGATTTTTTGATAAAAACAAATGACAATCCTTGGTCGACACTTTCAACAATTTTATAAAGTAGTGCTCACCTAACCGATTTAATAGTATATTATTTAACGAGCATATAACCATTATATGCGAGTCAAATACTATACTTTATCTACAACTACTTGTAAATAAACTTGGTGTTGTATAATTTACCTATTTACATCTGTCATCGATTAACAAGCAACAATCATTACGCTTACTACAACTCTGAGAAAATGCTTGATAGAATAATTTATTTACTTACTAAATTAATGTACAATTAATACAATTTGTGAAATTCATAAAAATATCAAAATTTACTGTTTTTAGCAATGGTAGAAACACACAAATGAGCAACAAATCTAATGACACCGCTTTTGCTGCTTCTCGTATCTCTAGAGGTGAACATATAATTTCACTACTTACAATATCCATAATTTACCTTCTTTACGACAATACGATACTATTTGTTGCAGTTAAATGGTTTGTTGTATCAATCAACCACAGATAACCTTACTTATTATCTGTCATCGACCAACAAACTTCAGACAAATGCTTGCAACTCTAAGAAAATACTTGCTTGCTATTGGTTGGATCAAGCGTGGAATATGAAATTTCATATTACACAGCGTGTAATATGAGGCACATTTTGTATTTGGACTTAGATATAAAATGGAGCTATTATTTAATAGTTGTTGTAGATAAATTATTTTATTAATTAGGTAGCCCATTGTCAGAACTTTATTTGATATGATTTTTTAATAAAAACAAATGACAATAATTGTCATAATAATTATTGTCATAATAATTATTATTGTTGGTCGCCATTTTCAAAAATTTTATAAAGTTAGTGCTCACTTGGTAGTTTCATTTAATATCAAACTCGATATTGTTCTACATAATATTTTTTTAATGCAGGTCGTCAACTTTCAATTTTAACAGTTTTATAAAGTATCTACCTAGTGTTCCTGTAACCCTTTACTTTAGCATCAAACTCCATGAATTTGTGATACTTTCCGGTGAAAAAGTTCCTTTTTTGCTTTTTTATTGTCAGATAATGTTAATAATTTTTTCTTTGAATGTACCTAAACTTCTGACATCTTTTGTTGGGGCTGTACTTGAAATGGCTGTCAAAATAAAATAAAATTTAAAAAATTGTGTGTGTGTCAGCTCCGACGCACGACTGGAGTTTACTCCTTAAATACGATTGTCTTTGAATATGCAATAGGCAAAGATGGTAAATAAACGCATCTCTTATAATACTGAAAGCATGTATGTATTTTTATTCTATTTACATTTTTCATATTGATTCGGTAAAGTATTATACAGTTTCAATAGAGAATTGTGAAGCGAGCAGAGGTTGTAAAAGGATGGGAATGGCGTGTATAGCGGCCGGTATATATTCAGTTTGCGTTACAAAAGTTTCAGTTGTAAACATAATGTGGACGAACGAGCAACGCGCTTTTGCCGTTGAAGCATACATACGCGGAAACGAGTCTATAATCGCCGCCCAATGCGCGTTCCGTATTCGATTCCAAATTCTCCGTAGTCAAGCAGTTCCGGACCGAAAATCGATTACGTTCTGGGTAAAAAACTTTCGGGAAACAGGATCTGTTGTCAGGAAGAGAGGTGGACGACCTCGAACTGCTCGAACACCCGACAACAGATCCTGTTTCCCGAATTTTTTACCCACAACGTAATCGATTTTCAAACCGGAACTGCTTCACGACGGGGAATTTGGAATCGAATCGAATCGTCAAGTAGTTCCGGACCGAAAATCGATTACGTTGTGGTAAAAAACTTTCGGGAAACAGGATCTGTTGTCGGGTGTTCGAGCAATTCGAGGTCTATAACTTTCATTATTCACTTCACTGTATATGAATATAATTATTGTTAACAATAAATATACATACAATTCACCTTTATCAATTCACCACATCAATTCTATTATCTGAATGAATGCTTGACACAGCTACACAAGTATATAGAACCTACCTTACATAAGTTATACATTAATTATCAATCTATTAAACATCATTCCTGGTGGGTTGTTACGTATTGTCATCATTATCATTACTAATAATTAATAATAAAAATGTTACGCTTTTAGTTAACGTTTAACGTTTGATTTCACTCCTCATAAAATTTCAATACCGGGCACCTTATATGAAAATCGATTCTTAAGGAGTAAACTCCAATAACAAATGATTAATAAAATTTTTGAAAAACCAGCAGTAAAACATAACAAACAGAAGTAAATGATTTTAAGTATTAAAAGCTAATTTGAAGATTTTCTAATGTAAAGGCTCCCAAATTTTCAAGGAAAAAATCTTCATCTTGGTAAACATCTGCGTATGGTATTATTCTGCATTAGGTATGGCCATAAGAACCATTCTTGACCACCGGACCACCGCACGTCAGATAAGAATTTATGTGGGAATCAAAAATTTTATTTAACAGATATGGCAATATGTAACATTCTTGACCACGTCACATCAGGTAAGAATTTATATGGGAATGAAAAATTTTATTTAATAGGTATGGCCATAGGTACCATTCTTGGCCACCTCACATCAGGTAAGAATTTATGTGGGAAACAAAATTTTTATTTAATAGGTATGGCCATAGGTACCAGTCTTGACCACCTCACATCCGGTAAGAATTTATATGGGAATCTAAAATTTTATTTAATAGGTATGGCCATAGGTACCAGTCTTGACGACCTCACATTAGGTAAGAATTTATATGGGAATCTAAAATTTTATTTAATAGGTATGGCCATAGGTACCATAATTGACCACCTCACATCAGGTAAGAATTTATATGAGAATTAAAAATTTTATTTAATAGGTATGGCCATAGGTGCCATTCTTGACCACCTCACATCAGGTAAGAATTTATATGAGAAACTAAAATTTTATTTAATAGGTATGGCTATACGTACCAGTCTTGACCACCTCACATCAGGTAAAAATTTATATGGGAATCTAAAATTTTATTTCATAGGTATGACCATAAGTACCATTCTTGACCACCTCACATCAGGTAAGAATTTATGTGGGAATCAAACATTTTATTTAATAGGTATGGCCATAGGTACCAGTCTTGACCACCTCACATCAGGTAAGAATTTATATGGGAATCTAAAATTTTATTTAATAGGTATGGCCATAGATACCATTCTTGACCACCTCACATAAGGTAAGAATTTATGTGGAAATCAAAAATTTTATTTAATATGTATGGCCATAGGTACCGTTCTTGACCACCTCACATCAGGTAAGAATTTATGTGGGAATCAAAAATTTTATTTAATAGGTATGGCTATAAGTTCCATTTTTGACCACTCCAATAATAAAAACGTTACAATTTTAGTTAACATTTATGTTTAACGTTTGATTTCACTCCTCATAAAATTTCAATACCGGGCGCCTTATATGAAAATCGATTCTTAAGGAGTAAACTCCAAAAATACTGATATTGATAAAAATACAAAAAAATGATTCTTTCGATTATTAGTTAATATAATTTACAAATTGCTTCTAATATAACTTTAGATATATGCATCTGAAATATCGAATTGTAAACTGTAAACGTCAGTTTGACAGGACATAGCATTGTTTTTTCCCCAAATATGTTAACAATTTTTACCCTGAATGTACTAAAACTTCTGACGTCTTTTTCTGTGACTGTACTTTGTAATGACTGTCAAAATAAAATAATTTTTTTAAAAGTAGTACTAAAATTGATGAAAATATTAAAAATATTTACGCTCCTTCTATTAAAACTCAATATAATTAACAAATTTCTTCTATTAATTATATTAATTAAGAAAAGTGCATTTGAAATCTCGAATTGTAAACGTCAGTTTGACACAATGTAGCATTGTTTTTTATTCAACAGTCAGTTGTTGAACATTTGAGCATTCAAAGCTCTGATGCACTGATGAAATTTCAGTTTTTCATTAATAACTAAAAACAATTCTATCTGGAACATTTAGACCTGGACGCATGGACTCCCTATTAATCCCTTACTATGTATACCAATTTTTAAATCGATAGATTAAACCATTCATTTGTTATTAACGAAAATCAAAAAGTCAGTTTTTCGCATTTTTCTCCTCCTCTATCACCTCGTAAAAAAATCATGAAAATCGGATAATTCGTTCATAACGTTGTGCAGTTGTAAACGCGTTGCTAGTTTGACTAAAAATCAACAACTTTAAGCCTTTTAGTATATAAGATTAAAATTATCTTTATAACCATATATAGCCCAGTCAAAATCGACAATAAATTCGCAAAGCATGATGTATCTCTGATTTTTTAGTATGTTGTTTGGACCCATTAGGTCCAAGTTTCCAACTCTCAAAAAGTTGTGGAAAAAATTTTATACACGAAAAACCGCGAAATTTTCGGACTTTTTTCAGATTCTCCTCTATATCTCCTAATCCATGCATTTTTCGTCGAAAGCTATTCTAAAGACCATTAAATTTTTGACAAAATAAGCCCAACCGGAGCTCTATACGTCTAATAGTTTCCGAGATATGGCACTTTGAAAATAGACCAATTTTTCCAAATATTGCTAATTTTAGTTTTAGACCTTCTTTGAACCGAAATTTCGTCGAAACGATTGATCCTACGAGTAAAACTTGTAAATGTAATTTGTAGACAATTTAATTAGCTTTAAATTAAGGACGTTCACTACCAAATCAAGTTTCTATATATGTTCACCAAATTTTTACTACGTGTTAAGAATGATCTAATACATGCACAGTTAAATTTTTATTAACTTCTGACGTCCAGAAAATGAGATATTCGCCTCGAAAGTCTAGTATTTTAATACGTGAAGTATAGGACGGAGGCTATCAAAACCAACGTTTTAATTGATAGCTTCATTTTGCTTCTATATATTTTAATAAAAAACGAATACAAAGTTGTTCAGTATGTTTAGAATTTTATGTCAAACGACGACAGCGATCTGACGTCCAGTTTCAGAGTAATCGTATTTCAAAATGAACTGTAACAATGACCTCGACAACGAAAAAACTCGACGAAGAGAGGCAGCGGCAACGCTGCACGGTTCATGTTTACATCGCGGGGAGGGAATAAAATTGCGCCAGCACGTGATTGGTAAATCATCAAAATTCAAAATTACATTAAAGTGTCATGTTAGGGGCTTTATACTCCGTAGTTATAATTATTTGGATATGATGACTAAAAAGTAGTATCGAAGTATTGAACTCAACAAAGTATTGTTATTTCAATTTATATTTTATGATTATATGCTGTATTTGAAATAAACATACATAGGTACTTATTAATAAATTAATATTTGGATTTAGTTCTGTAGTATTTTTTATTTTTACACGACTTTCTGAAAATTTGTATCAATCTATACATAGGTACACCATAGATTTATTATTATCTTAATCTATAGTTTATTAGAAATGTAGTTTTATGAACAACTTATAACTAAAATAACAATCTTTGAAAAGTTTATAATAATCAAATAAGTGAATATGTTTGATCTTGTTTACTGGTAATCTTATAAGATTCAAATTCAGGTTTACTTTATAATAATTGTAAAAAAAGAATTGTTCATACTTTTTTTTAAATTATTAAAATTTAAATATTAATTTTCAAATATAAATTAATAATTAACGGCATTCAAGGAGCCTTTATTTGGTTTGGTTTAATTTTTTTTTGTTTAGGTATTTAGTTATTTATCTTCAAATCCAACTAACTATAATTATGAATCCGATAATAGTTTAATTTCAAACCGGGTCAGTCCTATGAAATTAACAATAATAATATGCAAGAATTATTGTTCTCCCTTCTCTTTCGTTCCCAGCGCAACGTTGCCAGCTTGCATTCACACCGCTTCGTAGCTGTGTGAGAGCACACACTATGACACACGGAGTAAAAGAAGTACAGTCAGCTATCAAAATGTTTCTTTAGAAACCGATTATCGTAGCATGCGCTGTATATGTTCAGCGCGATCAAACTTTTGCGCTTGATTGTAGGTAGTGAACGTCCTTAAGCGCAGAGTGGGATCTGTAAGCCTCGTAGTTCTCTCAAAATCTCAAAAAAAACCCATATAAGGTAAAATCGCATTTTCCCAGAATTGTACCTAACCACTTTTTTGTTGCATGAAGTGAGATTTAAACATGCAAAATGTATTATGATCATATAGGAGGTATGTAAATTGAATAATGTAGGTAGGTACCCCTCTTCCAACCCTCTTATGGATCTTCACTCCCTCTTTCACGTCACACTATCCGGTTTCTTATCTTATTTGATATTTTGGCTTAATTAACACCCTAAAAAGTTTTTAAAATAATGTATTTTATAGAGAAATTTTCGTAGAATATAATAAATGAAACCGTAAGTCGATAATTTTATCCCTTCAGAAGTTACAGCACATTAAACACAATTGTTAAAAATTTTTACAAAATTTAATTTTCTTTTGAAGAAACATTTAATATTTTGGCTTAATAAATTAAAAAAAAAAAAAATTTAATACTCTCTCGGAAAAACATTTGAAATTTAGGCTTAATAAACGACCTAGTTTTTAAAATAATGTATCTTATGGAGAAAAGTTCGTAGAATTTAATAAAGGCAACCGGAAGTCGATATTTTTATCCGTTCAGACGTTACAGCTCATTATACACAATAAATATTACAAATTTAAAAATTTCTCAATTTTCTCTTGAAAAAACATTTGATATTTTGGCTTAATAAATACCCAAAAAAAAATATTAAATACTGAATTTTATGGAGAAATGTTCGTAGAATTTAATGTGATAAACCGGAAGTCGATAACTTTATCCGTTTAGAAGTTACAGCACCTTAAACACAATAACTACAAAATATTTGAAAACTTTTCTAAAAAAAAATTGATATTTTGGCTTCATGAATGCCCTAAAAAGTTTCTAAAATAACGTATTTTATAGAGAAATGTTCTTAGAATTTAATAAAAGAAACCGGAAGTCAATAACTTTATTCGTTCAGAAGTTATAGCTCAAAATTACGAAAAAAGCTAAAATTTCTCAACTTTCAATTTTAGGAAAACTGGTCTATTATCAAAGTGCCATATCTCGGAAACTATTAGACCTATAGAGCTCAGGTTGGGCTTATTTTATCACAAACTTAATGGTCCTAAAAGAATAGCTTTCGACGAAAAATGCATGGATTAGGAGATATAGAGCAGAATCTGAAAAAAGGCCGAAAATTTCGCGGTTTTTCGTGTATACAAATTTTTCCACAACTTTTTGAGAGTTGGAAACTTGGGTATACATAGCCCTAATGGGTCCAAACAACATACTAAAAAATCAGAGATACATCATGCTTTGCGAATTTAGCGATTTTTTGTGTCGATTTTGACTGGGCTAATAGCTAAGAATTGACAGCTGTCATTGTACGAATGTAGCAATAAAAACTAAAGGTTAAAATTTTCAAATTATTTTCAGTAATTTCTTGAAATTACATTATGAAACTGAAGTAATGTGTATTAAATAAGATAGTTGTCAGCCGGACAGTTTTTATTTACACTTTCGCTGGGACACACGGTATATACGGGTGTATATTGAAAAGTGAAACATACGCGTTTAACATGGTAAATCAGTTTTTCCGTTCGCATTGCTTCCCTAATTATTTTAGACAAAAATGTTTCAAATAAATGTTGTTGAGCATAAAATTCTACATCCGTATCAGTTTATTTATTTATTTTGGTTGCTTTATAACTGCAGAAATCGAATTTGAAAATACACGGAATAGCGAATTAATAGTAACAGCCATGGATTTAAAAACAGGAGATGAACAAATGCGTACCGTTTTAAACGTCAATGTCAGAATAATAGATTGTCAAAATCATTTATACGTAGGTACTAATAATTATATATATATATATATATATATATATATATATATATATATATATATATATATATATATATATATATATATATATATATATATATATATATATATATATATATATATATATATATATATATATATATTCTCGCTAAGGTCGTTTACTTGTGAGAAGATTCAGCAATCGGTTGGTTGTTTAGGATGTGCAGGTGATTGGCCCACAGCATCCGAGTTCGGTGATGGGGCTGCCACCTCAAGGTCTCCGAACCTGCCCCGGAACTGGTTGGTCGGTTCTTTAAGTTGTAGGTTATACCGCCTAGAGTCGGTCGCCAGAGCCACAATTAGCATTACCCAGGGTGTACCGCGAGGAGGTTGTGGTTGACATTTGAGAGAGTTGAATCTCCCCAGCACCAATTGTTACTAGATCATAATTTAAAATGCTATATCTAGTTTAAAACGGATAATATTTCTCTCAAGCTGAATATATTTTAAAACCGGTCAATTTTTTTCATATGTACTTACTATTTATTTTTTTATCCGTGGGCAACAACTTTTTTTACCGTTGTGCACATTTATTTAAATGGCTGAAAAATCGCACCCTATATTTAATACGGCATTTAAACGTGATAAAATAATCGCAAACGTAAAATTTTAGTTGGAAGTTTATTAAATTTAGGTCAATTATACAAGAAAAATAGCAATAATTTATAATAATATTACAGCAATAAACATAACACAAAATAAGGTGGATAGATGAGATAGATAAACAATTTGATTTTTTTAAATTATTGAATTCAACACAAAAACAAAGACGTCCATGAAAAATATCTTACCTGCATATGTACCTACAAACTTTTCATTCGACATTCTCTGCTTATGGCCAAACCACCGCAGCTATCCTACTTCTACCCTATCAACCACATTTTTTTTACGAATCAGCAGTCTTCATACACCAATTCATGTTTTCCAATTTATAGTTCAACTAGTGTTCAACGATCGCCTAAGTTCAAACAAGTAAAAAATATGAAGTTACTCAAGATTGGTTAGCTCGCTATGAAGGTATGAGCCTGCGAAGCTACGAATGGAATGAAAAGTGAAAAGCGCCATTACGTGAGACGACTGATGATCTGACGAATTACTTGCAAAACCTGTAACTCTGTAACGCGTTCCGCTGAAACCTGTTTCAGTTACAGAGAAGCCGCATAATACCCTGTGCGTGTTCATGCGTGGACTTTGCTAATGCAGATTCGTGATTAATGAAATGTTCGTCCAAAATTATTCGTTGCCGCAATCCGCGTGCAATTATTTTAATAACCTTTGCGCAATAATTCTGACGTCCCTTGGTCTGTAGGATTGATCGATTTGCTTTCAAAGCGTAATGAACGCCGAATGCCGACGGCGGGAATAGGTAAATCGCTGTTCGGTGGATTGGCAAAAGCAAGTCCTTTTTTGCTTTACTATAATATATGTGTTAATAGTATTATTATCTACAAAATACTATATTGTTTTCCGCTAACCACATTATATTAACTAGTCTTTGTAATTGTTGAATATTGATTTGATTTTAGCACACAACAAACCTACTATTAATACTAAATTTCATATCAAATATCAAATTTGTGCCTATCAGTTTCAATAATTCTATATTTTTAGGGTTCTGTCACAGATTTACAAAATCAGGACCCCTTTGGTGAGACTCAGTTATCCGTCCATCCCGTCTGTCACAGGCCTATAACTTTGAAACGGTTAATAATTGCACACCCCCAGATGCTTTTTCAATTTTTGTTATTTAGCATGTTATATTATTGGAAAGAGCATATTTCAGAGATACTAAAACTATTTTTATAAATTTTTTTGAGTGAATTTTTAATAGGTTAGTTTATAAAAATGTATCAAAAAAGGCAACAACTCCTATCTCCGAAAATACTGAGTCTAAAATTTTGACAAAAATAATGTATATCAAGACATTGCTAAAGATTACAGGAAAATTATAGCAAAGGTCTTATTTTGATTAGTTTTCATAAGATTTTACAAAAACAGTTGAAGGAAAAAGTATAGAATATATCCCTATAGCAGTCAAAAGTTTTCGGCAGTTACCTAGGTTACTTTAAAATTTGTAAAATTTTGTTTATTAAGCTGTTAATCCAGTCAGTGGAGAATTTTGCCTTACAAAAGGTGGGGTAGTAATGATTTTTTAATTAGTTGTTTGAGTAGTGACTCTGATGAAAAATACAAGTTTTCGACCTTGAGGAGGATAAGCGCGAGCCGCCATCTTGAATGAAAGGTGAATGAAAAAACACGTTTTCACAGAATAACTCGGTAAAGGTTTGTTATATGAGAATAATGTTCAAATATAGTGGTAAAGGGTAAAATTTCAAATCTTTTTGTATTTAAACTTTTCTTGTAAGTTTAACAGGGACTGAGATACAGTCGAGGAAAGATGTAGAGGGAGAGAAAATTAAGTAATTTTAGCTTATTTCGTATTTTTTGTGTTTAACGACCTATAACTTCTGAACGAATAAAAATATTGACTTCTGGTTTCTTTTATAAAATTCTACGAACAATTCTCTATAAGACGTAATACTTTAATTTTTTTGGAAGGCCTTAGTTAACGTAAAATTTTAAGAGTTTCTTCGAGACAAAATTGGGAAATTTTAACTTTTTTCATATTTTTTGTGTTTAAATGACCTGTAACTTCTGAACAAATGAAATTTAAGACTTCCGGTTTTTTTATTGAATTTTGCGAACCATTGTCAATAAGATAGATTAATTTAATTTTTTTTGAGGACCTTGGTTAAACCAGAATTTTAAGATTTTCTTCAAGAGACAATATAGAAATTTTTGCTTTTTAAATATATTTTGTGTTTAATGACTTGTAATTTCTGAAAGAATAAAAATTTTGACTTCCGGTTTGTTTTATTAAATTCTACGAACAATTTTCTATAATACAGATTTTTTATAATTTTTTTGAATGCCTTAGTTAAGCCAAAATTTTATTATTTTCTTCAAGAGAAAATTTAGAAAGTTTCAAATTTTTCATACTTATTGTGTTTGATGAACTGTAACTTCTGAACCGATTAATATATCAACTTCCGGTTTTCTGCATTAAATTCTACGAACATTTTTCTATTAGGTAAAATATTTTGATAACTAACGAGGGCTTTAGTTTTCCCAGTATTATTAACTATTTCCAAGATAAATAAAAAATATGAAAATTTGGTTATGTAACTCGCAATACACAGTCCATGTGCGGCCTCCGAGGGTGGCTTAATTTTTTTGAGAGGTGAGGGCCCATGTACCTATAATATAAGTGGTAACTTTATGTTTCTATCACAAATTAAAGTTTGACGTTTTTTGGAGTAAAAATTTCGCTAAATTTCATCTTTCCTCGACTGTATCTCTGTCCCTGTTAAACTTACAAAAAAAGTATAAATACAAAAAAGTTTCGAAATTTTATCCTTTACCACTATATTTGAACATTATTCTCATATAACTAACCGTTACCGAGTTATTCTGTCAAAATTTGTTTTTTGTACCTTCCATTCAAGATGGCGGCTAATTTAAACTAATTTTAGTTTGAAGTATTGGTTTGTCTGAAAAACTGAAAATTGAACAATCGACAACTTGCTACTGATAATGTATTTTTTTATTTAGACAATATACCTACATATAAGCTGGAACAAGGGAAACATTTTCCAGTAAATATAAACATGATACAAACAATTAGATAAGATCGTTATTAAATTATTACATACCAGTTGAGGTGGGTATCCGACGTTGTCCGGATTAAAGAAACATACCTTAAAATCTGACTGGTGAAATGAAACCTTCTTGCAAAATTTTATAAGGGTCCGTCCAATGATCTAAATTCTACATTGTCCCAGCGAATTAAAACATACCTTAAAATTCGACTCTGGTCAAAGGAGACCTATATGCAATTATTGCCATACGTAATATAACAAGTGATATGATTATTATCGGTGATATTCTCGAGTGGAACCGAGCTGCAGAGTGAAATGTGCTGCTTCAGTTTCACGAGCAATATTTTCGATTATGAATCATATCACGAGATTATATTTAATGAGAGAATATAATGAATTTGTAGAGATGCGCAAGGCGCGCGCAATGAGAATGAGAACGCACCTTTAAGTTGGGAGTTTACTGAACGCAACATATCACGTCGGGTGTGTTTTAACCTAACCTAAGTAATTTTAGATGTTGTATAAAAAGACTAAAACGAACATTTGATTTGTAATTATAATTACACACACAATAATTACAATTTGAAATATAAAATAAAAGTCTATTTATTTGCAGTGTGGGTTTGTATCTCGTATAAGTATATTAATACGAATAAACTGTTGAATTAGATACTGTAATATGATTTTCCAGGTGTTTCTGGATTATTTCCTCTTAAGTAATTTATAATATTTTGATGATGATTTGATTGGATATTTAAATAAGAGTGAATTGAATTAGTATACCTATTGGAATAACCGGTGATCTTTGTTAGTTGCTATTCAAGTATATTTTCATTTGCAAGATGCGTTACCTCAATTTTTTAATTATTTGATTACTTTAATCGTTATTAGCATCACTCCAACGATTATGACATCTTTTAATAGTCAAGAATTACGAAATTAACTGGCAATACAGAAAAAACGCCCTTAGCAACGGACCAAAACAAGATGATAATTTATTTGTATTTTATCATCGCTGTGATAGACATGTAGCTAAGCAGATCTCGATGATGATTGGCGGAAAACAGGTCACGTGACACGTGACATATGAATTATAGTCTCATAATAGTAATAATAATAATAATAGTTTATTTAGGTAGCCATTGGCTAATAAATATATTCAATCTTAAATTATTTACATTGTTGTTGTTGCTTAATTATGTGACATTTTAGTTTTCTATTAAATTCACTTATATTTTTAACATCTTTTGCATCACCTGGTAGCGCGTTATACATAATTAAACCTTTATAAAAGATGGAATTACATCTTTGATTCTTGTTCTGTTTTTTAACATAAAAATTGTTGATTTGTCTGGTTTCATAATTATGAATTTCTTTGGTTGAAGATAAATTTTTAGTGAGATATTTCGATTATTTTCTATTGATCATTTTATAGACATATAGCATTGACTTGAAGTCTATAAAATGTTTAACATTCATCCAATCTAACGTTTTTAACATATAATTAATCTTAGTTCTTCTACTACATTTAAGTATAATTCTCATAGCTCTGTTTTGGAGAAGTTGAAATTTACTAATATCAGTTTGACCACATAAATATAATACGGTGCAGCAGTAAGTAAAATGGGGTAGTATAATTATTATTGTATTACCTAAATATTAGTAATTTGCACCATAATGATAAATTTTCACTTATTCTATACATAAAATTAATTTTCTTTGATATTTTTTTACAAAGATAATTTATGTGTGAACTAAATTTAAGTTTTCCATCTACAATAATCCTAGATATTTCATTTCCTCTACAAAATCAATATTTTTGTTACCAATAGTAATTACATTATTATTATTTACAATTTCCTTATATCTAACATCATTGGTGATAATCATTGTTTTAGATTTGATAATATTTAATTTCAATTTAACCATTTATAAACTAAGTCAAGTTCACTGTTTGTGGTGTTTATTAGCTCAGTAGTATCTTTACTATTGTAATAAATTAGGGTGTCGTCGGCAAAGAGATGAATTTTACATTTTGTCAGTAGGTATACTTGGTAGATCATTTATGTACATAATAAATAACAAAGGACCTAAGACACTTCCTTGAGGAATTCCCGTACTATTGTCAATTTCATTGGATTGTACATCATTTATTTAAACTCTTTGTTGCCGATTGCAGAGATAACTCTTAAACCATTGCAGTGCTGTATCTTTAATACCAAAATGACTTAACTTGTGTAATAACTTGTTTTTGTCTACTGTCTCAAAAGCTCTTTTAAAATCTAAAAATACAGCACATACAGCTTCATTATTTTCAAGACTTTGTTTCCAATCATTAATAACACAATTTAATGCAGATTCACAAGAATGGTCTGTTCTGAATCCAGACTGAACGTTTGTAATAAAGTTGTTGTCATTTATGAATTTTATAAGCTGCTTTTGTACAACTAATTCTAAAAAAATTTCACATGCCGGTAACATATTTATCGGCCTGTATTCATCAACGTTTTTTGTGCCAGCTACTTTATGAATGGGACGAAAATTTAATAAGGGATATCTTAGCAAGTGAAAGTAATCTTTAATTAATTTAAAATCAACATTATCAATACTTTTCTTATTTTTCTATCATTTGTTATTTGATTATAATTTAAAAAATTATTTATAATAAATTATTTTAATGAATATACTAGCCAAATCTTTTATGATTTATTTCACAATGTTTTGGTATTTTTAAGTGAAACCAAGTCCTGAGGATGGCTCAAGTGGGGCCGAAACCGGTAGATTGGTTTAAATAAATCCTTTTAATTCAATTTTGAACTCATTAGCTTCGTTTAAAGCACTAAAATACGGGCGCAATTGGACTTTTATCACCCTAAAAATGTTTGCAACGAGTACAGTATATAAAAATATATATGTCATTGAAGTTTCGTGCAGAGGTATAGAAACAGCCTGTATATGTTAGGTACTATTTTATAAATATACATTTATATACTACATTTTTTAGAGAAGTATAAATAACAATACTTCAGCATCAACAGTACTAAAATCTTACGAGAGAGTGTTTGTGAAAGATAAGAAAGATCAATATAAATTTAAGAATATCTGGAGATTATGATACATATGACGGATTTGTGTCATTCCTGTTATCCGAGATAATGCCTATGTATGATGTATGTAATGTGTGCATGTATTTCGGATGGGTAGTAGTGAGATCAATAATTTAATTATATTATAACATATGTGATATGACTTGCAATTAATCTAATACGGTATCTTAGTCTCAGAAGTAATAGGAAATCAGTCTGGCATGAATATGAAATCTTTACAAGTATTTTTTTATGAACATACGACACCGCAACGAAGTAAAGTAAAACACTTACTTATTTCTTTCTTGGAAGAGCAACATATAACAAGGAATACAAATTTATTGAAATATGTGACAAACAATAATTATTATTGTACGTGAATTTAATCGTAGCAAGATCTACAACTTAAAACCATTTATTAAATTAGTTTGTTATTTAACTTAACTTTATAAATTTGTTTTAAAGGAAAAAAATACCTTAAATTTCAGGTATATAATATTTTTTTATTATCCATGAAATATTTATTTCGATAATTTCAAAAAAATCTAAGTTTAAACAATAAAAAACATTTTTATAATATCTAGGATTCGAAAAACAACTGTGCTGATCGAGCTTTAACTTCATAGTTCAAATTAATATACCTAAGAATAGAATTATTTTCGAATCAATTGAATTTAACAATGAATGAAGGTAGAACAACTTGACAATGTGTAGAACATATTATATTTGTAAAGTGAAAGTCGATTAAGCGTGATACAGCTCGTGTTAATAGCAGGAAACTACGAGCAAGAAAAGCAGAAATAGAGTGAGAAAATACATAAAGCTCCATTGAAGTTGTACTTTCTACCATGAAATGAAATAACCAGCAGTCAAATCGTGGAAATGATAAGTACTCATAATGTTAATAGAGGGTGAAAATGATTTCTATGAATGAAAACATGTGTTGTACAAAATTTTGGAAACTGGTATGAATTGATTCAATTTACTGCTAATAAAGTTTTGTGTTGCTGCGAGATGAGACTAAATGAAATGACCACCTGTCTCATTTCGTTTAGAAATATCGAGACAAAAAGTGTCTTATTTTAACACAAATTCGACTTGAAATTTAATTTTGCGCTTCGAATTCTAATATTAATATCCATTTAAATAGATTCCCGGAAATTTCATCGCGGGAAAATTCATCGCGGAAAGTTCATCGCGGAAAGTTAATCGCAGGAAAATTCATCGCGGGGAAAATTCATCGCGAGGTAAATTAATCGCAGGAAAGTTCATCGCGGGAAAGTTCATCGCGGGGTAAATTCATCGCGAGGTAAATTCATCGCGGGCAAGTTCATCGCGGGAAAGTTCATCGCGGGGAAAATTCATCGCGAGGTAAATTAATCGCGGGAAAGTTAATCGCGGACAAGTTCATCGCGGAGAAAATTCATCGCGATGTAAATTAATCGCGGGAAAGATCATCGCGAAATAAATTCATCGCGAGGTAACTTAATTACGTAAAAGTTCATCGCGATGATAATTAATCGCCAAAAAATTAATTTCAGACATATTCATGATCTGTAAATTCTTCTTTGCAGACAAATAAATCACAATGTTGCGTGTTATTAACAACAGTTGCATAAGCGCAGAAGTGCACATTTGAAAAGCACGATGGTTTTAGGGATTGTAGGTACGACAGTTTTTCTACAATATTTTTTGAATTTTTTAAAACTAGAAAATATTTCTGCCTAACATTTTTCTGAACTTAACCCCATCATACTCTAAGAGTATTTTTAACAATATTTTTTGCATTTTTTAAAACTAGAAAATATTCTTGCCTAACATTTTTCTGAACTTAACCCCATCATACTCGAAGAGTATTTTTAACAAGATTTTTTGAATTTTTTAAAACTAGAAAATATTCTTGTCTAACATCATACTCGAGGAGTATTTTTATCAAGGTTTTTTGAATTTTTCAAAACTAGAAAATATTCTTGCCTAACATTTTTCTGAACATAACCCCAACATACTCGAAGAGTAGGTATTTTTAACAAGATTTTTTGAATTTTTTAAAACTAGAAAATATTTTTGCCTAACATTTTTCTGAACTTAACTTACTCGAAGAGTAAATGCCACACCACCGAAAACCACAGCGTATAAAAACCATAACCACACGTCCGAAAAACCACAGCGAATAAAAGTTCCCGCACCACAATGTCCAGCTACCCATATACCAATTTTCACACTTCGATTTGCACATTTGTACCCAAACTAATCAATACTAACAAAACCCTAATTGAGTCCAACAGATCTCCGTTTTTTTAAAATAAACTAATCAATACTAACAAAACCCTAATTGAGTCCAACAGAACTCCGTTTTTTTAAAATAAACTAATCAATACCAACAAAACCCTAATTGAGTTCAACAGAACTCCGTTTTAAAAAAAATAAACTAATCAATACTAACAAAACCCTAATTGAGTCCAACAGAACTCCGTTTTTTTGACATAAACTAATCAATACTAACAAAACCCTAATTGAGTCCAACAGAACTCCGTTTTTTTGACATAAACTAATCAATACTAACAAAACCCTAATTGAGTCCAACAGAACTCCGTTTTTTTGACATAAACTAATCAATACTAACAAAACCCTAATTGAGTCCAACAGAACTCCGTTTTTTGACATAAACTAATCAATACTAACAAAACCCTAATTGAGTCCAACAGTACTCCGTTTTTTTGACATAAACTAATCAATACTAACAAAACCCTAATTGAGTCCAACAGAACTCCGTTTTTTGACATAAACTAATCAATACTAACAAAACCCTAATTGAGTCCAACAGAACTCCGTTTTTTTGACATAAACTAATCAATACTAACAAAACCCTAATTGAGTCCAACAGAACTTTGTTACACCAGTTGGGTATACCTGAGGCCTGAGGTATTAAATATATTCAAGTGTTATTGAGTTTCTATATCTTTCTTCGAAATGTGCAGTATTACACTTTTGTTTCTTAGCTATTGATGTTGTGAACGAATGGTAAATGACTTTTTAATCCTATTATAGAAAGAACACCTGCAAACGTTAGAATTTTATGAACTTTCTTCAAGTGCAGTTTGTAAGGGAAAATATTAAATTTCATATTATAAAATAATTCGTGATCAATAAGGATTAACATAACACAACATACCATTCCACATTACTACAATAAATATATTCGCGATGAATTTTCTCCGCGATGAACTTTCTCGCGATTAATTTACCTTGCGATGAATTTTCCCCGCGATGAATTTTCCCCGCGATGAACATTCCCGCGATGAACTTTCTCGCGATTAATTTACCTCGCGATGAATTTTCCCCGCGATGAACTTTCCCGCGATGAATTTACCTCGCGATAAATTTACCCCGCGATGAACTTTACCGCGATTAACTTTCCTGCGATTAATTTACCTCGCGATGAATTTTCCCCGCGATGAATTTTCCTGCGATTAACTTTCCGCGATGAACTTTCCGCGATGAATTTTCCTGCGATGAATTGTCTGGACACGTTTAAATAACAAAACAAACCTTAAATTCTAGATATTAGTTACTATATTAATACTTATTGAAAATCGAGACATCTCATATGCATGGTTGGCAAAAAACATGCTTTTTTGTTTGTTTAAAACTGATTATATTCGTATAAAACGTGTATTTTGTTGATAAAAAACAAAAACAAATAGTGTTTTAATCAGCAAGGAGTTCTGAAATATGTATCATTACGCATTATGGAGATAGCTGGGGGTTCTCGTACCTATACGTATTAATTATTTATTATTAGGTTATGTATGGAATTCCGTTTTACTTTATATTAAAGCAGTTTTCTGTATTTAATATTAGTAAAAACCAGCCAAAATATATAACAGTGCTTTAAAAATAACAAAAGATGCAAATCTCATTTTATCAACATACAACTTTTAGTAAATGATTACACTTTGAAACTTTTGAAAGATATCATAATAAATACAGAAAGAAATTGTAGATTGAATTATACAATAACATTTGCTAAACTTTTAAGTATACTGTCAAATATCCAACATTTAAAATCTGAATCTATTCAAAGTATTAGTTTTTATGCTTTACATTAAAATGTAATATTAAAAAATGAAACACGCAATTGTTGTGAATTAGGATAGTAAACAAGTGCCATTTTGGTGAATTAGAGTCAGTAGAGTTCGAAAATTATGATCCATATGATTCCGAATCGAATGACCTCTAGAAACTTTTTGAAAAATTTGAAGTTGGGCCGACAAAAATTGCAAAAGTTATAAACAATTAAGTAAAAAAGTAGAAGGGGGTTTACTTTTTTGCAAATATCTCCGAAACTATTAAAGATATCCGAAAGAGCAGGAAATTTTCTAAAAAATGCCCTACCTCCCGGAACTCTACCACCAATATTTATAACTTTAATTTAGAGGCGAAAATAGCGCTAAAAGCGGGTGAAGCGCGATCCGCCTGCGTCAACCGGTACGGACACTTGAACAATAAAAATATCAATATTAAGAAGAAAAAAAATTCACATACCTTTTAGACACTTGAATAAACGAAAATCCACTGAAATTTTTTTCCCCGTAATTATTTTATTAGATATGCTTTTGTTAATTAACAAATTTTTACAAGCTTTCAATTTACATAAAAACCCTGATAATTGTTAAACTAAAAAAACCTCAAATATTTTTCACTTCTTGGAGCTATTTTTGAAAGGATTTAGAAGAGATCCCCTTTGGAAAAGTAAAAAAAAAGTTAATTTTTCCACTTTGTTCTTAACAATCTAAGAAGTGAAAAAATGAAAAATGCAAATTAAGCTATGAAAATTATTTATTTTTTTAAATATGCCAATTTGTTCGTATTCTTATTATTTAAAGACACATAATAATGATTTTTAATAATTTTTAACTCTAATTATTTAAATAATTGTTATAAACAAACGGATTGCTTATAAGATAATTGAAATATTTTTTTGGGATTTCAATCAGCAATAAATAAGGTAGGTGCGGGTAATAAGGCCTAGCTAAGGGAGATTTGAAATAAAATGAAACCTACTTACTTGAATCAACAAATGATGTTAATGAAACCTAAACATCAATTGCTGTCATATATAAACAAAAAATCTGACGTGGACACCACATGACTTCCTTGTACGCCTATTAAACTGTTCATACTTTTCTTAATAACTAAAATGTAGAATAATATAAAAAAATCTGAAGTAGCCACCACAAGACCTCCCGCCATACCTACTTTATTCTTTTAACTTATTATACAAATATATTAATATATAAGTATTACTATTACTGCTACTATACTCACAAATATATTTTAGTCATTTTATTTAAACTGCAGAAGAAGATATAAAGCATATTTTACTATTGTCACTGTCATGTCATAATCATTTAAATTTTACGTAGTAACAAATTTTAATCGATCATGGACTACAAGATACCGAAATACTAAATTATAAATACCTATATACTTTAATTATTCTTTTGATACCAGATACAAAAATATTTATAAAATACCGATTGTAGGTAATAATCACATAATCTTTCATTTAAAATAAAAAAAATTCTTAAATTAAATATTAATCGAAAAGTACTACTTCCGGTTTGTAGATTGAAACCAAAAATAGGAGGTGCACAACTAGATGCTATAACAGTCCTAAGTACAAAATTTCAACTTTCTACGTCTAACCGTATTTGAGTTATGCGACATACATACGTATACGTCCGTACGTACAGACGTCACGATCAAAATCTGAAAACCGAAATTTTTCGCGATTACAATACTTCCTTTTTACTCTGTACAAGGAAGTAAAAATGGCAACTTCTGCCGTAAACAAAAAGAAAATTAAACATTTTAAAAAACCTCTTCAGTAGACCTTATTATACTATGGTAGGATAATAAGGCCAAGACTTTAACATATATAAATAAACAAAATAGGCTTTTTATATTTGGTAATTGAGATTAATAATTAATAATTATGCATTATTCAAGCTAAAGTCTTAAAATTTACAACAAATTTCTTTGTTTAATAGCCATCAGGACACTCAAAATTATCTGTATCATCCTCATGATACCACTTGTCGGTAGGGATGGGAAAATATCGATATATCGATAAATATCGGCATCAGTCAATATTACTTTTAGTTTGGCACCGATGTATCGATAACTCGATATTATCGAAACTTTTCGACAATTATCGACATATATCAACAAATATCGAGTTATCGATACATCGATAATAAAAGAAAAGTGATAGCAATTGATGTCCATATCGATATTTATCGATATATCGATATTTTCCCATCTCTACTTGTCGCATTTAGAACATTTCCTCATATTAGCCATCTTATCCTCTTTACAACCGTGATATAAAAAAAAACTCGCCTGGTTTTCTTTAGTACCACTTCTACCTTTGGGGGTTGAAGTCTTTTTAATTTTTTTCTCTTCCTTGTTTTTGTCAAACATGTCTTTAGTGACTAACATTTTGAAAAAGATATAAATAAAACTGTAAAACAGCAGGCAAATGTTGATTCAAAAAAAGGAGGATAATAAGGCCTACGGTCGAATTTAGTAGGCCTTAATAACCGCCGACAACATGAAAAGAAAAACTAAAAAGAACATTATTTGGACCATGATATATTATTCAAACATCAAAGGCCGTAGAAGCATGAAATAATAGAAAACTATAGCGTAAAATTATATATAGAATTGTAATATTACAAAAAATAATTACGATTGATTCGGACGATATCTTATTATTCGAGCCGCGCGATCGTCCCTCACACTAAATGACTTCGCAGTTCGCACTGATGACAGTATGCGAACTAACGTGTCGTGACATGTTTGAGGCGCCATTATATGAATGTTAGCTACCTACGAGTGTGACTTTGAGCGACAAAAATAATTTTAAATTGTATTTATGTTACTTAGACCTTATTAGCCGACAGGCCTTATTACCAGCACCTACCTTATTATGATTTTTGAAAGCAAAATCGTTTCTTAAAAAAAAAATTTTATTGCTTAAAAATGTATTTGTTAATTAACAATTTTTTTGCTACTAAATATTAAAATTAAGGAACCATTTAAAAAAAATCATAATTTCTATTGCTCTTTGATATTCTAAAAAAAAATTATTTATATTTTCTTTGTTTATTTAAAAAATCTGACGTGGACACCACATGACTTCCTTGTACGCCTATTAAACTGTTCATACTTTTCTTAATAACTAAAATGTAGAATTATATTATACAAATATATTAATATATAAGTACTACTACTACTGCTACTATACTCACAAATATATTTTGGTCATTTTATTTAAACTGCAGAAGAAGATATAAAGCATATTTTACTATTATCACTGTCATGTCATAAACATTTAAATTTTACGTAGTAACAAATGTTAATCGATCATGGACTACAAGATACTGAAATACTAAATTATAAATATAGTATACTTTAATTATTCTTAAATGATACCAGATACAAAAATATTTATAAAATACCGATTGTAGGTAATAATCACATAATCTTCCATTTAAAATAAAAAAATTGTCTTAAATTAAATATTTATCGAAATATTTGAAAAAAGTACTACTTCCGGTTTATAGATTGAAACCAAAAATAGGAGGTGCACAACTAGATGTTATAACAGTCCTAAATACAAAATTGCAACTTTCTACGTTTAACCGTATTTGAGTTATGCGACATACATACGTACGTCCGTACGTACAGACGTCACGACGAAACTAGTCATAATGGATTCAGAAAAGGTCAAAACGGATATTTCCATCAAAATCTGAAAACATAAATTTTTCGCGATTACAATACTTCCTTTACTCCGTGTACAAGGAAGTAAAAACAATTTGTAATTAACAAATGAATTTTTACGATATAATTTTTATAATTTTTTTTTTCAGAATAACAAAGAGCAATAGAAATTATGATTTCTTTAAATGGTTCCTTAATTTTAATATTTAGTAGCAAAAAAAATTATTAATTAACAAATACACTTTTAAACAATAAAAATTTTTTTTAAGAAACGATTTTGCTCTTAAAAATCATAATATTTATTGCTGATTGAAATCCCACAAAAAAATTCAATTAGCTTATAAGAAATTCATTTATTATTTAAATAATTAGAGTTAAAAATTATTGAAAATCATTTTTATGTGACTAAAATAATAAGAATACGAACATATTGGCATATTTTAAAAAATAAATAGTTTTCATTGCTTAATTTGCATTTTTCATTTTTTCACTTCTTAGATTGTTAATAACGAAATGGAAAATTAGCATTTTTTAAATTTTTCAACGGGGATCTCTTCTAAAGCCTTTGAAAAATAGCTCCAAGAAGTGAAAAAAATTATCAGGGTTTTTATGTAAATTGAAAGCTTGTACAAATTTGTTAATTAACAAAAGCATATCTAATTAAATAATTACGGGGAAAAAAATTTCAGTGGATTTTCGTTTATTCAAGTGTCTAAAAGGTATGTGATTTTTCTTCTTCTTAATATTGATATTTAATGGATTAAAATTATTTTTATTGTTCAAGTGTCCGTACCGGTTGACGCGGGCGGAGCGCGCTTCACCCGCTTTTAGCGCTATTTTCGCCTCTAAATTAAAGTTATAAATATTGGTGGTAGAGTTCCAGGAGGTAGGGCTTTTTTAAGGAAATTTCCTGCTCTTTCGGATATCTTTAATAGTTTCGGAGATTTTTCTCTTTTAATAGAGGAAACCCCTATGGCTTTAGGTACCTTGCCTATCAGCCAGTAACATATGTGAATTGGATTATTATATAAATCAATGATTAGACAATCACAACGTCCATGCTCTTCAGTGGGATTTGAACCCACAACCTCGCTGCCCGCTCGGACCACAGTGAGTCTAGTCACGTTAGTCCGCGCGACCATCGTGGCCGGCCTTCGGAGATATTTGCAAAAAAGTAAACCCCCTTCTACTTTTTTATTTAATTATTTATAACTTTTGCAATTTTTGTCGGCCCAACTTCAAATTTTTCAAAAAGTTTCTAGAGGTCATTCGATTCGGAATCATATGGATCATAATTTTCGAACTCTACTGACTCTAATTCACCAAAATGGCACTTGTTTACTAGACTAATTCACAACAATTACGTGTTTCGTTTTCTAATATTACATTTTAATGTAAAGCATAAAAACTAATACTTTGAATAGATTCAGATATTAAATGTTGGATATTTGACAGTATACTTAAAAGTTTAACAAATGTTATTGTATAATTCAATCTACAATTTATTTCTGTATTTATTATGATATCTTTCAAAAGTTTCAAAGTGTATGTGTATGTATGTACTAAAAGTTGTATGTTGATAAAATGAGATTTTTTTACTTAATTGTTTAACTTTTGCAATTTTTCAAAAAGTTTCTAGAGGTCATTCCGAATCGAATGAGCCCTGGATCATAATTTTCGGACTCTATTGACTCTAATTCACCAAAATGGCACTTGTTTAATAGACTAAATCATTTAAAATTTGTGTTCGGAGATAACAGTTAAATATTTTGAAATTAAGTAATATGATACTTACATGAGATGTAAAGTATAATATTTTATATGTTAGATAGAATTGTAATTTGCGTACTTAATACAATATTAATAACCAGAATTATTATGTGGTGATTTGAATATTCGTGAATAAAGAAACACTGAGCTATAATCAATATAATATAACAAAAATAAAATTTAAGTTGGAAATTTTAAACTGCATAAAATGTTAGTTGAAAACATTTTACCTACATTATAAAATGGAAATTTTGAACTCACATAATATGTAACTTGAAAATTTTAAACCTTGATAATATAAGTTGAAATTTTCTAACTCTCATAAAATTATCTAATCTTAGTTTAGTAGTGGGGGAAATTATTTCGCTTTTGTTAATTAACAAATTTTTACAAGCTTTCAATTTACATAAAAACCCTGATAATTTTTTTCACTTCTTGGAGCTATTTTTCAAAGGCTTTAGAAGAGATCCCCGTTGAAAAATTTAAAAAATGCTAATTTTCCATTTCGTTATTAACAATCTAAGAAGTGAAAAAATGAAAAATGCAAATTAAGCAATGAAAACTATTTATTTTTTTAAATATGCCAATATGTTCGTATTCTTATTATTTAGTCACATAAAAATGATTTTTAATAATTTTTAACTCTAATTATTTAAATAATAAATGAATTTCTTATAAGCTAATTGAATTTTTTTGTGGGATTTCAATCAGCAATAAATATTATGATTTTTAAGAGCAAAATCGTTTCTTAAAAAAAATTTTTATTGTTTAAAAGTGTATTTGTTAATTAATAATTTTTTTTTCTACTAAATATTAAAATTAAGGAACCATTTAAAGAAATAATAATTTCTATTGATATTCTGAAAAAAAAAATTATAAAAATTATATCGTAAAAATTCATTTGTTAATTACAAATTGTTTTTACTTCCTTGTACACGGAGTATTTTAATCGCGAAAAATTTCTGTTTTCAGATTTTGATGGAAATATCCGTTTTGACCTTTTCTGAATCCATTATGACTAGTTTCGTCGTGACGTCTGTACGTACGGACGGACGGACGTACTGCATAAAATGTTAGTTGAAAACATTTTACCTACATTATAAAATGGAAATTTTGAACTCACATAATATGTAACTTGAAAATTTTAAACCTTGATAATATAAGTTGAAATTTTCTGACTCTCATAAAATTATCTAATGTTAGTTTAGTAGTGGGGGAAATTATTTCGCCATTCAAATTATAGATGGCAGAGCAGTTGCTTTATAGACAGGATTGGCTTTAAGAAAATATGTCTAATGTCAAATTGGTTAACCGATATATTATATCTCTCAAAACTGAAAAACTGAAAAAGCCGTGTTGAAGCTATTAAATACTAATAGTGATTTTGCTTTTCAATGATCGGCAAAGACATTACATCTCTGAGTCTATGAACTATGATGAATGATGATATATTGTTGGATATTGTTATCAGTTTGATTTGTTAGACGAGTCAGTATAAATTGAATAATTATAATAATATAAGTTACATTAAAAAAACTATAATTAGGTTCAAGTTCATATAGGTACCCACCGACTAATCATCTAATAAGTATTATTTATAATATGTATGTACATTGTAATTAAGTGTTAATTACATTTATACAATGTTGAAATTTACTCTGCGATATGGCTCATGCCTCATGGTTAAGTTCGGCCCTGCATAGTATCCCCACCAACGAATATTTATATCTCGTAGATCCCCACTACCCACACCACATGGTTTTGACATTAGATAATTTTATGTGAGTCTAAAATTTTCAACTTGCATTTTATGCAGGATTAACATTTTCAACTCACATATAAGAGAGTTTCAAATGTTCAACTTACATTTTTTGTAAAGTAACAAGATTATGTTCCATATCTAAATGTTGTGTGAGCAAATATATTTAAATAGTTTTGAATTTAATTTGATACATTTAAAAATTCGTGTTTGTTACCATTACACTTCATTTTAACAAAACTTGTAATGTGCCTATTCGTATTTTAATATGACATTTGAATAAATGACTCTTGAAAATATTTAACTCATATTATTTTGTTCCTACAAAAATTTGGATGCTAACACAAACATATATAGGTAACTCGTATTTTATTTGCTTGTACTACATATTACATTAAACTTCGCACATTCATGAAACATTTTGTGATATGTCTAATATTCAACACAAATATTTTTAAATATTATTTCTTAATTTAAATTGTAATTTCTTGACTGTTTAGGTAAATGGAATGAAAAAGTAACAGAGTTCTCAGTCTTCAAAGTTAAATTTATTTAATAACAGAAGATAATCATCACCGACGTTTCGGTAGCAAATCTACCTTCCTCAGGGTTCTAGGAGAAAACCACATACAATAAATTACAAACATCATACAAAAATAATACAATTAAGGTAATGTACTTACAATTATCAAAATCTTGAAAAATTAAACATTTAGTTACATAAAAATTTTAGCAACTTGTCGTCATAATTTAAAACATACACCATACAAAATTATTTGAATATTTGTAGACCAAGCAAAGTTAATGCTGAACACATTTAACAGCTTTAATTCTCACCTGCAATTTACCATGGAGGAAGAAAACAATTGTACTCTACCATTCTTGGATATCCTTTTAATTCGTACATCAGAAGGTAAAATAGAAACCAGATGGTACAAAAAAGCGTCATCTTCCACGCGTTTTTTTAATTATAAGTCACAACATCCCCTCCACCAATTGGTAAATGTTGCAAATAATTTGAAAAACCGAGCGCTCCTACTTACCAGCCAAAGATACAAATCAGCTGTATTAAATGAAGTCAAGGATCAATTATTAATTAACAATTACCCAAAAAGTTTAGTCAACAGTTTAATTAACAACAATCCAACAGACACACGAAATCATCGACAAAATGATCAAACAAAAGGGTTTTATAACACTATACCGTTTATTCCTAAGTTATCACAGAATATTAAGAAAACTATTACAAGGCATATTGATGTTAACATTACTTACAAACAAACAAAAACTGTGGGACAATTATTTACTAACACTATATTTCCTATTGACAAACTCAAGAAATCAAACGTTATATACCAGATTCCATGCAATGATTGTGACAAGGTATATATAGGGCAGACGAAGAGATTTCTAGATACTAGGATTAAAGAGCACAGAAGGAACTGCGTGAAACCAAACAACACAGGCAATTGTGCTTTGGTTCATCATTGCAAAACTGAAAACCACACATTTAACATTGACTCTGTAACTAGTATCGACACCGAATCAGATCTGAATAAACGTTTGACTTTAGAGATGCTCCATATTCAAGAGAATAAGAACTCGGTCAACTCAAGATCTGACATCCAAAATTTAAGCGCAATATATAGCGGCATTCTGACTAAACATTACGGGAATCTTTTTTGACGTCTCTTTGTCAGTTAGATAAGAACCATCCTGTTGGATTAATTAGTTTAATGTTCTCCCATTGGATCTTCAATATCTTATTACTGGTTTCATCCTTTCTTGTATACCTACACATATATATATATATATATATATATATATATATATATATATATATATATATATATATATATAAGTTTCGTCCTGTCTACGCACAGTTGATTCTTGGTAGTAACTTTGCTTGGTCTACAAATATTCAAATAATTTTGTATGGTGTAGTTTTAAATTATGACGACAAGTTGCTAAAATTTTTATGTAACTAAATGTTTAATTTTTCAAGATTTTGATAATTGTAAGTACATTACCTTAATTGTATTATTTTTGCATGATATTTGTAATTTATTGTATGTGGTTTTCTCCTAGAACCCTGAGGAAGGTAGATTTGCTACCGAAACGTCGGTGATGATTATCATCTGTTATTAAATAAATTTAACTTTGAAGACTGAGTACTCTGTTACTTTTTCATTCCATTATTTCTTAACATATAAATTTTATACTAAAGTAGAACTGAATATGTATTATATGATATGTACGAGAAAGTAAAATCTAATTTTGGATTTAAGTTAATTTCAATATTTAATTGACATAGGTAGTGAAGTATCATAATTTCCTTCAACATTCGTGCTAAAAATTACAATTTACAAATACGGAATGCCTGCCGACACATACTATCATATTTTGTAAGTCTAAAGATTAAACTCAAATTTTATTTAATATCAAAATTATGTAAGTAGATTAAATATTTCAGACATAAATTATACAATGTCATATATTAAATTAAAAGAAGTTAGATAAAAAAATTTAAATTAAACAGTTGTTGAGACTTTTCATATGCAAACATAACGATTATTGACTAAAATAAATACTAATTTAAATTTTACCGTTACTAAGCAAGGGGTAGTGAAAAACAACTTCAGGATCAGGAGACAAAACTAATGTCAATAAAGATGTGTTCTGAGCAGTAGTGAGATAAATAATATACATATTAAATAAATGTTTATATTAAAGCTACATTCAGACCGACCTACTTATAAGTATAAGTGCCTAATTGACCAACCAGCGCTCAGCGTTCGCTTCGTCAAAATTCCAATTTCACTTATAAGTGTAATCTGAAAACCTCCCAAAGTTCTATATTTTCCAATCAGTCCACTAAGTGAATAGTGTGATTGGTATATCATGTCATCTTTATCATCGAACTTTAACTTGCAAGCTGCATTTTATTAATAGCATACAAAATAGATATTAATTTACCTAATTAAATTATTATAAATAGCAATTAATGAAAATATCGTATGCTTGTGTTGTAAAATATTATTACTGAACCTGTCAACCCAAAAACTTCTCCTATTTGACCCAAATTATATTTTTAAGATGGGTATTTTTAAAATTTACATTTTTTATCCCAAAGAAGCCTTTGCTGTTGTACTAGCGACAAAAATTGCTCTCCATGTGTATGGAAATCCATTTGCTTTTAATAGCAAACACAAACCACAGATTCCAAACCGTAGGCCGTTTCTAACCTAATTTAACGAGTATAGCGGATATTATAAGAAAAAATATATTTTAATATGCAAATTGTAAAAATCATACAACAAATTGTACTTAATAAACAATATCATGTATTTAAATTTAAATATTTTATAAGTTCCAAATTTTTCCAATAGGTGTTCATCCACTAATTTGATAGGTATGTATGGTCCATTTGATTTATACTTATAATTGTAAATATTTCACTTATAAGCCAGTAGGTTTGAATGAAGCTTAACACTTTATGATTTGGGATATTTGATATTATATTTTGGTTGATAGCTTTTGCAACCTGTGAAATTTGGTATTTAACTTGTAAAGTATCATAAACTTATATTTGAAATATTTTGAATATCATATTTATAAAGTAAAGAATTAGTATCAAAATTTTGTCACTGCATATGAGCTCGTATAGAAATATTGTACATGCATTGTATGGTAGCATAGCGCAATCTATAATATATAAAAAGCGTCAGTGAGCTGAGGATCGGCAAGGAGGAGTTACGCGTGTGTGTGAATGCGTTCATATCATGTATGTAGATCAGTGCTTTAATAAGAAACAATAAACAACCTATATTATAGTAAAGTGTTTATAAGCTCCCAACCAACCCACGACACATGGTGTTAGGTGTTAAATCAATCATAAAACAAAGTGAACAGTGAAAAAGCACATCAAACGAGGGACACAAAATGGACGCCGAAATCGCAAGACAGCTAGCATAGCTGTAAGCACAAATAGCCGAAATGCGTGGACAAAATCTAGTGCAAAATGTGAACACAATAGTCAACCAAATACCTTGCACTAGGAGCATTTTCTTTTTTAAAAGAGGATTGGGTCACACTCATTACGAAAGGTATCGTAAAGAAATTAAATTAGAAATGGCGGACCAACGTTCGCAAATAAATAATTTTCTTTTGCACATGGGGTGAAAAGTCACACAGCTGCTAGAGACAGTGCAAAAAACGGAGCAAAGCTTCGATAATTATGTGTCAGTGAAAGATTTCTTCACAAAACATTACGCGCGAACAACCAATATAACATAAGAACGCGCGAAATTCAACACGCGAAACCAAAAAGAAAATGAAACGGCACAAGAATACATTATATATATATATATATATATATATATATATATATATATATATATATATATATATATAGTGGCTTAAACACCCCTATGGGGTTACGCCGCTTCTTTAATGAAGCTCTCTAGATCCTTTTTTTGGGGTGGATCAATCCCCGCTTCATTTTTTCTTTATATCTTCTTATATCTTCTGGCATAGGTCCCTCCATAATTTCCTGTTTTTTGTTTTTTCTTTCCATTTCTTAACACCTGCTTTGTTTAGATCTTCTTCTACTTCTTGTAGCCATTTGGACCTAGGCCTGCCTCTTCTTCTTTTCCCACTGGGCTCCCACTGTAGTATGGATTTTATTGTGTTTCCTTCATTTGATTTCCATATGTGTCCCAGCCATTTAGCTCTCTGTTGCTTTATTGCTTTAACTATGTCTTCTCCGTTCATTTCTTCCTCTATTTCGTGGTTCATCCGTAATCTATATTCATTTTCTGTGATTTTTATTGGTCCTAATATGGTTCTCATTATTTTCCTTTCTGCTATTCTCAGGTCTTCCTCATCTTTTTTTGTCATAGTCATGGTTTCTGCAGAATATATTATCATTGGTCTTATTATCGTTTTGTATATCTATATTTTCGTTTTCTTTGATAGCGTTTTGCTCTTCAATAGTTTTATGTTTGCATAATATGCTCTATTTGCTGCCATTATTTTTTCTTTAATTTCAGCTTCTCTTTCTCCTATGTTGGTTAACATAATGCCTAAGTATTTGAATTTTTCTACTTCTTGAAATGAGTGTTCTCCTATTTTTATATTCCTATTCTCCGATTTTTCTCCTAGCCTCATTATTTTTGTTTTATCTTAGTTAATTTTCAATCCAATTTTGTCTCCTTCTGTTACTATTTCATTTAACATTTCAGCCAGTATCTTTCTGTTCTTTGTAGCGAGTACTATGTCGTCGGCGTATGCTATTATTTGTCCACCTCTTGATCTCAGTGTTTCTTTATTTAATTTTCGTAATACATATTCTAAAGCTATATTAAACAGGGTTGCTGACAATGTATCGCCTTGTCGTACTCTTTTATTTATTCCAAATTTCTTTGTTTCCCCTTTTTGTGTTTTAATTATGTTTTAAGGCTGTCATTATTCTCTCTCGTTGTATAGAGTCGAACGCTTGCTTGAAATCAATAAAAAGCAGTTCTATTTTGATATTGTGTTCGTGTGTTTTTTCCATAATTTGTTTTATGGTATGAGTGGCATCTGTAGTTGACCTGCCACGTATGAATCCGCACTGATATTGTCCAATTATGTTTTTTGTCTCATCCGCTAGCCTTCTTTGAATAATAGTTGACAGTATTTTGTATTCAGTAACGTTATTCCCCTGTAGTTTTGACAGATTTGTTGGTCTCCTTTTTATGTAGTGTTATGATTTCCATTCTTCCGGCATTCTTTCTTCACGCCATACTTTGAGAATAAGTCTACCTATGTATTTGTTGTTGCAGAATTTCTCCTCCATGTTTTATTAATTCTATGCGTATCCCATCTGTTCCTGGTGCCTTTCCATTACGCATGTTTCTTATTACTTCTTTGACTTCTTCTAAGGTTGGTTCTTCTAATGGTGTTTCATCTGTTGAGTCTTCTTGTATTTCAATTTCTTCATTTTGTTGGTGATCTGTTAGAAATTGTTTGAAATATTCTACCCAAACTTGTTTGTATTGTTCATCATTTTCTGTTTTATTTCCTTTTGAGTCTTTTATGGTGTAATTTTTTGTTTTGCATTTTCTGGTTTGGTCATTTACGTTCTGATAAAATCGTTTCGTGTTTCTATTAATTCTTTCTTTTTCAATATTTTTTATCTTATCATCAAACCAGTTTAGCTTGTTTTTCCTTATTGTTTTATTACTTTCTTTTCTAATTCTTTCGTATTCTTCCCTATCTTCTTTTTTATTCGTTTTAGCCATTTCAACCTTGCGTTTATCTTTTTCATAACTATTTGATGATATTCTTCATTAAACCAGGCTTTTTTGTTTTTTCGTTTTTCTTCTCCTAAACATTTTGTTGTTGCTTGGGTTATACATTTCTTTATATTAGTCCATTCGATCTCTATATCTTCTTCTTCTATAGGTTGTTCGCTTATCTGTTTTTCAATCTCCTTAACAAATTTTTTTCTTCTAGTTTCGTTGTTTATTTTGTCTATATCCCATTTAGATTGTTTGCTTTTGTTATCGTCATGTCTTTTTACTTTTTGTCTGAGAGTTGCAGTTACCATAAAGTGGTCTGAGTCTGCACATGCTCCTCTATAAGTTCGTACGTCCGTGATTGTTGATTGCCTTCTTCGTGAAATCAGTACATGGTCTATTTGTGTTTGTGTAGTTTGGCATGGGGATGTCCATGTTATTTTGTGTAACCTGGGATGTTCATGAATGGTACTGCTTATTATCAAGTTGTTTCTTGCTGCCATTCTGCACAATCTTTGTCCGTTATTATTTGTTCTTTCGTGTTCTGTGTATATTCCTGCTTTCTGTTTTATATAGGGTGTTTTTTTTAGACATGTGGTTTTCAAGTTGACACTACTTTTTTCGGAGATGGCTTTTTTGACAGCTGCCACTTGATTTATGCTCAGTTTGGTTTGCCATTTCATAATGAATAGACTTACTCCTGAACAACGTTTGCAAATCGTGTAAATTTATTACCAAAATAATAGTTCGGTTAGCGCGACGCATTGCGCGCTGCCTCCAATATTCGGTCGACATAATCGCCCCGCAGAGTCGGTAATTCGAGCAACCATGGATCGGTTTCGCACCACGTTTACTCTAGTGGATAATGCGCATCCTCAGAGACGCCGTACAGTGCGCACCGAAGACGCTATTGCTGCTGTGGAGCAGAGTACCGAAGAAGACCCGAATGAGTCCATCGGCCATCGCGCGCAACAATTGGAGCTGTGCCCGCTGTGCCCATCCACTTTATGGAAGATTTTGCGGAAGGATCTTGGTTTGCGGGCTTACAAAATCCAACTCGTGCAAGAATTGAAGCCAAACGACCATCAAGCGCGTCGCACGTTCGGTGAATGGGCCCAAAACGAGATTGCCACCGATCCCGATTTTCACAAGAAAATTTATTTTTTAAAAATTTAATTTAAATTTAACACCGCTGGACTATTTCTTGTGGGGTTATGTGAAGTCGCTTGTCTACGCAGATAAGCCCGAGACGATTGACGCCTTGGAAGAGAATATTCGGCGCGTTATTGCTGACATACGACTCCAATTGCTGCAAAAAGTGGTCGAAAATAGAGCCTCTCGGCTGGAATTTATTCGATCCAGCAGCGGCGGCCACTTGCCCTAAATCATTTTTAATACATAATGGCAAACCCTTATCTTTATAATGAAGCTAAATTCTTGGCCATAACATTAAATTATGTGCGTTTTATTTCTTCTTGAAAACCACATGTCTAAAAAAAACACCCTATATAATCTTCCTTTCCTATTTGTGCGTTCAGATCACCTAACACTATTAGGGTGTCCAGTTTAGGAATTTTTGCTATTTCTTCATCCAATTTTTCATAGAAAGCTTTTATTTCTTCTGCTTTAGTATTTTCTGTTGGCGCGTATACGTTTAGTACCGACAGTTTGAAAAGCGTGGTATTTATTCTAACATAGGCTAATCGCTCGTTTATTGGTCTAAATTCTATGATTTTATTTCTATATATGCCTGTTATTATGAGAGCTACACCATGTTGTCCTTGTTTCTCATCTCCAGAGTATTGGATTGTAAAGTCTGTGCTATATATTACTCCTTTTCCTTTCCATCGAGTTTCTTGGATTGCTGCTATATTGATTTTATACTTTAATAGTTCTGATACTATTTCTTGCAAATTACCTGGTCGTAGTATTGTTCGAATATTCCATGTACTAATTTTAATTTCGTTGCGCTTGTTTTTATTTCTTTTGTTTTTCTTGTTGTTAGTATAGTGGAAGTGGAAGAGCACGTGCTTTTTGGTGTAACCGATATAAATCCCGAGTTTCCGAGACATATCGCTTTACTGGAAAGCAGACTTATACGGTAGTGAACATAAAGTTACCGGGTAAAGGTGTAACTGAAGTGAAAACTTTTTGATAAACATAAGTGGTGGAAATCGATCTGTAAATTTTAACTAGAGTTGTGATTTTTGACAGTGAACTGAGTGACAGCTACTCAAGGTGACTGAGTGCGAGTGCGCGCGCAGCACAGAGAGAGAGAAACCGCGCGGTCGGGTCGCGAATCAGTGTTGCCAACTATAGCAAAACTAAAGACAGTGGCTCGGTGGTGAACGAAAAGGAGAATAAATATAAACGAATAGGGAATGAGTAAAAGACAAAGAGAACAAGAAGAACAAGAATATTATAAAATTTTTAATAGAAGCAAAAAGACACTGTATTCACCGGAACAGAGGAAAAGAAAAGAAGAAGAAAATAAAACAGAACTTAGGGAAACATCTATAGAGGATACAATAGGAGGGGAAAATATGGAGGAACTAAAGGAAATGATGAAATCTTTTATGGATAAAATGGATGAAAATTTAAATGAAATAAAGCATGAGATACGAGAGATGAAAACAGAAATGAGAAATAAAGAAAAAATGTGGGAAAAAGAAAGAGAAGCATTGTTAGACCGCTTGGAGAAGGTGGAAAAAAGAATGGAAAAGAACGAAAGAGACAAAAAGAGAAACAATGTAATCATAAAAGGAATAGAAGGCATTAATCCTGAAAACGAAATAAAAAAATTGTTTGAAGAGCAACTGGTAGCAAAAGTGGATATAAGGAAAGTATACACTCTCAACAAAGGAACAAAAAACGAAATTATAAAAGTAGAACTGCCAAATTGGGAACAAAAACAATTAATTATGTCAGCTAAAAATAAATTGAAGGACACGAGCATATTTATAGACCATTACTTAACATAGGAAGAAAGAGGAATTCAGAGGGAAATTAGAAGTATTGCAAAAGAAGAGAAAACAAAGGGAAATAATGTCAAAGTTGGATATCAAAAAATAACAATAAATAACGAAGTTTATATCTGGAACAAAGCTGTAAATGGAGTAACGCTAAAAGAAAATGTAGATGTGGAAAAATTTCCAATAAAGACATAAAAAATAAAGAATCGAAGGCAAACATACTGGAAACGAAAAGACAAACAAAAAGGACAATGCTATTAGGAACATGGAACATAAGAAGTTTAAATGGAAAAGAAACAGAATTAATAGAAGAATTTGAAAAAGCTAAACTAGACATTCTAGGGATAACAGAAACAAAAAAGAAAGGAAAAGGAATAATTAAGCTAAAAAACGAACATATACTGATTTACAGCGGAGTCGATGATAAAGAGAGAGCAAGAGCAGGAGTAGGTTGCATTATAAACAAAAAAATGGAACAAGCAATAAAAGATTGGACATGCATAAATGAAAGGATGTTAATAATTAAACTAGATGACATGACCGATCTACCAACAAACATAATGATAGTATACGGAGTGAACGAGGATGAAACCAAAGCAAGCAAAGACGAGTTTTGGGAAAATGTACAGCTGGAATACGAAAAACTAGAAGAACCGATCTATAATATAATGGGAGATTTTAACGCAAGAGTGGGAAACAAAAACCAAGGACTAGAAAATGTATTAGGAAAACATGGTGAACCAACCAGAAACAATAATGGAAACAGACTCATTGATTTTTGCATAATAAATGATTTTAAAATACTAAATACCTTTTTTGAACACAAGGAAATACACAAATTCACCAGAGAAGAAAGGAGTAGAAACGAAAAATCCTTGATAGACTACTTTCTTACAAGCAATGCTCAATTAAAGGTAATAAAAGACGTAAGAGTTAAAAGGGGCAGCGAAATCGGAAGCGACCACTATCTGGTAGTAGCAAAAATAAAAACAATGCTAAAAGAGGAAGGACAAACACATCAAGTAACCCAGATAACGGCAGAAAGTAAAAAATTTAGAATTGACAAATTAAAAGATACAAAGGTGCAAGAGATATATAGAAATAAAATAAAAGAGTTAATTAATAACACTCAAAAACCAGATACAAACAACATATAAGACATGTGGAATACTTTCAAATGTATAATAACAGAAGCTACTAAACATGCCTGCGGAACAATTACTGAAGGAAGAAACAAAAAACAAACACATTGGTGGAATACAGAAGTAAAAGAAGAAATCAAAAAGAAGAAGCAAAAATGGAAGAGATACCTAAACACAAAAAATGAAGTGGACTATGCAGATTATAAACAACAAAGGAAAATAGCAAAAGAAGTGATTAAAAAGTCAAAAGAGAGAACATGGGAAGAATTTGGGAATGTAATGGAAGAGAACTTCAAAGAAAACAAAAAACTATTTTATCGAACGCTCAAATACACTATGACAGGAAAACAAACAACACTGAAGCAGCTGCAAGATAAACAAGGAAGAATATAAATATAAAAAGGACGACGAAATAATGAAGAGATGGAAAGAACACTTCGAAGAACTACTAGAAGAAGACCAGTCTACAAACAAAACCAAAGTTAACGAATATCAACAAAAATGGGAAACAGTAACTAACATGGAGAATGATGATGGAAATATCTCAGAAGAAGAAATAAAAGCCGTACTAAAGAAACTACGAAACGGGAAATCACCAGGACATGACAACATTAGACCAGAACAATTGAAATATATGGGCGCAGAAGGTGAGCAAATACTGCTAGAAATGCTAAATAGGATATGGCAGCTTGGAAAAATACCAGTTGACTGGGAAAAAGCAGTGATATTCCCTATACATAAAAAAGGAGATAATAGAAATTGTAATAACTATAGAGGAATATCACTGTTATGTACAACTGCCAAAGTGTACGAGGCAATTCTCGAAAACAAATTAAGGGAATTATCAGCACCATCAATGGAGAAAGCCCAGAGTGGTTTTATGAAAGGACACTCAACACAAGATCATATATTCACCTTAAGAAAGATGACAGAAAATACGCTAAAACAAGACGGAAAACTATTTATTGCTTTCATAGACTTGGAAAAAGCATTCGATAGAGTACCACGAAGGATGATGTGGAAAATATTAAAGGAAAGAAAAATCAATGCCAAATTACTTACAGCAATAAAAAGCGTGTACAAAAGAACATCCAACTACATAAGAACTGGTAATTTAAAATCGGAAGAATTCTGTACAACACAAGGACTTAGACAAGGCGGTGCCTTAAGCCCACTACTTTTTATAATATTTCTAGACGACATTATGAAAAAAACAAAGAACAAGATACGAAAAGTAGAAGTAGGACACCAAAATTTAAACAGAACTACAATATCTGAGTGTGCATTTGCAGATGATGTAGCGCTGATAGCAAAGAGCGAATCAGATTTACAATATAATTTAAATATATGGAAAGAGGAGCTAGACAAACATAACATGATTATAAATGTAAAAAAAACAAAAATAATGGTGATTTCAAAAGAAGACATAGACACAAAACTAACAATAGACGGAAAAGAACTAGAACAGGTAGAATCGTTCACATACTTAGGATCAATACTAAACAATAAAGGAAGATTAGAAAATGAAATCAACAACAGAATATACGCTGCAAATAAGACATACCACGCAATGAATAAAAAGATATTGAACAATAAACAAGTGTCCAAGAAAACAAAAATGACATTGTACAAAACAATCTTTAGGCCTACACTAATATACGGTAGCGAGACATGGACAATGAGCCAAGGGATGAAGTGCAAAGTGCAGGCAGCTGAAATGAGGTATCTAAGAAAAGTGGAAGGAGTTACCAGGATGGACAGAATTAGAAATGAACACATAAGAACACGACTACAAACAGAAAATATTCAAAGCACAATTGATAGAAAACAACTAGCTTGGTACGGACATCTTATTATAATGCCAGAAGTAAGACAGACAAAAAACGGTTGGAAGGCAAGGATAATTGAGAAGAAGAAAAGAGGTAGACCGCAAAAATCATGGGAAAACAACATAGAGGAAATATTAAAAAGAAACAACATTGACCCACAAGAAGCGAAAAAAATCGCAAAGATTAGGAACGACTGGAAAAAACTGATTTCCGAAATTAAATAGAGGAAAAAACGAAACAATCTCGACACCCGAAAGGGTATAAGATATTTAAAATGATTATATATATTGTTTTTCTTTGGCCTGTCTTTTTTTTATTATCTATTGAGTTTTTATGTGTTTCTTTGTCGTGTCCTATATCTTACGTGATCATTTTTTAGTTATATTCCGATTTTTTTCTTTATTCAGTTTTTTGGCTTCAATTCTTCTTTTTCTTCGTCCCATATCCATGCAATATTATTGATTTTTAGTTTGTTGTAATATATCTTCACCATATTGCCTTTGTTTCGTTCTTCATCCGCTTTATTTATTAAATTTTTTTGTAATTTTCTTTCTTTAACTGTCAAAAATTTGTCTATATATGGCTTGTCCTTTTAGTTTACTCTTAGCTGTTAATATTTTCTGTTTATCTTGTTCTTTGTTCACTTTAATTACAGTTGTCTGCCTTTCCTTTGTTGTGCGTTTAAATTGGTATGCTTCTGCAATTTCGACTTCTATATCTAATTTGTTTTTCATGAATACCTTAACCCCATTTATTATATTATCTTCATTTATTTCTAATCCTTTAATTACAAGTTTATCTTTATTAATTTCCCTTTCTCTTTGTTCTTCTTTATTTTCCAGTTTTCTTAGTCGTTCTCCTATTTCTTGTTTTTCTTGATCCCGTTTTTTGTCCTTTTCATTGATTTGCTCTATTTCTTTGTTTATGCCTTCGATATTAGCTATAATTTTATTATATGATTCTTCCATGTCTTTTCTGATTGCTTTATTTCCTTCTCTTGCTTCTTTTCTTCCTTTCTCGGCCTCTATCCTTCCTTGTTCTACTTCTTTCCTTATAACTTCATAGTTCTCCGAGAGTTTTTTAATAGCTTCAGATATTTGTTGCAGAACCGTCTGCATATTATTGTCCATTTCGTGTTTTATTTCTTTGTCTGAATTTTCTTCTGTTCTTGTATTTGTTTTAACAGGCGATCTTAATATTAATGCGCTTCTTTTAAAATTTTTGTTTATATCTCCTTCGACTTCTTCCGTCTCTTCTCTTTTTCTAATTAAACTGACACTTCCTCTTCCTCCTCTTTGACTGCAGTTCATTTGTTTACTTGTTTATCGATAGTTACAGCTTCCCTAGTAAACACTAGATGTCACTGTATCTAATCTTGGATGCTGCTCTGCCAGGTACGCCTATTGCACGCTGTGTGGCGCTAGTTGTACTATTCTGATGCAGCCTCTTCTTGTAGTAAAATAATTATAACCTAGGTCACTATTTATGAGATCTAAAGATAATCTAAAGGTATATGTTTCCCTTCGTAGCTTATGGTACTACGCTTTCTCCTGGTTGTAATTTGGCACTCTTCTTTCCTCGGTTGTTGATTGTTATATGCAAATAAAATTTTATAGGTTATTTTAGCCTACTACCGTTTTATTCTCAGGATAAAACACCCAGCAAAAAACTATTACTTGGGTAAACAGCGCTTTGTTTTATATTTGTCGTCCAGTCAGCCTATTTTTATATTTGTTTTTGGTTCAAAACCTCGAATCTTTACACCTCTTGCTCTTGGCACATGTATGTATTAAATACCTTCTTCTTCGCGACACAAGAATACATTAGCAATATCATATTATTAGCTAAAACATGCAAATATGGCGCATTGGAGAACGAATTGGTACGTGATAGACTGGTAGTCGGAATTCGCGACCAAAAATTATCAGAGAACATACAGATGGATAGCGATCTCACGCTAGAAAAAGCAATGGAAAAGATAACTCAGTCTGAAAAGAATAAATTAGAAAACAAGGAACTGAGAGAAAAACTCACGGAAAAAGCAGAAAAAAAAAAGTTTATAAACCTAAATACAAACACAAGAGGGAAGAAAGGCACAAGAACCACCAAGATGAATCCAAATACCAGGACAAGAAGGGAAGAAGCCAAAATCACAAACAGAACAACGGTTCCAGTAACAAGTGCAGTAGATGTGGTCGAAACCCGGGACACGGAAAAGAGAGTTGTCCAGCTAATATAAACGCAAAATGCAGAAAGTGTTCTTTCCGAGGGCATTTTGCCAAACAATGTCGCACAAAATGTGCCAACGAAGTGCGTCAAGAAAGCACCAGCTCGAGTTCGGTTGACAGCGACAGCAGTTCCGCAAGCGAGAGCGACGAATACAAATTCTCGGAAGTAATCAATATAAACCAAATCAGAAACGATCAGCCATGGCAGGTAAAACTGAAAAGCTTAAACCATAAAGTTTCCTTTAAAATAGACACAGGCGCGGACGAGAGCATTATCTCGTACAAAACGTTTACTAAAAATTTCAAATCTAAACTAGAGTTAAAAGAGACAAACGCGAGACTGTTACGTACCGGTAGCGGTCCCGGATGTAAACTAAATGTGAAAGGTGTGATAGAAATGCCGGTCGAGTGGAACGGAAATACTCATAAAATAAAATGTTATGTAGTCGATACCCGTGATATCTTACTAGGGCGACCTGCTCTGGTAAAACTAAAAATTATCCAATGGGACGGAGACAAACTAAAAATAAGAAAAAGTAAAATTTTAAACATTACCGAAGAACGCGATATAATAAAAAATATTTAAAGGTCTCGGGGAATTTAAAGATTACGAATACGAATAGCGGAAGACGAGTCAACGGAATGGTGCGCGCCTATGGTTATTGCACAAAAGAACGGAACAGTTCGCATATGTTCGGACTATACTGAACTAAATAAAAGTGTAAAGCTCGAAAGGTTCCAATTACCATCAGTGGAAGAAACACTAGGTAAATTGCAAGAAGCGACAGTGTTTACAAAACTAGACTTTTTAAGTGGATTCTGGCAATTGAAATTGTCACCAGAATCACGCAAATATACAACGTTTATAACACCGCACCGTTCGGAAGATTTATGTATACCAGATTACCGTTTGGAATCAGCAGTGCACCCGAAATCTTCCAAAAGACAATAAACCAAATAATAAGTGAACAACATTCGAATCAAGTGCACGCGGATGACATTTTAGTGACTGGACGAAATATCGAAGAACACGATGCTAACTTAAACAAAGTTCTAAAATTACTGTTAAAAAAAGGATTCACATTAAATAAAAATAAGTGTGTTTTCAGAAGTTCTCAAACTAACTATCTCGGTTACATAGTGTCCGCGGATGGAATTAAAACCGATCCGCGAAATGTCGAGTCTCTACTAAAATATCCTGCACCTAAAAATCAAACGGGAGTACGTAGATTTTTAGGAATGGTGAATTACGTGTCAAAGTTTATCGCGAACGTGTCCACAAAAACACAATCGATTCGCGAGTTATTACGATCGCACAGACAATTCACATGGAATCAAAACCATGAGAAAGACTTTAATAAACTAAAAAATTACATTGCATCATCTCCAGTGCTTGCTAAATTCTCAGTGAATAAACTTGTACGAGTATCAGCCGATGCATCTGCATATGGCGACCAGTCTGCTTCTGCTCGAAAACACTTAGCCCAGCGGAGGTCAGATACGCCCAGACAGAAAAAGAAGCCCTGGCAATCACGTGCACATGCGAAAGACTCCAGCAGTATCTACTTGGATCAAAGTTCGAGATCCAAACCGATATATCCCTTGGCTCATTGTCCATGTCTCGCTACCGTATATTAGTGTATGCCTAAAGATTGTTTTGTACAATGTCATTTTTGTTTTCTTGGACACTTGTTTATTGTTCAATATCTTTTTATTCATTGCGTGGTATGTCTTATTTGCAGCGTATATTCTGTCTTATGAAATTTAATGTTAACATTACACATGTTCCAGGTAGCAAATTTTTTCTACCCGATGCACTCTCAAGGTCTCCTACGAAAATAGGCGAGGGCGACGAGGATGTCATCACGAGTCCACATCCCAATATCTACATCGATGCAGTAGTCAAAGAGTCAAGCCATTTACTACCCAAGCAGCACAGTCTGGAAAAATTGGCAAACACAGCTAAAACAAGGCTGTTAAAACGTTGTGGCAGCCTTGTTTTAGCTATATATTAGCTTTATTTTTAGCTGTATTTTGTGTTATTTTTTTTGTCCAAATAAGTGTTATCGCAAACTAAATTGCAGCTATATTAACCATCCAACCATTTTTCTGTCTGTAAAGTTCGCTTTACAATCATCAAAAATGCAAAAATACAGCCACAGCTTTATTGTCCACAATTTCAGCTGTAAAATAGATTTGATTACTAACTTATATAGAAAAATAACAGCTAAAGCTTTATTTCTGTATTGTGAGCTATTAAATGTATTTTACAGCTATAAGTTCATACAAACTAACAGCTGTCGCAATATGTCCATAATTTTAGTTGTAAAATGTAGTTTGAAGCAAAATATAAATACCAAATCAAAGCTTTAAAATTTGTACGTAATTTTGGTTATAAAATACATTCTGAAGCTTAGAAAATCTACGAAATTTTCCACAATTTTAACTGTAAACCATTTGTTATATTCTTTACCGACAAAGTCATGGCCAAATTTAGTCGGTATCAAGTGTATCAGAGAAAACAACACTTAAAAATAATGAACTTTCAGTCTACCTGAATAATTACAAATACAGCCACAATTCCAAACCTGACTGTAACTGAGCCAATTGTTGACATCTTTTCTAAGAGCTACGCCCCTCTTATCCGGAAGCAAAAATAATATTACATTTTTCCAGTTTTCGGGCACAACACAAAGTGTCACCTTGTTGTCTTCTATTGTTTGTACAATTTTGAATTTGAACATTTTACTTGAAAAATAAGGTAGCCTGATTTTATGCAGAGGTTATGTTTATATTTTCATAATTACTGGTAGGTAGCTGCAGTAGGGATGAATATAACTAGATGGCTGCAGTGACTATTCTTGCAACTATTTGGGTTTCGTATGTAAATTATTGTACATCATTTCAGCCAAATAGTTGTTTTCTAGTATATTGCATGTACATTGACAACCATATTGCAACCAAATAACTGTATAATCCAAATGGCTATTATTGGGCAATATTTCATTCCACACAAGCTATATGTCTGTATTTCAGACAAGTAGACATCTTTTTAATCAAAGTAGCCGTGAAGAGAGACAGCCATTTTGAAAACAAGAAAATTTTACTTAAACAAGATGTATTTAATCACTATTGCTGCATTACACATAACGGAAAACCATTTGTAACTTGATATTTTTGCATTGTAAACATATAAAAACTATAATTTGCCATAAAGAAAAATTAAATTAATTTCCATATTAATTAATAAATAACTAAATTATTGTTATTTTTGAAGCGCATCTTTTATTTCGAAGTATCACAACTACATTTAACGACCAAATGATGTTTCTTGTAAATTTTGAGTATTGTAGAGTGCAAATTTTGACTTATAATCTTTATGATTATGATATAGGTATCATGTATATTTGTAAGTTTAGCTTCTTAGGTACACGCATAAATATGTAACATAGACATACAAAATACAGCTATTATATCTACGTACTACAACCAAATAGTTATTTTAAGGCCAAACAACTAAATGGCTGTATTTTGACTGTATTACTTGCCAAGTGGTCACAGCTAAATGGCTGTGACAACATTTTCAAAGCAAGAAAATCTTTTACCACTTTGGCTATGACAACTCTTTAACAACGTTATAATTACGCTGCGATGCCAGCTGCGGTAGCTATATTGCTGTTATTATTTGCTGCAGCAACGTCACCGCAGCTTTTTTACAGCTTCGTGTGCTACTTGGGTACCGATGTGAACGATGGAAGCAGCCCACAGCAGTTAAAAAATTAAAAGAATACGTAATCAACGGGTGGCCTTCCAAGAACGATTGCATACCAGAAGCTGCTCCATTCTTCAAACACAAAGAAGAATTATGCATCTACGACAATCTGCTATGCTACAGAGATCGGATCTTCATAACAAGTCATCTCCGAAAGAGAGTACTGGCGTCAATCCATGAAGATCATATGGGCATAAATAAATGCATCGCTAGAGCTAAAACAACAGTATGGTGGCCCGAAATTACAAGGCAGATAGAAGATTTAGTAAAATCGTGCGAGATTTGTCTAAAACATAAACAATCAGCTACCGGGCCAATGATTTGTTATCCAGTACCTGAGAGGCCATGGTCAGTCATCGCAGCCGACATAGCGGAATTAAAAGGCATCAACTATCTGGTGATCCAAGATTACTACTCGGGGTATCCAGAAGTACGAAAACTAAACAAGATGACCAGTAAAGAAATCATCGACAACATAAAAGACGTCATTTCACATCATGGAATTCCTGGCGTCATTCGATCGGATAACGGACGACAATTCAGCAGCTACGAATTCAAGCAATTTTCAGTCAACTATGGCTTTGAATGGGTAAGCAGCAGTCCCTATTTCGCCCAATCCAATGGTCTTGTCGAGAACGTCGTAAAGCTGGTAAAGAATATCCTAAAGAAATGTGATGACTCATTCCTAGGTTTACTGGCATACCGAAATACAGTAACATATCGCGGAGCTTCTCCAGCGGAATTACTATTCGGAAGAAAACTAAAAGAACAATTACCAGTAAGAAAAGATCATTTTCTACCTAAAAAACAAAATCACATAGAAATCAAGAATAACATGGAAACTCAGAGAGAAAAACATAAAAAAGATTATGACAGAAGACACCGGACTAGAGAACTACCCGAATTAGACGAAGGACAGAGAGTATGGATAATCAACACAGAAACGGAAGGAAGAGTGAGTAGAAAATCAAAAGAACCTAGATCCTACATAGTTACAACGAACAACGGGGAAATAAGAAGGAATCGCAAACATCTCCAACCATTGCCGGAAGAAGTAACAACCACTACCGAACCAGAAACAGCAAATTCCAATACTGCAACAACAGTGGAAGACAGCTGCAGAAGAAGCGGTCGAGATCGAAAACTACCCACCAAATTGAAAGACTATGTTATAAATAAAACCAAATAAACTTGCAGTATTTATCATTATTATTATTTATATTTTGTATTCAACATTCTATCTATTGTTTTGTTATTTTAAACTGTAATGTAGTAATTTAAAAGAGAGGATGTATGGTAGCGTAGCGACATCTATAATATATAAAAAGCGTCAGTGAGCTGAGAATCGGCAAGGAAGCGTTACGCGTGTGTGTGAATGCGTTCATGTCATGTATGTAGATCAGTGCTTTAATACGAAACAATAAACAACCTATATTATAGTAAAGTGTTTATAAGCTGCCAACCAACCCACGACACATATTATACTAAGTACAAAGTAACTGTGTAAATTTGATTTAAGAGTAAAAAAAAATTGATTCAAATTTCAAACAGCATTATTTGACATCCCATTTAATCTATGTTGAATATTGCAAGAAAGAGAGAAGTATAATTTTCCTATAAGAATATGCTGTTGTCTATCCTTATTCCTTTTATATTTTACTGATATATAAATATTATTGTTACATATTTACTAATGTTAGTTATTTGCAACTGAAATAAATAAGTGTTATAAACTTTAACTCACAAAACAGTATTGACATACGAAGTTGTTTCGAAATATTACACTTACATTTACAATACAATTTAAAAACATATTTACAAAAATTTCAACTCTAATATTGTTACAGTAGTGTATTTTTGTATTGAGATAATATTTGACATGACAAAAAAACCATAGTCACTTGAATTACATAGTTTTGCTAAAAAATATTTGTATGTTAACAAATGTTGGTAATATGTAAGTGCAGTTTATTGCGTTAATAAAAAGTAAAACGGCATTCCATAGTTATGGCTATAGTATACAGGCTGTCCTATGAAACTGGTTAAGCATGGGGATCTCGAGAACCATAAGAAATACGAACTTGGTTAAATTAGACAAAAGTTGCCCCTTTAGGGGACTATTTTAGAAATGTTTTTGTTTTCCCACAAAAATGCATAGGTGGATAGATATACGCAAAAATGTAAATTTTGCCAATATCGTTTTTCAGTTTTTCAGTTTTTAATGAGGAATTCACAGCAGTCCTCAAATTTTTTTTATCTCCTACAGATTTTGAGAAATTCAAACCAAATTCAAATTTTCATGGAGCTCATAGTTGGCTATGACCCGTCTTAATAGAGATTGTTTTTTTCTTTTCAAAGATATAAAACACAAGTGCATTGAAATGAAAATGAAGGCAGAAATAACATAATAATTATTTATTAAATTGTTTTTATCAAAAAAGACTACTAATATCGATAAAATAATTATAATTATTACTATAACACATTGGATTCCTCGAATTATAATCAGAATAATCCGCTAATGTGAAAAAATTTATAATTTTCACCCAAACAAATGGCAAATGAATAACAATTTTTTTCCATTTTGGACCTGAATTTTGAACGCTCATATCTCGGAAACTAAAAAAGATTTTTAAGTCCGGTGTGCGCCATTCTTCGTAGTTTAGTTAGTATAATTTGATACCTAATAATTTGATCAATATTCGTGGTCTCCCTTAATAGAAACAGTTACAAAAAATATTATTGTGTTATTTCTGCCTTCATTTTCATTTCAATGCACTTGTGTTTTATACCGTTGAAAAGAGAGAAAAAATCTCTATTAAGATAAATCATAGCCAACTATGAGCTCTATATGAAAATTTGAATTTGGTTTAAATTTCTCAAAATCTGTAGGAGATAAAAAAATTTGAGGACTGCTGTGTATTGCTCGTTAAAAACTGCCTATAGAACGTGCAAATAAGAAACTTGTACTAATTCAAACAAAAAAGTTATAGGTGAAAAACGAAATTAGTAAAATTTACATTTTTGGGTATATCTAATCACCTATGCATTTTTGTGGGAAAACAAAAACATTTATAAATTGGCCCCCTAGTGGGGCAACTCATGAAACTTGGTTTCAAAAAATAATTATACATATTAAAATATTATTTAAAAGTCATAATTAATGTAACGAAATTTGTTTGTTAAAATCATTTAGTTTCTCTAGTTTCAAAATAGATTGCATGCACCGTAAATCAAGTAATTATTGTTATAATGCGTGCGACAAATAGCAGTGGAAATGGAAATGTTATTTTAGTATTAAGGTGAAGGAACGTCTTCAGACTTGCGTGATCGAAATTTGAAATTAGACAGAGCCAAAATGCTATTATTGTACTGGCCAGTGACGTATACTTAGGTAAAAAATTTACCAGGGACAAATGATAAATTCCGATAACTAAAAAGATTTGTTCAGTACATAGGTACTCAATTTAATTCAAATATTCTTCATAATTTGAACCGACAAAATATAATAATATTATTACATACCGCTACTTTACAAATTCTCATCGCTAGAAGTATACATACAAACTGATATAATATAATACTCATGCATCAAAATGTTAACTCTGAATAATTATAGTACCGTATAAAAATATCGCAATTTTATTTACATTTCCACATGTTTTCTTACCTACAATGTGCTACCTGTTACGAAACACCTGAACCTGAAAAAATAATTAGTATAATTTAATTAAATAACACAATATGAATAACGTGGGGGTACGACGTATTGGATTTGACACTTCAAATTCAATGTATTCACAAGAAAAGAAAAGAAGAAAAGTTAAATAAAGACATATTATATCACAATTAAATAATATTTGCGACGTAATAGCACTAGTCTTTATGAATATTAATCATAAATGAATTTAAGGTTCATAAAATTCAATTAAAAGCAATAAAAATACCGGTTGCATTTTGTATCCGGTATCCGGAAATTTTGCTCTTCCTTTTTCGAGCAATTTACGAAGTGCCAGCAGTTAACATTTATTGACACAAGTCCAATAAACAGGAAAATTAATTTATGATTTCCCAAAAGATATAGCACGATATTTAATTAACATAGAATTTTCGCTACCCCCATCTTAAAGTAGATATCCCAGTAACCAACCAGTGTGATTTGTTGTAAAGAGCAAGAATCAGTTTGCAAAGACGCGAGTGGCGAACGGCAAGTCTAACCAACTAGCGGTTTCGTTTTGACGAAGGTATTATATAATTAATAGATCAAGAGCAGCATCAGTAGCGTCCAGGTTGTCAGCAATGGCCACATGACGCGCCAATGTACTTGGTTATTGCTTGTCAGTGTTACCATCGTAAAAACAGCCGAGAAACAACAGCTGCTTTCGACATTTCGCTTCATCAGATCCTTCCGCCATTACCGTACTACCACAGACCACAGACTGAAATATATATTAGTACTGGTTGTCAGGTTAACAAACCTACATCAAATCAACCAGCCAACTACAGTTAATTGGTTAGGGATATATCACTGACTTGGGTCTGCTTCACAGAATCTGATGTGTCTGTAGTCTATTCATAAGACCTTACTATACTTAGTACTAGTTACCAGTTTAAACGCTGATTTACACTTCAATCTCTAGATCCTTGTTTCATTCCTGTTTCCTGGAAATTTGACATACTGAAAAGTCAGCAATCTCATAAATCAATTTTAAATGAAATGTTATTCAAAAAGTTTTTTGATTACAATTACTTAAACTAATGACTTAATTATGCGAATGAGTAAGTATACAGTGGCGGCGCTAGACTTTTAAATTTGGGGGTCCAGCAAGGACCAGTAAAACATATAGAGGGCACACATATTTTAAGTAAATTTTGGTACTTGTACTATTTTAATATTTCTTCAAAATAATTGTTAATATTTTCCGAGCGCTTCATATTTACGACCTACTAGTTCCCTCTTCAAAATTCAAATACAAAATAAAATGACAAATGAAAATGAGCATTCAACACTCAACTTTTAACAAATATCGCCTTTTTACAGCATGTATTACGAAAAACGAACTTACGAGCACTTACAAGGCATTATGAATTCGTAGAGCGGTAGATCACACGGGAGTTAAAAAAATAAAGAAGTAATTGTTCCGATCGCTTTATACAGTTGATGTTAAAGTGTTCCTTTATCTACTAAAAATGAACGCATAAAGCCTACTTTTAACACTAAGTAGGTAGAAAATAAAATAATATATTGTCGACTGGCCAAATCTAGTTCATCAGAAAATGACGTGTAAATATTATTTTTATGTAAAGCCTATACTGGAATTTACGTTAAATTGTAAATTTAAATCTTATTTTCTGGAAATTTACAGGGGGACCAGCCGGGGACCATAGATCATTTTGGCGGCCCTCCTGGCCAGCCCGCTATATTTTATATACAATAATTATGTTTAATAATTATATTATTTTATAAGGTAAATTTCAAATAAAAGTCAAAAATATTTAATTCGGTATTTACAATTATTATTGACTAGGTGGATTTTGACTATTATTTTCGTATTTTAGATTTATTATTTTCCTATTATTATAAAAAGTTCTATTAACTTTAACAAAAAAAAAGGAATTTTATTAACCAAAATTTAAATAGAGCATCAATTACTGCACTACTATCGGAGTAATAAGTATAGTCACTCGGATGTAAAGTTGAATAACTTGTTTAAAAATAATCCAAAAAATTTAAATAAATCTTTATACTAAAGTATGCACATTTCTACGTTATTGTATAGAATTTCAAATTTTTAAATGTATATGTGTAGAAATAACAAAAATTTATAGCAAAAATGAGCTATGATTTTGACACATTTTTAGAAACTGTTAACTTTAATGACGTCTACTGTCAATATACATCATGCAAAAAATTTCAAATTTTGGTATAGTATAGTTATAATCTTAGTTAAGTTATTTGCTATTGTAATTTTTTTTAAATATTTATATTTTATATATAATAATAAAATAAGTGAACATGTAATATCTTTGTTACTGGTAATCTTATAAGATTCAAATTCATGTTACCGATGCCTTATATAATTATAAAAAAGAATTGTTAATTATTTTTATTTTAAACTTATTATATGAATTATAATAATTGTTTTCTGAAATAATGATACCTCAGGATTCATAAATTTCAGGAAAAAAAATTTATTAAAATTCAAGTAATAATTTTTAAATAAAAATTATAAACAAATCTTTTTTATAATTATATAAGGCATCGCTAGTATAAAGTTAAATAAACTTTAGTATAAAGTTTTATTTAAATTTTTTGGATTATTTCTAAACAAGTTATTCAACTTTACATCCGAGTGACTATACTTATTACTCCGATAGTAGTGTGTAATTTATAGTATACTGGTCAAAACAAAAAACGAGACACTTGAGATTTGTCAAAATTTAGGTGATTTTCAAACCGTCATAACATGGCTTCTATGCGACCGTTTTGGAAGTTCTGATGATGCCAGGTAAGCTTGAAGTGTCCTCTTTAAGAGGGTGTATGCGAACTTTAATGTCCATCATTTTCAATCCCCTCCACCCCTCTCTGAAGAAAACAAAACTGTTTATGAAAAAAAAGTCCAACTTTGGAAGTGTGTACGGAGCTGGATTTTTTTTTCGAGTCGACCAACCATCAAGGCGATTAAATTCAATCAATTTTCGTGGATGTCACCAAAAATGAAGTGTCTACGATTTTTGTAACCAAAGTTATGCGAATTTGAAAAAAAGTGCATTTTGGGGTTTTTTCCACATAACTTGGATTCTTTTTAACGAAATGGCACATTTTTTTTGAGCAAAGAAGCTCTTTTCTGCGCGTGTAAGAGGGAACATGCTTGGTTAGGAATATCTCTATTTCCACCCTAATTTTCAATTCATGAAAATGACGTTTTTTGGCCTAAAAACGTCGTACATCGACTATTGTTAAAACGTCTGCAAAAACATGGACGGGTTGATTCAATAAAATGTAAAAACAATTCACACCTTTTCCTATAAATGACACAAAAAACTAAGTTCCTACGATGGTTAGGCGCAAAGTTATGAAAGATTTAAGAAGACTATGCATTTTGGCTTGATACCACCGACATTAGCGTTACCCGACGTGCACGTGCAAGGTGTACCACGAGGAGGTTGCCGGTTGGATTTTAAGAATGTAACTTTGGTTACAAAAATATTAGACACTTCATTTTTGGTGACATCTACGGAAATTGATTGAATTTAATCGCCTTGATGGTTGATCGACCAGAAAAAAATTTTCCAGCTAGGTACACACTTCCAAAGTTGGACTTTTTTTTCACAAAAAGTTTTGTTTTCTTCAGAGAGGGGCGGAGGGGATTGAAAATGATGGACATTAAAGTTCGTATACACCCTCTTAAAAAGGACACTTCAAGCTTACCTGGCATCATCAGAACTTCCAAAACGGTCGCATAGAAGCCAAGTTATGACGGTTTGAAAAGTGTCTCGTTTTTGTTTTGACCAGTATTTATAAACCAAAAGTACCTAATATGTAGGTAATTATTTTTTTTAAGAAGCCAGTTTATATTTAGTAGTAATAGTAATCGTGTTGCTTTTGGATTCTTAACGTATTCTTTATTTTCTCGTGCTTTGAGCAAATTATGTAAAAATAACTTCTCATGATAGACATTAACAAAATAACAGTGACAGATACAACTGGGTTTGCCAATGAGGTCTTACACGATTTTTTTTTCTTTACTGAAATCGAAATAACACTAAAAAATATCTACCTCGTATTTTTTCTTTTTTCTTAAATTTATCTCTAGAACGAGAAAATAATTATTAAAAGTAATATTCTTCAAAACGCGGCTGAAATGCACCACTTCTCCCCTTGTTCACTGACGTTAGCGGGTACGCAACGTTTGTTGACCTTTTAAATTAGGTTATAATTTCCAAATTATTAATGTTTGTTGCTATTTGCTATATTTTGTTATAAAACATGAGTCAGAAACGTCTAAAAACTTGTTTCGTGCATACCTGTATGAATATAAGTGAAAGTAGCAAATGACAAACAAAAATTGAATAATAGATATTGAAGTGTGGATTGCTTCTGAACAGAAACTAAAATTATTTATATAAAATAAAATGAGTATATTGAATACAAAATTAATTAGATTATTTATATATTAAATATATTATAGTGTTTTTCCGCATATACTCTAATTTTTCTAGGATTTTATGTAGTTTCTAATATGACATAGGAACCCATCCATTCTATCATATAAGATCTATGGTGCCTTTGTTTTTCATTGGCCTGTACCCGGTAACGTTACGATTTTGGCAACGTTATGAATGCATTGCACTTTAAATTGCTTTTTATATTAAAAATAAACAAAATTTTAAGCAAAATGGTATATTAAACAAAACTACAAAGATTAAATATTCATATTAAAATATAAAAAGGCATGTTAACTTTTTTTGCAAGACCTCATTAGCCCAGTCAATTTAGACAAAATTTCGACCAAACCCAACACGAAAATGTGTGAAGCTCAAAATTTGTATACATGTTTGATGTCGTTAACAACATATTAAAGTCCCTATTTTTCCCCGTCCGAATCCCTTATTTTTTAAGGGTTGAATGTGTACATTTTTGGTTTCTTGCGTTTATCCCATAAATGGTTTATATTACGAAGAAAAGTGTTACATATGAAATTGTAGAAAATAAAATTTCCTACAAAAACATGCCAAAATGTCAAAACGAATATTTCCGTAAAAATCTGAGTAGCCATATTGAAAAAAAAAATTCAAAAAAACTCGGTAACTTTAAATTTTATAGTAAATATTGATATTATAATATTGTAGCTTATAAAATTTCCTACAAAACGATGCTATCACTTTTTTACATCATAGAACTGATAGTTTACGAGAAAAACGATAAAATATATTTTGATAGAACGAAGCTAATTAAATCATGCCATAACTTTATTTCCTGACACAAAAACGGCTGTAACTTGTGAACGGATACAAAAAACGACTTCCGGTTTGAAGCATTAGATTCTACAGACATTTTTCTACCAAATATATTATATTAAATTTTTCAGTGGGGGCTGGTTTAGCCTCAATTTTAACATAGAAAATTCAGAAAATTTTGCATTTTTTACATTTTTTGTGTTAAATTAACTCTAATTTCTGAACAAATTAAGATATCGACTTCCGGTTTCCGGTGTTGGATTCCTTGGACATTTTTCTATAAGATACATTATTTTAAAAACTTTCGTATTTTCTATAGGTTTGCATGTTACAGTCGTTTTTGTGTCAGGAAACAAAGTTAAGGCATGATTTAATTAGCTTCGTTCTATCAAAATATATTTTCAAACGCAAAAAACAAAAAATGTACACATTCAACCCTTAAAAAATAAGGGATGCGGACGGGGGAGAGTTGGGGACTTTTGATATGTTGTTTATGACATCAAATAGAACATGTATAAAAAAATTTAGCTTCACACATTTTAGTGTTGGGTTAAAACCTAGATTGACATAGTTTTAATTTCAGTTTTAATTTAAATTTATTTTATAAATATTTATTAAAACAGTTCATCGATACGTGTAACAAAACATTTTCAGCCAGCAATAAATTTAAAATAACACAATTTTTGATTAATTACCATATGAAAAATTATATTTTATTTAATGTAACAATCGTTATATTCTCTTGCACATCATCAAACATTGATGATTTCCGATAAGACGAAATGATCATTACGTTAAATAAAATATATTTTAGTGAAATAATCAAGTGGTGTATTATTTCCAATTCATATGTTCAAGTTATTTACATAAATGTAGTACACAAATTCATATTTTTCGGTATACGTGCATCAAAATTAACATAATATTAAAATCATTACATACAAATATTAAATTTGGTTAAATATAATGGTTTATTTTTAACCTATGTGTTACGCAAGTTGCAACGTTAGTGCCGATCTTTGTTCTAGGCATTATAACTGACCTTATAAAACTCTTAACTTTTTAACAGTTCATTTTATATTTTTATATTGGTAACGCACCGTTATCGAGAAGACAAAACGTCTTAATAAATCATGGGGAGAAATTAAAGCCATTGCCGTTAATAGAGTTAGATGGAAGAAGCTTGTAGAGGTTCTATGTTTCGAAATAGAATGATGGGACGTTATGTATTTTATATGGAACCTGTAGTCTTAAATGCACAGATGGTACAGATTTATTGTTTGAAATATAACTTTTTTCTGATTATTTGGCCAACTGGAAAATTAGGAATTTCAGAAAGAAACAATTGTGAGATTTAGAAACAATTTTCTGTTTTTAATGCCGCTTGAAATATCAACTTGAATTTGTTCCGAAGTTCAAACATGTTGAACGAATCACGGATGAAAGACAAATGTAGGAATTGTGTGAATCTGAAGGTTCCTATACCCGCAGCATTGACGTAGTCAGAAAAATAAAAGGGATTTAAAAAAAACACTTTACTGATGTAGAGACAGATTGTGAAACTAATAGAAAAAGTTATATTTTCGGGACAAGGGTGCTAATTGTAGAACTAGATGTCCGCCGAGGTCTGAAATATTCTAAGGAAATTATACAAGTTTGGAAAGTTCACTTTCACTTTTGAAATTATATATTTGTATACATTTATACATATCTATCAACAACACTTATTTTACAGTACGTGCAGTTACCAGCCGTCAACTCACGGGGTACACATAGTTGTAAGTTCAGAGTATTGTAAGTAATTTATCTTGAATTCATTATATTTTCATTGAGATTTTGTGCAGAGTGTACACATAATGTATTAATTATTATACATGGTGTTTCATAACTTCGAGTACACACGTTAAGGATAAGTATATAATATATTATAAAGTTTGATGCTGATTACGAATCAAAAATAATTTTTTTCAAATTAGAAAAACTATTGGCGCTTTGCTTATACGGTTTTACTATAGCACTGGAATGGATTTTTAAAATGACTAATGAAAATAAATTTAATTAACGTCTAAATAGAATTATTCTCTTAATAATTATATAACTTTAATTAAATTGTTAGAAGTTACATTAAAAATAATTTTTATCAATCCAGTGGCAAGTGGCACGAAAAATGTTCTCTTAGGATACAACTCGGGATACAGTGAAATTTATTTTTGAAATTTTTGAAAAATTCTTTTTGATTCGTAACCAGTACATCAAACTACTCGTATATATATACCATTAACGTATATACTTGAAGTTATGAAACACCCTTTATTTAATTTTGGAAATAACACCGTTAATATTGTGCTTATACTATACATATTGTTTAACCCTTATCCGGGCAAGCTATTTTACTAACTCAGACGTATCGGAGAGTCTGATGGATTCACATTATAGGTATTGTTTCGTTTTATTGCAATTATTTAACATTTTTAATAATACTTAGGTTATGGGTACAAATAATATTGTTATGTTAAGGATATATTTTTGTATATAAAACCTACATATTTAACTTAGGAAGTGTAAAAAAATTACTTCCGAATTTACTAGACAGCAACACAATATTCATAAAAAACAGTTTGGGTATCACTGATTTATTCAACTAAAATCAAATAATATTTTGAGTACAATATTTTTATAGAGGAATAAACTTAACCTGTCGAAACCTTAAATGCGCTGAACTAGTTACCGATGTTTGCAAGTTCAGTATACCGTGGTTTGTCGTAGTGCATGTAACAATGTTTATAAGGTAAAATTAAAAATTATGTATATATATATATATATATATATATATATATATATATATATATATATATTAAATGTAGAAATATCTATAAATTGAACTTTTGAATGCGTAAAATGATATAAAATTAATAACGACTATTTTTAATTTAAAGTGTAGTGCCTTAAAAAATTTAAAGACTTTCTGGGACACCTATTTATATGCATCATCATCAGAGGTCACAGTACACCAAAGGTTAGCATTTTTATTTATATTATAAGCTAGCAGGGACGTTCCATAGTGCAGAATTTCTTTCCAAACCATCTCATAGAAAATAGAAAGAGATGAAAACATATTGTCCTATACTGGCAGTGGAATAACACTATCTGTCTCTTTCTATTTTCTGTGAGATACGCAGAGCAGCAGGTCGGACATGTTAATTTTAAATACGTTCACATTTTAAATCGTACCTACATAATTTTATACGTGTAAATTTTAATTCGTTCACATTTTAAATACTTACAAATTTTAAATCGTACAGAATGTTATAAATGTAAATTTCAATTCGTTCACATTTTAAATACTTACAAATTTTAAATCGTACAGAATTTTATACGTATAAAATTTAATTCATTCAAATTTTAAATCGTTCAGAATTTTATGCGTTTAAATTTTAATTCATTCAAATTGTAAATACATCAATTTTTATAAGATACGAATATTTTTAACACATTTATTTTTTGTTATGCATGGTAGAGTATTAAATTTACGGCTTTCTAATTTTTGTTACGAAACATTAATTTACAATGTACCTATTTAATTTAAATTTTGTACCACCCGTAACAAAAAATACTTAAATGTGTTAAAAATATTCGCATCTTATAAAAATTTATGTATTTACAATTTGAATGAATTAAAATAAAAAACGGCACTTTCGTCCCTAGTTGCACAATATACTATAGACGTATCTTATTATCTGCCAGTGATTATGACATCGTTATAACATTATTTAATTTTCTTTTGTTTTAAAATTAATTTTCTACCGGGTGCTTCAGATCACCCGGACCCCCCGAATATCTCGCGAAAAACAAAACAATTCTCAAGAAAAAATAATTTTTTCTTGAGAATTGTTGTCAATTTTCGCGAACGAAAAATTTTTTCAGACAAAACTTCATTTTTTATATCACGGAATTCGATTCTGTAATAAAACTGGGGGTTACCATTTATGATAACGAAGCGACCCCCTCCTCCCCCAGATGGTGAGGGGGGAACTTTCATTTGGTGCCATTCGATAGAACTTTTTTTTGTTTCTCAATCCGTTTTGTTTTTCGCAAGATATTCGGGGGGAACGGGTGATCTGAAGCAGCCTATATGTTTTGATTTCCAAATCGTAGTAGGTAAAATAAAAGAAAATCGTTATTTCATTTGTTGTAGCTGTAGGTAGAAGATATAGAAAAATATCAAATAAACAGGTACCTATTATAAAATGTAGGTTCATTTTTCACGTATCATACGTCAAATTGTAACTATCGCTCTATTTTATACGATTTTTGCCTAAAATCTTATCAGCTCTTCGCAAAAATATATAAACGTAGGTAGGCCTAATACAAAATATTAAAATTTTATGTTCAGCAGAATTTTTGATAAATAGGTTCTACGAGTACTAAACGTGGTTAATGACAATAATCTCGACATCGATTTCTTTTCATGATGCCTTTGCCTATTAGGTACCTACCTACCTACCTCCCTTTTAGAGGTATAAAAATGAACCTTTACAAGTTGCCAATGTCTTTAATTTTTTAAATTAATATAAATACCTATATGTGAATATAAAAAATAAAAGATTTAGTATTAATATTATCTTAGATGTAAAGACATATTTTTTTGCTCTTCCGGGAGTTAAATACGTCTTTAGTCTGTTCTTAATTTGATACCAGGTATTATTTTCATAATTCATATTCAACCCCTTTAAAAAAAATTGAATTATTTAATCCCATCGTCAAGTAAATACATATGCTATTTCTTACAGAGTATCTATGCAAAATATATTTTGTTTATAAAAATAAAATATGTAAACGAAAAATCTTTGTTATTGGTAATCTTATACGATTCAAATTCGGGTTATTGATTCGGCGGAGGGAGGGGTTGAACCACTTAATTCCCCACCTCATGAATAGTACGGCCTTTATAATATCTTCATGTGATTTCAACACACACAAAAATGAACATCTATGAACATACCTATATTTCTTATTATTGGAAAATAAAGCTATATTCATGTTAATTTGTCTCAGATATACATAAAACATAAGTGTTTGACACTAATTGTTGACAACAATGAATGAATGAGCGTATGTTTATTGTTTTGTGCGTGGCAGTCTCCCGACCTAGAATAACAGTTAGACGAACATTTAATTATTGACAATAATGTGATGTACGTTTAATATTTTTTATTTCCTATTATTTTTCTAAAAAATAGAAAATGTGAATTGGTAAATAAGTAGGTAGGTACTCTGCATAGCAAATAGGTTTGAATCTGTTTTCGTTGAGATTCAATGCGCGGTTTTAATATTGTAATAATATAATGTAAATAGATTTATTCCATCTTTGTTTAGCAAAAAATTTTTTTGATACGCTTCTTCACTTTATTAGGGCACACACCTTTTCTTCCCATTGTAACAAATTATATTATTACACGGCAAATACCCCGAATACAAAATGTATAAAATCAACAACAAGCAACAACAATATAACTAATAAAACCAAAATAAAAACAATACAATGAAACAACGAAACAAGACAAAATTAACAAATAATAATTATAGCAAATAAGTGCAAAATATAAGAAAAACTATGATACTTTTTTCCTTCAAAGTCCGTAAAATTTCAAGGACCTACGATGATTTGGCGCGAAGTTATGAATTTTTGAAAAAAAAGTACCTTTTTGAGGTTTCTGAATTTCATTAACAATTATCTAAAAGTGACTTAAATTTTTTTATTTCTTTAAACACCTTTATTTTTTAGATGTTTTAAGAAATAAACGAATTTGGTGCGAAATCGGACAAATTATGGGCAAAAAGCACAAAAATTCCAATTATTTTCAAAAATTCATAACTTCGTGCCAAACTATCGCACGTACTTGAAATTTTGAGAAAATTGAAGGAAAAAGATTGAACTTTAGTGTCCTGTTGGGCAATAAGGTCCACGATTTTTTTTTTTTACTTACGCTACAAGTTGCTACAATTGAACATTTTTCAGTCAAAAACATGTTTTTTATCCGGGGGTGGCAGGGGGTGGATCGGGTTTGGTGGCAGATTAACTTACAGGGCCGAATAGAGAAACCTTCAACGTTCTCGGAAATCCAAAACTTATTGATTTTCGTGCAAAATTTATGGCCAAAAACCTCAAAAAGGCACTTTTTTTTCAAAAATTCATAACTTCGCGCCAAATCATCGTAGGTACTTGAAATTTTTCGGACCTTGAAGAAAAAGTCTGATCTTTATTACTCTGTTGGCCAATAAGGTCCACGATTTTTTTGGCACTGCGCATGAGTTGCCAAAGTTGGACCTTTTTGGACATCAGGTACAGTTATTTTTCTTAGGGGGTTGAGAAGTGGTGGAGTGGATTTTTTGTCACATTGGCTATCATCACATTAAAGATAAGACTTCAGCGTTTTCAGAACTTGAAGATTCATCCAATTTCGTCGAAATTCAGCCGAGATATCGCACATTGAAATTGTGTCATTTTTGGTGCATTTTCAAGTGGTGCGTTTTTATTTTCCTCGAGTGTATATTACCGGATTATGAGTATAATAGCTAAATATGTTATAATGAGTCTTTTGGACTCATCTTGCCCGGATAAGGGTTGAGTTTCAAAATGCATTTGGTTCACTTCAAAGTTCTACGAGAACAAAAATTATATTTGCTTTAAATTCGTGCTGCAAAATTTGATGAAATTGATCATTTATCAAGAGTGCATGTTCGTCATACGCCAGTGTGAAAGAATAATGAACAAAAGGTCATATTTACAACTCCTATTATCTAAAACATGAATATATACGTAAACCTAAACATAATAGATAACTTCAATATTTCAACGTCAGTTCTTTAATATCAGTTTGTATAAGTTTGCGGAAGAACTAACCTAAATTATTTTACCAGGTGGCGAATTCCCGCTGCCTTATAAATAGCCGTAGTCGAATTAGATTTAACACAATAAAATTATGTTTTTCTAAAAATCATAATCTGGAAGCACATTTAAAAGATGTTTGACGCAAAAAAATTCTTTCAAACAACTTAATTATTATGATATTAATTAAACTGATAACATTTTAATAAATTATTGTATTTGGGTTTTAGTTTTGTATGTTTATTTATTTATAGGACGTTTCGAAAACTTTGCGTTCCCTTCAACAGGTAACAAGTGAATGTGATTACAAAAACAATAAGCAATTATTTTATAATACTTACAAAAGAGCTACTATGATCTAAAATTCAAAAATTAAAAACTCTGATATATGTTGACAAAGTTCTCGAAACGTCGTCTAAATAAATAAATATATAGAACTAAAACCCAAATATTATAATATAATAATTTATTAATAATTATTATGAGTTCTGAACATTTCTATCAATCTATGATGACATTAACCGTATTCACATTTTCTCAGAAAGTGGATGTGTGAAAACGAATTTGTAGAAGAAAAAAATATAAGTAATTTACGTAAAGACCCTTGCGGTTAAAGATCCACTTTATCTTCTATTTTTAGCTGAATAAAATCCATTAAAAATATTGATAAATAAAAATAAGAAGAATCATTTAGACTTAAGTTTCGCTGGTACAGTTTCCTCTTAAGCGGCTCGTCTACATTATTTTTTTTCCTAGAATACTCTCGATTTTACTTTTTTTTTCATTCCAATCTTTTCTCCGCTACTAGGGCTTTCTGAAACCAACCCGAAACTCGTACTTTGTCGCATCCTAGCAAATGCAATGTCATTTTGAAGTTGAAAAATACTGTAAAAGTGGTTTCGTTGCGAGTAAGCTATCAGATTATTATTGACTTCAGGACAATGTTTTTATAAACATTTAATAGAGAAAGAATGTATCTACAGATGTGCCTTTTTAAAATTTTAAAAATTAATTTCTATCATAACTCATAAGATATCCGTGTAAAGTTTGCATAATATAGGTAAAAAAATTGAATTTTTCTGAATTTTTATATTTATGTACAACTTTTTAATCAAAATTTTAAAAAGGCACATCTGTAGATCCATTCTTTCTCTATTAAATCCTTGCTGAAAATTTTTTTACCATTCTTGTACTGGTTACAAAACACTCGTTACGTTAGAAAATTTTATGCTGGATTTAAGATGGTAGACGGGCCTCATAAGCAGAAACAACAATTAATCTTTTATAATATTTATCGTAACCGTAACGTAAATTGCAATTTTAACTCGTTATTGTATGAATTTTATACATTAACAGGTTAAGCGCCACGGCGGACACCGGTGTCCTCTACTCGCCTAGCCAATTCGGCCATGGCGGACACCGGTGCCCGCTATGATTTTAATTTTTTGTCGGTCCTGCCTGGCCAAGCAGACATTTTCTTACGAGTTTCAATGTTGTAATGTGTCCGCTGTGGCCCTTCAAAACAAACTCTGGTTCAGGCTTTCTGTAGCCATAATTTTAAGGCAGAAATAATTAATTTTTTTCTGAAAAATCATTAAAAGCCAAATTAAACGAACTAAATAGAAATTTTTTATTGCAAAGATTAAAATTTGCCAAAATTGTGTAAAATAGGTTTTAAAGACACAGATTCATCAAAATATGTCGAAAAATATCTTGGCCCGTGTGGAAAGTTTAGATGAATATCCTTGGCGCTTAACCTGTTAAATAAGGCATGAAGACTGCACTACAATTACTATTTCTATTGCCAGTCTTTGATTTGACAAGAATTAGACCACGGAAGTATAATTATTTCACGAGATGAATCAAAATTTATTAAAAATATGGATTAATATTATGCTCAAAATTACTTTTCATGTGTAACCGTCATATATTTAAGCGGTAAATTTATTAATCATTTGCTGTCTCTTTTATACTATATTGAACAATTGATGTTTGCCATCATCGACTGTGAATTATATTTTATATTCGCGTACGTTTTGCCACTTTAAAGCTATATTAGTAGTACCTACTTTAGTACAGAGCGAACTCATCTTAAAGGTGCCTACCTATTTTTAATAAGACAACATTATAAATGATTGTATTTTTATGTTACTATTGCATATACCTATTCAAAAGATTCTAAAATTGGTAAAAGGGCCACCTCTTTCATTTTAAGCCACAAATAGGTAGATTTGACAAAAGGAATTAACTTGAAACCATCTGATGGTGGCGATATTTTGAACAAGTTTTTTTAGTTCCTAGACATTTATTTACTACATTTGACACGATGATTCTCGGCAAAATAGGCCATTTCATAAATTACTGCGACCTCTAGGTGGTTAGTTTTTAAACTAAAAAATCTAGTGCCTCCACTACAAGTGATTGATGCGCCATCTTGCAATATAGCTTCACAACACACACAAAATTAAAAATAAATTATAAAAAAACAAAATACAAAATTAAGACTAAATGCAGCACACAACTTTATACTTTGGTATTTTCAGATTTTTTTGCTGTGAATCTACATTATATAGATTCTAAATTTGCGGCACTTGGAAAACCGGGAAAACCCGAAAATTTAGTGTAATGTTACATGCAAGGCCTAAATCTTCTTGCATATTAATGTACAGCACATCTCGATCTTGATCGTCTTCAAACACCCGACCATCCGGAAAATATTTTGGACACTTGTCTTGTACCGATTTCTTTCCACTAACATTAAAATGAATACCACATTTATTTTGTGAAACTTTTTTGGTACCCACTGTTTTCTTCCTATCCTACGTATCCATTCTTTTCTTTTAATCACATTTCGTGGAAAAAAATGGAACGATATATTTTTATTTTTTTTCGAGTTGTTGGTACAACCAGGTACGCAACATATTGTACCCGTCATAATTACTATTTGCCCTGTTTACGCGAAGAAAGTTTTCACCACAGTTTTCGCTAAACTAACCAAACTATATTACAAAATCCTTCAAACTCTCAGTCTCATCTCAACTGTCATAACATAAACAGACAAAGATGGGTATACGGCACTACATTTTCTTGTCTCTGTTTAACTTTTGCACATGCGCATTGAATTTTTGAAATGGTCTATTCGCAGGAACTAAATTAAATATACGTGTTTTTTTTATTGATACAGCAATTCTGAAAGCACAATGCATCCGTCAACGGTAGTTTTTGAGGCGAATTGTAATGTGGAACCTAGGACGTAAAACGAAATATCTAGTTTTAAAATCGAATATACATTTATGGATTTAACTTAAGATGTTGTGTTATATTTTCTACTAATAAAATTATTTAGAATGCATTGCAAGTGCAAATCTTTTATTCACACACTATTACTCTTCCAGTATTGTGCACTGTGTACATTGCTGTAACAATTTTTCCTTTCATATTTAAACATTGCTGTATTTATCCTATGATACAGTTAGATATTTCATGTGAATACGTCCCTGTTCTTAAGTCGCGTTTACTTTGGTTAGACGGCAAAATAACACGGTGAATGTGAAATTATGACTGCTCTATCCTCGTTCCTCAAGCCCTTGCCGCCAAGTTGGGGCATAGGGTTGAACGGTGAAGAAGTCGTACACTGTACAGCGCACTGCTGAGCCCGCCAATCGCCTTACAAGTAAACTAGCGCGTAACTTATATTTCTGTACACGCGCCATTTTGATGAATGGCTGAACAAGCCTATATATGCCCAGCACGAGTGACTTTGGCCTCTTTGTTTTCTTTCCTTGACAAACATGTTACCCTAACGGCTGAATTCTACTACCCTATTTCCCGTGGTCGCGTATAGCTGCTTTAAGCGAATTTGCATTTGAGATATTTATTAACATTCATTCATTCCAACCGTTTTTCACACGTAACACGTAAGCACGCGCACATTTTCTGCGAATAAATTTTCTTATAATTTCTTGTAAAGGAATTCGTATAGGTGTACGGTATACTGACCATTTGCAAAATATACTTATATTACCCTGACACTATAGTTCGGTTCAATTTCATATTCCTGACTTAATAATCCCATCGTTAAAGGTAACAATAGCCGAAACCACGGATGGCAGAATAAATAGCAAAGGGAAATGGTCCTTACTTACAATGTACATACACCTAAGGTATATAATTGCTTGATGCTTGTACAAGAATTCCAACGAATCTACCTGTAAAATTTAGGATTTCTTAAGCTGCGTGCATAGCCCGATATTTTGTGAAATTTGGGATGCTTGTTATATGGCAATGTGTACTTGCGTTTATCAAACTGAAATTCGGTGCACTCGAATTTCAATTCGTAGAAAAGTACCCAAACTTCAAATTTCTCTAGTAAATTTAGGGTTCGTTCTATTAATTGAGAATATTTTTTTTATCGTACAAATATGGAAATTTGGCAATTATATAATTTTTAGATAAAAATATTATAATAATAAGATTCAATGATATAGTCTCTACAAAACACCATTATCATTAAAGTCTATGAAATTTAAGTTAACTTGATAAATGAAAAAACAATAAATATTGTAGTACGGTCCTCGAAATTGTGAGCAACGCTGGGAATGGATGTATCCCTCTAAAATTGAAACACTGCTTAGCCCAAACACTGTCTAATGCATTTCTCTAATATTCAAAACCTGCCTTATTTAAATCTATAAAATGGCGGATCCCAAATGATGCATTTCTCTAAAATTCAAAATATGCCTTAACTAACTCTCTAAAATGGCGAGCCCCAAATGATGCATTTCTCTAAAATTTAAAACCTGCCTTATTTAATTATCTGCGATGGCGAATCTCCGAATAATGCATTTCTCTAATATTCAAATCGTACCTAATTCAATTGACTAGTTTATGTCAAAAAACGTGTTCTTTTGGACTCAAGAAGGGTTTTGTTAGCATAGATTAGTTTATGTCAGAAAAGCGGATTTCTGTTGAACTCAAGAAGGGTTTTGTTTTAGCATAGATTAGTTTATGTTAAAAAACGGAGTTCTGTTGGACTCAAGAAGGGTTTTGTTAGCATAGATTAGTTTATGTCAAAAAAACGGAGTTCTGTTGGACTCAAGAAGAGTTTTGTTAGCATAGATTAGTTTATGTCAAAAAAGACTCAATTTTGGTAAAAATTAAATTAGACTGGTTTTGAATTTTAGAGAAATGCATCAGTCGGCGATCCGCCATTTTATTAAATTAAACAATGCAGGATTTGAATATTAGAGAAATGCATCATTCGCAGGTCCGCCATTTTAAAGAATTGAACAAGGCAGGTTTTGAATTTTAGATAAATGAATCATTTGAGAAGCCGCCATTTTAGAAAATTGAAAAGGCAGGTTTAAAGGATTATAGAAATGCAAAAGGCTGTGTTTGAGCAAGGCAGTGTTCGCAGATTAGGGTTTTGAATACCTAGACGCAACGCTCCAAGAACCAAACATCCAGTTATACAATTATTCTATAATGATCTTCTTGCAACGCATTTTCTCAAGTAGGTATACCTACAAATTTTCAGCATAAATAAAAATCAGATCAACGATCAACGTCTTTCTATTGATCAGGGATGGATGTCTACGCGTAAACTGAAAAAGTCTACGTCGACACTTAAATTATATGTTGAGAAAGAAAGAAACGTAGATAATGTAGACAATGTAGATAATGATGCAAATTAAATAGTTTTTTATATTCATTTATTCCTGACCGTGAAAGTATTACAATTTACAATACATTTTATATTTGAAATAAATTATTAAAGGCTTATTGGATCTACTAAAGTTTATTGCATAGGACGTTTCGGACGTACTGAGACGTCCATCTTCAGCTAAAATACAAAAAATTGTTACAAAAATATACATTCATAAAGCAGTAAAGAATAATTTTTTTATGAAACCTGTAGTACGGCACAAGAAAGAAATGCGCCGCAGGCGAAATTTGTTTAGAGTTCAAGGTCAAACACCTTTAAATTGAAAGTTTCATTTTTTTTAAAGATAAACAGTTGCACGTTTTACTCTCTTTCTTGTGCACACAAATTGTTTTTTCGGCAGCTTTTTTTTGATATAATTTCATAAGAACGATTCGCACAAGATTGGGATAATGCACTACTAAGAGATGGCATTGATATCTGCCGAACAACGGTGCATATTAAATATTAACTTGTGTAATATTAAATAATAGTTGTATATAAATGTTGATATTAGTTCCAATAACATAGGTAACATATATTTTAATTTTAGTTCATATTTAATGTATCAGTTCTTTCTTTCATCTTTTTAGTTTTACTCCCAAAGTAGACCCCTGCGCTGCCGCGCCACGCCGCCGCCGCCGCCAATTTCTGACGAACGCCGCCGCCGTTAATTTTTTATCGGCGCGCCATCGCCGCCGCCGCCGCCGCCACCTTTTTCTGTATAAAATGATTGATCTATTTTCCAATGATTGCAAAATTATTTTTCCTATATAATGAATTTACTTTACTCATTCGTATTCACTGCATAACATTTCTTAACATTGGTTACACACTTCACTCTGATCGTCCGAACAGCTAAGAGATCGTCTCTGAATCCTTTACATGTAGACAGATTAATATTTCAGCATGGTAATTATAATTTAGTGAATAATGTTTAATAATAACAACATGAAAAACATTAGTTTGCAATATTGAGATATTGCGCATTGTTCCTACATTTACTAGAAATGTCATATTTAGTTCTAGGTTCTAATTTATGCCAAGACCAGGTAAATCGGTTTATTATTATTATTATTATTTATTTGTTTAACTAGGCAAAAAATATTAGATTTGCTGCCGCGGCTAGAGTTTCATAGAAGAGGCGCAGCCATAGTACCTAACAATTACTTTTGCTGCTTAGGCTTTTTTACTATTGTTGCTGCCTAGGCAGCAAAAGTGACACTTTGCTGACTGTCACCTGTCAAAAAACAGCACTTTTAATGACAATCGCCGAAAAATATGTTTAATAAATATATTGTATTTCTGTAAAACAGTGCATTGTTATTAATTTTACATTCATTCTCCATTTACATATTTAGATTTACCACTAGTAATAAATGAAATACGCCGCGCCGCGGCGCGCCGCCGCCGATTTTCAAAAACGGCGTGACGCCGGCGCGCCGCCGCCGCCGGTCCGTTTTCAATAAAACGCCGCCGCCGACAAAAATGGTATCGGCGCAGGGGTCTACTCCCAAGTGCACCGTTGTTTAAGTTCAAAATTTCACCACAAGGTTCGCATTCTTATTAAAATATCCCAATAATCGTACACATGCGTTATACGGAGTGTATATTATTGTATATTTAAACTATTTGAATTTAAGATAATCATAAAAACAGAAAAAAGGCGATTATTTTTAGTCTTCAGTGAACTTAAATAATCTTACATAATGTTTAATGAAAAAATTTGAAAAAAGTCCAGTCGTCTGGGGAGGGCTCAAGCCCCACGAGCCCCCCCTTAAGTGCGCCCCTGTCATCTTGTTTTACTTTTTAACACTAAAATATTATTTTTGTATAACTTCGCGCAAAATAAACAAATATACGTTTTAGTCAAATCTTTAATAAGCGTATTTCTAGCTCAAAACTGAATTTCTGTTTTAATTAAACATGAAAAACAGGTATTTTGTAACTAATTTTTGTACTCATCACCTAGGAAGTGACATATGAAACACGCAATTGACAATCGGAAATGTCAATTTCCCAGTGCAGTCAATCAAGAAAAATGCAAATAACACTGGCCTTTCTAGACATTTCAGAGTAAAATCATCTTAAAAATAATAAAATTTAGTTTATAAAGTGTTACTGCCGGGAATTATAATTAGTGAAGACCACCGAAAACCGCCAATATTTAAAAATAAAACTTGTGTGCAGCGCGCCATCTGTTGGTAGTAGTGAGTACAAAAAGCATCGTAACCTCAAATTTAATGACCAGACTACAACTACAACTTGAATGTATTTGATTATAGTTTTATTCGTTACAAAAAACATTGTACAAACCTCTTGCGGGAAGACACCATCCCAGCATTCGCGTAAATGAAACTCTCGCTCCGCTCGTGTTTAAAAAAATCCGCTCATGTGGGATCCAAATCTTCCCGCATTTGGTTCGTAAATAACTATTAAAAATGTCAGTGGGCTACATGAATGTTATGTGGTGAACGTCAAACTTTTACCGCGAGTCGGAATCATATTTTTACTTTTAAGAAATTATTATAATGAATAATATATTAACCCAGCATATTAACAAATTATTGGTATACAAGTTAACTATGCATTTAAAATATAAATTATTTTTAAACATGTGAGACAATGTGGCATATTGTAATTTCTTGGGAACAAAATTTTCTAATAAAGCAATTTGTCGTTTGGTGCGTTAATTGACATATGAATATTACAAATAATTAACTGTATATCCATGCTAATAACTCATTCTATAAAAAATTATTTTTTAAAAATTTCGTTTCCATTTTAGCGTACCTATATGTGTTTTAAGTTTAAAGTAAATTTGGTTTAGTTAATTTAAAACCGCACACACGGTCAATACCGATAACTCACAATGTGAGTCTGCCACACCTAAGATGGCTAATAGGCGTGAAAGATATGTACCTATGTAGGTATATGTATTTAAAATCTGATATCAAAACTAGGCAATTTTTAATTTTTTTTATTTGTTCGACCGTCTTAAAGTGCATACTTTAACAATTATTTTTGAAACATGTTGTGTAGGTAAGAATTTTAACCAAAATTATTATGATTAGTTTTAAAATATATACATAATACCTACCTACTTAAAAACTGAATATAAATATTTTATTTTATTTACATAAAGACAAACATAGAAACAAATGCATAAAATGAGGTGCTTCAAAAAAGTGAAACATAAGTTGTTTCATATAATTTGTGGATACTTTTACCATACCTAGTCCAGATTTAAGAACCCTCGCTCCCTAGATCTTAATAGATCGACTTGTAACCAGGACGGATTGGATTCCACCGCAAATGAACTTGTACTTTGGTCCTATGAGTACAAAAGCGCTTCATTGTAATTGTTTTCATTATAAATATACCCCGAAGTCAGGTTAGCAAAACCTTCCTTCGCTTTCACTAAGACTAGATAGATGGTTAGATTTCCTAACCCAAGCTCGACAATTTACCAAAATAACTTACTTAGTAATTTTAAAAAAATCTACCATAATTATTGGTATTATGTTTTGTGTCAGGTTGATTATGCCAAGCCAAATATTATGTCGCAAATAGAACGTAACAGATTGAAACAGAGATGATATTATATTTTTATTTTTTTGCCGCAGGATATTACTTATTAATATTTAGACACATAAAAACAAAAACATCAAAGAAGCAAGTAAGAAACGTGCAAATATTTAACAGCCTAAACGGAAGTGCTTATAAACTGGTGTACAATTTATGTATACGCCTCGCACCGGAAGCATGCACCATGCACGTATGCTTATGCTTAACTTAGATGAAATACTAAAACAACATTTAGCACCGAATAAATCAATATTCACTAATCGATATAAATTTTATCATGAAATAAAAAATAAAAATCTGACGTGGACACCACATGACTTCCTTGTACGCCTTGTGTGTTCATACTTTTCTTAATAACTAAAATGTAGAATAATATAAAAAATTATTTTAACTTATACTAGTACTACTACTACTGCTACTATACTCACAAATATATTTTAGTCATTTTATTTAAACTGCAGAAGAAGATATAAAGCATATTTTACTATTGTCACTGTCATGTCATAATCATTTAAATTTTACGTAGTAACAAATGTTAATCGATCATGGACTACAAGATACCGAAATACTAAATTATAAATATATACTTTAATTATTCCTAAATGATACCAGATACAAAAACATTTATAAAATACCGATTGTAATAATCTTTCATTTAAAATAAAAAAATATGTCTTAAATTAAATATTTATCGAAATATTTGCAAAAAGTACTACTTCCGGTATATAGATTGAAACCAAAATTAGGAGGTGCACAACTAGATGCTATAACAGTCCTAAATACAAAATTTCAACTTTCTTTGTCTAACCGTATTTGAGTTATGCGACACACATACGTCCGTACGTACGTACGTACAGACGTCACGACGAAACTAGTCATAATGGATTCAGAAAAGGTCAAAACTGATATTTCCGTCAAAATCTGAGAACCGAAATTTTTCGCGATTACAATACTTCCTTACTCCGTACAAGGAAGTAAAAACGAAAGTGTCCATGAGTGGTTAGCACGTGTTCGCAATTTAGCCGCAGATTGCGAATTCGGCACGGAGTTAACTAGTATGCTCCGTAATAAATTCATCTCGAGGTTCGGGCGAGGTCGAACTTCGGACAGACTCCTAGAGGAAGCCAAAGACGTCCACCTAAGATTATATATTTTTTTAAAAGCTATTCTTATGAAATCTTCAATTATAACTATTTTTTACTATTGCAGAACTTTTAAAATTTATTTTTGCTCACACAAAGATGTTCAGTTAGTTTGGGTGTAACACTGCACTGGACTATTTTCCTGTGGGGTAGTTACAACCATGACTACCCGTGAATTATTGTAACACAGAAATATCTGTAATAGCGACTTAATAATCAGTGCTGCTGCCACACTCAAATTATCAATAAAAAATGTGATAAGTAAATATTTATTTAGCTCATTCAAAATTCATATTCAATTTGGATGTAAAACACCACAGTTACCACTAAGTACTGAATTCTTTTTAAAAATTTTGTGCCGGCATTGTATTTATTGTCAAACTTGCTTGCTCATTATTTGAATATTAATAAAGACCTATTCACAAACGGATAATTTGAGGATTCTGCCATGTTTAAAAAATTATGATTTTTTTGTAATATGTATATTAATTGCGTAATTATTAACAACCGTAGCCGCGACATTTATTTTACATACCTATTTAATACATAATATACTCATTAGTTCATTTTAAATATATACAATAAATTATTATTCTAACTAAACTGACTTCATTATCGTATAATAATAACAAAACTTAATTGAACAGGTCATTAAATATTACATAAATATAAGTGCGGTCAACAAAAATTAAACTCAGATGTGCAATTCACCTGAAATTGATTTTGCAAAATTTTAAAGTTCCATTTTGCTTCGCAAATAGCATATAAGAATATTTTTTTCTTATTGAAAAATGCAAGAAACATGGTCAATGAAACCGGATAAATACCTACCTCATGCTTTAGGATTGATATGATATATTTAATAATATAAATAAAATGTTTTAGTGTTAAATTTAGAAAATCTGCTTAGTATTTGTAGATTTTGTGAAAATAAGCACACAACATTCTTTAAAACGTTGATTCCTCGTCCGGACTAAAATACAGGTGTTCTGAAATGGATCAAATCAATCATTTGCAGCTAATGCTATTCTACCCTAGATTAGTTAACATTTCATTAGCAGAACCTAATAAGAAATACATACGAATATGTTCATAAAAATGTTTGAAATTAATTTATAATTATTTATTCGCTTGCATTTTAATACCAATATGCTACAAATTAAATTTGAAATATACAAATAAATTACAGATTTGTTAACTAATTTATAGAAATACAAAAATAAATAAATAAAATAATTTATGAATTTTTATTGTTTAAAAATCTAGTAGGTACATTAAATGCAAAACTTACCTGCAATAAACAAAAGCCGATACACTCATTCTTGGTACAATTTGTCTATCTCCAAAGTAACGAAATTGTTTTAAATTAGTTTTTTGTACTCATCACCTAGGAAATGACACATTAAACACGCAATTGACAATCGGAAATGTCAATTTCCCAGTGTAGTCAATCAGGAAAAATGCAAAGAACAGAGTAAAATCATCTTAAAAATAATAAAATTTAGTTTATAAAGTGTTACTTCCCGGAATTATAATTAGTGAAGACCACCGAAAACCGCCAATATTTAAAAATTAACTTGTGTGCAGCGTGCCATCTGTCGGTAGTAGTGAGTAGAAAATACATCGTAACCTCAAATTTTATGATCAGACTACAACTTGAATGTATTTGATAATAGTTTTATTCGTTACAAAAAACATTGTACAAACCTCTCGCTTCGCTCGTGTTTCAAAAAACCGCTCATGTGGGATCAAAATCTTCCCGCATTTGGTTCGTAAATAAAAAAACTAAAAAACAACTATAAACATTTTTCACGCACTATACAGCATAATGAGCTGAGGAACCTGTAAAAAGTGAATTGATTGATAATGGTCTGTCGGGGGGTATATTGGTGAAACGATAACATAATCTGGAAAGACAAATCAAATCAAAATGACGGCCGGTAGCTAAGTAATTTTTTCTTCCAGATTTGGTTATCGTTCACCAATATACCCCCGGACAGACCATTATCAAACAATTCACTGATTGATCAGAATTTAATTAAATTATTTATACTTAATTTGTTGTGACGTAGACATAATTACGATCATATGTCGATTTCAATAAATAAAATAAACGCAAACTTTAGATAAACAAATACACATGATGCAGATGATGATGATTATGGTTAAAAAGTAAATTAATATGACAGTATATCTAGTATATCTAGTCACATATGCATTTTTGTGGGATAACAAAATCATTTCTAAATTGGCCCCCAAGAGAGGCAACTTTTGTTTAATTTAACCAATTTCGTAACTCTCATAGTTCTCAAGATCCCCATGTTTTCAAAGGACATCCTATATATATATATATATATATATATATATATATATATATATATATATATATATATATATATATATATATATATATATATATAGCCTGGTGGAATGAAGAAATAAAACAAGCAATAAAAATAAAGAAAGAAAAATGGAAGAAGTATTTAAGTAACAGAACACAAGATAATTATAATGTATATAAGGAAGAGAGAAGAAAGGTTAAAGAGATGACCAACAAAGCGAAAGAAACAAGCTGGGAAAAGTTCGGTGATCAAATGGAGAGAAATAGTAAAGAAAACCAAAAACTATTCTATAAAACACTGAAATCGCTAAGAAAAGAAGAAAGAAAACAAATGGACATAATAAAAGATAGAGCTGGTAAACTCCTAACTGATGAAAAACAAGTTATGAACCGATGGAGAGAATACTTCCAAGAACTCCTGAACGTAACCGAAGACGACACAAATATGACAAGAATAAGAGAAGTACTTATAGACGAAAACACCGAAATAACAATGGACGAGATATCCGAAGCGGTAAAGCTGATTAAAAATGGGAAGGCAACAGGACACGATAAAATAAGTGGAGAGATGCTAAAATATATGGGCAGAGAAGGAATAATACTATTTTTAGACATATTCAATAATGCTTGGAAATATGAACAAATACCTAAAGACTGGGAAGTAGCAGTCATAATGCCATTACACAAAAAAGGTGACACAAGAGATTGTAATAATTACCGAGGGATCTCGCTGCTAAGCACAACACTGAAAGTGTATGAGAGAATACTAGAAAAAAGATTGAGAAAAATAGTAGAACCAGTATTAGAAGAAGAACAAAGCGGATTCAGAAAGGGAAGAAGTATACAAGACCATATATTCACATTAAAACAAATAATACAAAAGACCTTAAGAAGCAAGAACAAAGCGTTTATGGCATTTATAGATTTGGAAAAAGCGTTTGACAGAGTACAGAGACAGCAAATATGGGATAGCCTAGAAACAAGAAACGTTAACAAGAAATTAATTAACGCAATTAAGAGCCTATATAATAATAACCTAAATTATGTCATTAGTAAAAATAGAACCTCTGACGTATTCGAAACTAAAGGCGGCCTAAGACAAGGGGGAGTAATGAGTCCATTGCTCTTTATAATATTTATGGACGAAATTATTAAAGAATGTAAACCCGAAATGAAGAAACTAAGGGTAGGCTACAGAAATCTACAAAAGATTGAAATAGGAGAATGTGCTTTTGCTGATGATGTAGTGATAATGGCCGGTAGCGAAACGAGTTTGCAGCATAACCTTAATGTATGGAACAATACGTTAATTAAATATGGAATGAAGATAAATGCTAAAAAGACAAAAGTGATGGCAATAGCCAACGAAAGACAAAATATGAACATAAAAATAGAAAACAATAACATAGAACAGGTAGAAAAGTTTGAATATTTAGGAGTACTACTAGAAAGTACTGGAAAGCAAGATGAAGACATAAACAGAAGAATAAATAAGACAGCGACAATGTTCCATATGATGAAAAATAGTTTTATAGGTAAAAGAGAGATATCACAGAAAACAAAAATAACGGTCTTTAAAACAATATACAGAGCAATATTAACCTACGGTTGCGAAACGTGGGTCACAACAAGAAAAATTAAAAGTAGAATACAAGCATTAGAGATGAAATATCTGAGAAGAGTCAAAGGAGTAACAATGCTGGACAAAATAAGGAACGTTAATATAAGAGAAGAATTGAAAATGAAACCGATAGAAGAGTTTATAGAGCAGAGACAACTGAGTTGGTGGGGACACCTGTTGAGGATGGACGACAAGAGGCCCGTGAAGAAAGTTTGGACAGCAAAAATAATTCAAAAGAGAGGACGTGGCAGACCAATGGCGGACTGGGACGACATAGTACAAAAGACACTTAGTAAGAAGGGAACGACAGTACAAGAAGCAAAAGTATGTGCCAGAGACAAGAAACAGTGGACAAAGTTTGTGCACGATAAATAAAGGTTACTGCCCTACACCTAACGGTAGAAGGGTTTACTGACTATATATATATATATATATATATATATATATATATATATATATATATATATATATATATATATATATATATATATATATATATATGTCGGAGTACGAGCGGAGCGGACCATAGATGATCAGTTACGTGAACAACAAAACTACTAAAAGCGCAATTAATGGAATAGTTAACTAATCTAAACACCAAATAAATCACACATTCACCACTCATGTTAAACGTGATCTACAAACTATGATGATAAGGAATGGTGGCAATTCCTGAGCACGTGCTACTCGCATCAGAGCATATTCAAGACTGCCGATCTCCGGCTCATTCCACACCTAGCACGTAATCCCAGACTTCGCCCAAGTGTACTAATAATAATAACGTAATCGAACAAACAAACACGATCATAACTTCATTAGCACACTTGCATTCCTATCATTAATTATTATTACAATCAACATGATTGCTAACCCCGACATATATATATATATATATATATATATATATATATATATATATATATATATATATATATATATATATATATATATATATATGGAATCATTCCACATTTTAGAATCGTATTTCAGTTTATAAGCAGTTTTAGCGTGAGAAACGCACAATCAGCTTAACTTGTAAAACAAGCGTAGAATTATGTAGTTTGTAGACTTACTGTGTACCTAGCAATAGAACAGACAAGTTGTATTCCTGTTTCATCTTGTTTATTCCTGAATAAAAGTTTTTAAAAACACTCCTGTTTACTTAAAATATTTAAGTGGCGCAGTAGGTAGGATTTTCAAGAGATTTTTACGCCGAAATTCTTTAAAGAATCAATTCGTTCAAGCGTTTAAATCGTTGGTGTTAACCATTGACTTGAAAATTTAAATAAAGTTCAAACGGCAAGTGCAAAAGTTGCAATCCAGAAGAATAAAACCTACAATAGTCAACCACAGAGGCAAGAAATACAAGCAGATTGGCGATCATCCGAGAACTTCTCCAGAAGTACAACTCGTCATAGGTGATCATTTGTTTGTAGTTGTCCTGTACGTGCACCCTCCTGGCTCAGCAGTTTCAACGCTTCCAGCCAGCTCTATCGCAACCTCGTCGAGCAAAAATCCAATGAAGATTTTAATTATTTTATTATTGTAAGTAATTTTTAATTCTTATTTAAAAGGAGCCAAGATTGAGACATTAATAGATTTATTAAATAGTTTGAGCATTGAAACTCATAAAATGACTTCTCCTCTTACTACTGCTACCGAACAAGGTGCTCTAGCACTATTTGATACAAATGTTCTAAAAGTCGTAGATTTAGTACCAGAATACAGAATACAATGGAGATAAAAAATCTCTCTCTAATTTTATAAAATCCGTAGACGAAATATTAGAGATTATAAATCAGAGCAATCCCTCTAACATATCTAAATCGTTAGCGTTAATAACCATCAAAAAGAAAATTACTGGAAAAGCAAGCGATTTTCTAACTACATGCCCAAGTCTAAAAACGTGGAAAAATTTAAAAGAACATTTAATCTATCAGTATCAAGATAAGCGCAATGAATGTACATTAATGATAGAATTAAGCCATTTGCAGCAAGGCAAAGATGATATCTTTGATTTTTTGAGAAAATATAACGAGCTATTCCTTTTATACGTTAACAATATTGAAACTAAGTATTGTTTTCAGTCAGCAAAAGATTTTAAAACATTCGGACACAAATTTGCTACACAATGTTTTATAAGAAATTGTAGAGAGCCATTCAAATCTCAGTTAGCTGCTAGAGATCCATCTTCTTTGGACAAAATAAATGATTTAATAACAAATGATTTTCAATATTATAAGATTAACGAGCATCAACAGCAGAATAATACGACAATGAGCAACCCCCAACCTAGACAGCACGCATCACCTATGCAAAGATTCTCTCAACCTCAACCAAAACCAGCACCACAGCGTACATTTTATCAACCTTAAAGACCTCAACCAAGTACTTCCAGATTTCCGTTACAACCGATAAATTTAAATCGCGTATCACAAACTCAACCTACACTCATGTCTATTTCAACCCGTACATTTAGACCGAACCCAAATTATTTTAAATTTACTGGAAAACCAAATTTTACTTCAGAAGAATTACATAACGTAGAAAATTATAATGAAAATGACCCTGAAATATTAGACGACTTACAACTACAAGATAAAGCAGAACTGTCAGATAACGAATACAGCAATGAACGAAACGAAGTTGACGAAACTGGAAATTTTTACACGGAATCGAACATAAATTTGAATAGTAGAAAGAGAGTACACAGGAATGCAGTCAAATTGAAACTTTATTGATCTAAGGCCAACGTTTCGCCACCTCTTGTGGCATCATCAGGGCAAACTACGAAAACAAAAAATATCACATACACAATTTGTATGTGATATTTTTTGTTTTCGTAGTTTGCCCTGATGATGCCACAAGAGGTGGCGAAACGTTGGCCTTAGATCAATAAAGTTTCAATTTGACTGCATTCCTGTGTACTCTCTTTCTACTACAACACGCACAGTCGCTTAACATTTTCCTTCATAAATTTGAATCTTTAGCTATTAACATGGTATCCAAACTGCCTTATATCAAGTTACAAGATTTGTTTATATAAATCGATACCGGATCATCACAAAATTTTATTAATAAAAATTATGTTTATCAAAATAAGTATAAATTTAAGATTTTTAAAGAAAAGTTTAAAATACAGCCAATGAATGGATAATCCAAAGGTTCAGAATATACCTTTGTAAAATATAAAACAAAAAATATAAAATGTTATTTATATAACTTCCATAAATCATTTCACATTTTGTTAGGTTTTAATGCTTTAAAGTTATTACAAGCGCAAATAAATTTAAATAAGGAATATATTAAATTGTTAAATGAAACAGCTAAACCCGTGTTTAATACTGAATTAATAAAAGTTATGAATATAAGACATGAACATTTAAATAAAGAAGAACTTCTAAACTTCTAAACGGATATAAAGACCTAACAATTGCAGAAAACGAAGAACTTACTTTCACATCTAAAATAAAACACAAAATTGTGACAACGGACGATATCCCGATTTATACAAAAAATTATAAATTCCCAGAAATATATAAAAAACAAGTATAAATAGATAAATAATAAAATAAAATAATAGATAAATTATTAAGTAATGGTATTGTGCCACACAGTTATTCTCCGTGGAGCAGTCCTATCTGGATAGTTGAAAAGATACCCGACGCCTCTGGTATAAAAAAATTAGAGTTGTAGGTAAACGATTTCCGAAAATTAAACGAAAAAACCGTAGATGATCGATTTCCGATCCCGGAAATTACTGAAATACTAAGTAAACTAGGCACATCATCATATTTCACCACCCTTGATCTGACCAGTGGGTTCCACCAAATCGAAATGGACCCCAAAGATACAGAGAAAACCGCCTTCTCTATAGATAAAGGTCACTTTGTGTATAAACGCATGCCTTTTGGATTGAAAAACGCCCCTGTGACGTTCTAAACTTTGTCCTGAAAGATTTAATTAATAAAATATGTTTTGTCTATTTGGACGATATCATTATTTTAGGCACCTCCCTTCAGGAGCATATTCAAAACATAAAATTAGTAATTAATAAATTGCGAGAAGCTAATCCAAAACTCCAATTGAACAAGTGTGAGTTTTTAAGAAAGGAAGTCGGTTACTTAGGCCACATTATTACCACTGATGGCATCAAGCCGCATCCTGACAAAATTAAAGCTATTCAAAATTTTCTCTTGCCTAAAACAGTAACAGAAATCAAATCATTTTTAGGTTTATTAGGCTACTACCGACGATTTATTCAGGATTTTTCTAAATTAGCAAAACCCTTCACAAATTGTTTGAAGAAAAATAGCAAAATTAATTACGAAAGTAAGGAATATCAAAATTGTTTTGAGAAATGTAAATCATTACTTTCCAATACTTCAATATCCAAATTTTGATCACAAGTTCATTTTAACTACAGATGCGAGCAATTACGCACTTGGAGCAGTTTTATCGCAAAACATTAAAGGAAAGGATCTCTCTATTGCATATGCTTCACGAACTTTGAATAACCACGAACAAAATTACTCAACGATAGAAGAAGAGTTGTTAGTTATAGTTTGAGCTACAAAAAATTTTAGAACTTATTTGTACGGCAGAAAATTCAAAATTGTAACGGATCACAGGCCTCTGATTTGGTTAATCAAAATTATGTTGCAGACGCACTTTCCAGAATTAAACCTTCTTTTGAAATAATTTATAAAAACCAATATATTTTCGAAGATAAATTACCATTGATTCACACTATTTCAAAAGATTTTCATATAACAAAAGGTTTTGCTTTGCAAGTTAATAATTTATATAATACAAAGAGAACGAAAGACAAAATTACAATTATTGAAGACAAGTTAGCTATACAAAATCATAATGGTAAATTTATAATTCATTTATTAACAAAAAATTATTATTATTATGACAAACCTTCCTTGCCCGATGTAAAAGCTTGTTTAAATAAATTATTAGAATATTTGATTCAGAACGATATTAACAAAATTAAAATGCCAAAAATATGTTCTGGATGTGATAAGAAAAATTGGTCAAAAATAGAGAATTTATTAAATAGAGCGAAGGCTGGTGTATACCCCCCATCCCCCCCCCCCCGTGGTAATTTTCGACACATACATTTTTGTGTTTGTATTGACATGTACTTTAAGGTTTTAGGTGTTTGCCACTCGCGAATTACAGCATATCCCGGAAAAAAACACAAAAATATAATGAAAACTACTATAAATGATATATACAGTGACCGCCGCTTTCTGGGATCACTGGTAAATTGAATCAACCGCTTAATTGAAATAAATTACGTAGAGCAAAATTGAATCACTTTTTACATTGAAAATCCGCTGCTTACCGGGATCAAACCGCCGTTTTAATGGTCCTATTTGAGCCACAGTTAAAAAAAACAAAGAAATTTTTGTATTTTTAAATTTTTGTGTGTTTAATCAACTCTAATTTCTATACGGATAAAGATATCGACTTGCGGTTTGCGGCGTTGGATTCCTTATTAAATTTTACGTAAGATACACTATATTAAATTTTTTGAAAGGCCCTTGATAACCCAAAATTTAATTATTATCTTCTAGTGAAAATAGCAAAATTTCAAAATTTTAAATATTTTTTGTGTTTAATCAACTCTACTTTCTGAACGGATAAAGATATTGACTTCTGGTTTGCGACATTGGATTCCTTGGACAATTTTATATAACATACATTGTAATTTTTTTTTGAAGACCTCTAATAATCCGAAATTTAATTATTTTCTCCGAGAGAAAATTGTAAAATTTTACAATTTTAAAAGTTTTTTGTGTTTAATCAACGTTAATTTCTGAACGGATCAAGATATCGACTTCCGGTTCTCAAAATTGGATTCCTCAGACATTTTTATGTAAGATATATAGTATAATTTTTTTAAAGTGCCTTTGATAAGCCGAAATTTAATGATTTTCTCCAATAGAAAATTATTAAATTTTATAATTATTAATCAATTCTAGTTTCTGAACGGAAAAAGATATCGACTTCCGGTTTGCGGCATTGTATTCCTCAGGTATTTTTATGTAAGATACATTGTACTATTTTTTTGATAGGCCTTTGATAACCCGAAATTTAATGATTTTCTCCAAGAGAAAAATATAAAATTTTAGAATTCTTATAGTTCCTTGTGTTTAATCAATTCTAGTTTCTGAACGGATTAAGATATCGACTTCCGGTTTGCGGCATTGGATTCCTCAGGTATTTTTATGTAAGATACATTGTACTATTTTTTGATAGGCCTTTGATAAGCCGAAATTTAATGATTTTCTCCAAGAGAAAAATTTAAAATTTTAGAATTCTTATAGTTCCTTGTGTTTAATCAATTCTAGTTTCTGAACGGATAAAGATATTGACTTCCGCTTTGCGGCATTGGATTCCTCAGGTATTTTTATGTAAGATACATTGTACTATTTTTTTGATAGGCCTTTGATAAGCCGAAATTTAATGATTTTCTCCATGGTCTAAAAAGAAGTATTTCAAAATTCACACATTAAAATAAACATTTACGAATTAGTTGAGACACAATAATAATGAAAATGATAAGGAAGATGATAAGCAGTCATTCCAAGTAGAACACTCAGAGACGGATTCAGCAACTGCTCATTCAGATGATGAAAATCCAATTAATGGTCTTACCTATTTAGAAGGCCCTATAAATTATGGAAATAACCAAATTAAGTAAAAGAATCAGATCGAAATTCCGTAAAAATAGAAAAATTGTTTGACACAAAAGTAAGATTTTATTTCTACCTTAACAAAACAAACTCTACTAAAGCTATATTAGAATTAATTAAAAAATACTGTCAACCTCATATTAACTACCTTTTGTGTGATACCAGAAAAATATAGATTACATTTTAATACCGTTTTGCAAGTATATTTTAAAGCCGGACATTACAAATTAATACAATGTAAAAATTTACTTGTGGATGTTCAAGACAGCAGAGATGAACAAATTAATCTAATAAGAAATTATCACGAAGGGAAATCAATTCATTAAGGAATTACTGAAACCTATTCTAAGCTAAAAGCAAGTTATTATTTCCCTAGTATGATGAAGGTAATTTAAAATTGTATAAATAAATGTGAAGTATGTTTGCAAAATAAGTATGAAAGGCGACCAATTATTGTTCCCAATATATTAACGTCGCGGGATTGCAGTGCTATTTCGTTTCTAGACCGACTGATGGCAGCATAGTATAAAATTTGTACATATTATACTGTATATACGCTTGTATTAGTGTAGCCAATCGCAACATTGTTCCCCTACTCATAGCCACTGTACATTTCGGTAAGAACATTTGGATCTGGATCGTTTTCGTTTCTTGATTCTCGAAAGAAATTCCCGTATGAACATTTTTTGGGACACGTAAGAAGATAGGTAAAAATATTTCGAACAACAAACAACATAAATAATGTAATGTTATAATAATAATTAATAATAGTTTTTACTTTGTATGCCATGAATTTTTATTTTATAGAAAAATCTTGACATATTTTTATCCATTTAATTTATAGTCCCGATTCGTCAAAAAATTTCGAAACTTGAGAAATGAATATAGGTGTACCCTTTCTGAAAAAATTATATTATATTCAGATTTTTTTCTCTTTCTACATATAAAAAGATACGAAAATCCTAAATTATCATCAACCCGAAAAATGCATTATCTCCTTTTTTTAGAAATTAAAATTTTGGTGATTTTTTTTAACTTTCCGACTTACAATTGTAATTTCTTGTGTGAACTAGTGAAGATATTTTATTCAACTTATTTTATACAAGCAGTACTTATTAAGTACCTATGTATGTGTAGGTGTAGTACATTTATCAAGAATGACGTATTGTTTATAACAAATGAGAAAGTAATAAAATTCAACGTAAATTTCGTGTAGTGAAAAATGTAGTCTGCTACTAAATCTCGTTTTGTAAGGAATTTTGCAGTACATACTGCAGGAGATATATAAAGGAAGGTTCAAAATTATTTTTACTAAGGAAATCAATATAATTGGTTGGCTAGATAACGAGTTATGAATTTTATAGTGTATGAAAGAAAAATACACGGACCGGTGCCGGTAGCACTTCGTAGAACTTGCAACCTGTGCAAGCTTGTCAAGAAGTGTCGGGCGGGACAACAATGTAACGTAAAGCAAAAATTATATAATTATACGACGGCGTAGAAGGGTCAGGGTAAATATTTTTTTATATTGAATTCCCGACTTTTAATCTCGGGATCCTGACTTTTTATCTCGGGATTAATAGCTGAGATCCCGAGTTTAAAAGTTAGGTTCGTGAGTTTAAAAGTCGGGATCCTGAGTTTAAAAATCGGGATCCCGAGTTTAAAAGTCGGGAATTTAATATAAAAAAATATTTACCCTGACCCTTCTACGCCGTCGTAGAAATTATACCTATTCATTTCTCAAGGTTCTAAATTTTTTGACGAGATAGAAGCGCTTGGCGCTCGGGTTTCTGGCTCTGTAAACGCACAACAATACATGACAACAATAACAATTACTAATATTTTGTATCATTTAATTATGGATTATAATAAATTTTGATAGTTGCGCAAAAATAACATTTTTTTCCATTTATTTCCAAATCCTGTTACCTATACATAATTATTTTCTACAATTGTAAATTTTTTAATTAAATAATATCATTGTTTAGTAGGTACATATTAACAAACATAAATAATTATCTTGTATATGTTTAATTCAATAATGAAATTTTTTACATTAAGATTTTAGTTTATATCCGGAATTTTGCTAATGTTTTGGTACCTAAGTATTTTTAGCAAAGTCTGAAAATTTAATAATTTTTTATTATATTGGTGAGTTTAATTACTTCATATTTAAGAATCATTTGAAAAAATAAATTTTAACCAATCAGGTAACAATAATTTTTTAATAACAATCAAATATCAGTGACTATTTCCGTCATTATATATTTTAACCAATTAAAATGCACTATTTTTCACAAAAATCATAGAAACTATCTATAAACAACATTATTCCAGTGCATAATTTTTTAATATTGACATAGTATGCGTTTATCCACCGTAACCAGGACACAACAAACAATAATATTTAAAATTAATTTAAAAATTATGTTAATAAATAAAATTGTTAAATTTGTTTTATTCGTGAAATTGTATACCACTTGATCATCAAAAATAATAGAAAATACTTTTGCCTCCTGCGGTTCGACGTAGCTCTTGTGGTATAATAACTGACTATTTCCCTCGAAAATTTTCAACCAATCAGGTTACAGTATTTTTTAAATTTCGAGCCAAAACAATCAAGTATCAGTGAGTAGGTATGTGCACAAATACAGTGTACCCGCGAGTATTTGCACAAGTGCATACCAGCATACCCGAGTATTTTTGACAGTTGTCAACACAAGAAACAAATTTTTATTATCTAAATTTCTAAATTAAAATATAAATATATATAAACTAACAATTTTTTTATAATTATATAAAGCATCGTTAACCTGAATTTGAATCTTATAAGATTACCATAGTAACCAATAGTTTCACATTAACTTATTTGATTATTTATAACGAAATATAAACATAAAAAAAATTGTCAATAAATAACAAAGCTTATGGCTACATATATAATTTTTTAAAATTATGTTTATTGATATACACACTTAAAATATCCACTTGATACAAAAATTACTAATAAAATCAATAAAATAATTTGCCAAAATACTCAATTTATTCTGATTGGTCAGTTTTGAGAAAGTTAATCATTCTCGAATTCTTCGAATAGACGTTGACGATATCAGATTTATACAATACAAACTGATTGTTGACAACAATGTAAAAAAGTAGGATACATAATAAAAGTAAGTGTCATTTTTTTATTCAATTATTTATCTTTCGTTTACTGGTTTACTGGAAAAGTGCAAAAGTAGAATCATGTAATATACGTTAGTCCTAAAAAAATTCAAATTTGTATGTACTATTTACCTACGCAATTAAGTTTATTCCACCTTTTCCGAGCGAAAGATCTATTATTTTTCTTCTTTTTACTGTGCTTCGTACTTTTTCCCCCCATTTCAACAAATAATATAATACCACGGACACAGTTCCCGAGTGAACAATGTTTAATAATAATAATAACAACAACACATTAAAAACAACAAAACCAATAATTAAATAACAATAACGCAAAAAACAAGAAAACAACTAAAACATAATAACAATAACAAATAACCGCAAGATATAAGAAAAAACTATGAAAGGGCTTTTAACGAAATCATAACATAACATAAATAATGCAATGCGGACTTTGAATCTATAGCGCCAAATTTTAAACGACGAGCAGCCATCTATGTGATAATGCTTGAACTATTTTAGTGGTCGCGTGCTATTCAAACCACTTTATTTTTTATTCATGGTGCATTTGAGTCTCAGTCAATATTTACGTTTTTTGTTTTTTTCTTATGATAACATATATAATTCTCTAGTCAAGTAAGTATGTTATAAAGATGTAGATGTGATAGTTTTGGAAATAAAATGTATTTTTCTAAAAAATAAGCACTTCTTTTAAACAAGAATGGTTCATTAGCCTAGGTATACAATTAAGAATCACATATATGCAATGTTTGGACTGCTAAAGTCTACCAATTTTAAATGCACCATGAATAAAATTAATTACTGTTGGTACGCAACCATATATACAGGAGCGCGACCTTAACCCCAACAGCCGAGAAACCGATGCAAATAATTCATTTAGACATTTTGTCGTTAGAAAAACAAAAGTTCTTGACCATCATTGATAGTTTTTCTAAATTTGCACAAGCATACAAAATTAATGATCAAAATTCAATCACTATCATATCCAAGTTAATTAAGTTTTTCGCACATTTTGGTCTACCCGAAAAAATAATAACCGATAAAGGAACCGAATTTAACAATAAATTATTGATGGAATTTTTATTAAATCGAAATATAAAATTGCATATTACCAGTACAAATAATCCAAAAGCAAATGGAAATTTCACAGTTCGTTAATCGAAACTATTCGCATATTACATAATGAACAAAATTTTAAGTCTTTGCCTTTAAAAGAAAAAAATATTTTTCTATTTTGGGTTGGTACAAAGGTGTTACGACACTAAAAACAGCAAAAAGTGGTTGTGTTATAGCTCATTCTAGTGCTGTAATAGCACAGTGCAATTAATATTTGTAAGGTTGGTGATTCTGATTTAAGACCAAACCCAGCAAACACAGTTACATCTTTGCGAAGTTATAACAATGTAACACGTTTAACTTAAAAGTTACGGGTACGTACCGTGTAACGTAAATCTAACGTACTTTCAGTTTCCTAAGTCAGCAACAGTGACCTTGGCAAAGAGGTCGCGGGTATGTAACATCATAACGTTTCTGGTTGGTACCATAGATTATATACATACTTTGTATTTTGTATAGTAAAGTATCAAATACATACTTACCATTTTAACGAAACTAGCACATAACCTGTAATGTACCTCACATTTAATTTTAGGAAAGGGAAATGCAAAATAATTATACTGGGATGCAAAGGATTTATAATTATTATTTCTTAAACACATTATATTATGATATAAAATAAAGGTAAAATTTTAACTTAAACTATAAAAACAATAATACAATTGATAAAAATAACTAATTCATCAAAATACTCTTCATAATTAACAAAATAGTCTTCTCCAATATTATTATCGTCATTGATTTAAATGTAAATTAGTAGCGATTGAATTCTCTATATTTCTATCTTGTTTATTAATTTCATTTAAAATTCTGCGACGTTTTTGACGATAGCCTATTTCGTGGAAATTTTTTCTTGGCACCACTCTATGAAAACAGCAATATTACACGTGAAATTTTTTACCCAACATAAGAAAATTTCATATGTTTATAGGTTATGAAACTTTTATGTTCATCAAACTGCATGTATCATTCATTTCTAAATAACACACTTACCTCATCTAACGATGAATATTATACCAAATAACACAACTTCTTGATACATATAAAAACACAAAGAACAAAACCAAAGTTTTACGATGCACCGTTCACCGTTGCCTGAGCAAATGAACACTATCACGTGGTAAGTCGTGGCGTAACGTAAGAGGAAGAGGTACATACATGGAACGTAAATGTATATTGTCTATTAAGATGTAGCACCCAAATTACAAAAAGAGTTAACATGGATGAAACACAGGTATATTACTATCACGATATACATGATACGCGTAATGGATGTGATATACATGTTCATAAGTAATGTAGGTGGTATCTATAGATTTTACGTACATTGTATATGTATGTCAACAGTGTGTTTGCTGGGAAATGTCAAAAAATTTCAAAATTCGTTAAATAAACACACAAAAATAAATGTAACCATTTTATTTGTGTATAATTTAAATTTAAAAGCAGTAGTAAGAAGAGGAAGAAAACGAGAAATAGATGTCGCAGATGTTTGGTCACAGTATAATATGGCATTGTAAATTGTATCTCTTCTGTAGAATAATAAGTTAATACATACACGGTTGACGGATGTCTTAGTTTCATTTCAATAAAAAAATACACAACCTGATGATAAGTGTCAAAATTTTTATCTGTCAGTGTACATTTCAATTTAGTCGCGGCTGAGGTTAGTTCCTATTATTCGCAACTGCGCGAGTAAAATTTTGCTTCAAGAGAACAAAGGCGCTAACACGGAGTGAAACTACTGTATTTACCACCTTATACTGTGGTTTGTTAGAGAATTGAGGTTAAAGTCGTTCGTGGTCGTTAGAAATGTTGACAGTTAAGCTACATGGTGTTAACAAGTTTTAAATTGTAAATTAAAACACAAATTAATTATGTAGAACGAGTAACGTATTAATTAACAACAATTCTTAATTTATTTTTTGCCCTTCAAAGGTGCAATTATTATAAACACTAGCGAACCCGGCTCGCATTGCTACGCCTCCAACTCGAATTTAAAGGATTCTCGTTATAAGAATTGTAACTAATTACCATAAAATACATGGTGGCAATTCGAACTACGCCCATGATACCATACCAAATTTGAGCCCAATCGGTTACCACCATTTTGTTTAAAGATGGCGGACTGATATTTCCGTATGCTCATGTCATAAGTTAGATCATAAGTTATAACCATTACAAATTTGAACCCAATGGGTACAGTACATTTTGGGTTAGCTAGCCACCATTTTGTTTCAAGATGGCGGACTAACATTTTAATATACCTATGTTTCAAGACAGATTCTTACCAAATTACTGTACCAAATTTGAACGCGGTTGCACTCTCCCCACCCCCCTGAGAAATAAAATTTAAACCCAATCGGTTACCGCCATTTTATTGTGCTCATGTCATATGTTCCATCTTAAGCTATTACCGGCTATTACCATACCAAATTTGAACCCAATCGGTGCAGTAAACTCTGAATTAGATATCCGCCGACAACAATGCAATTTGACATCGTTATAAACATCAAATGAATAAAAAAACTTAATACTAACCAATCCGCAACTGTCTGTTTCAAAACACCTAGACCAACTGAATTCGAAATTCCTATTCAACAAATAATACATAGTAGTTTAATTAAATGTCTGGTTATCTAATCTGTTGGATATTTTGTTCAATTAAGTGACAAATCACTGTACATTTTCGTCATAAAAAGAAACAATTTTGAATTTTTTTTTGAAAATATAATATAGCCTATGTCACCCGGGGATAGTGTAGCTTCCCAACGGTGAAAGAATTTTTCTAATCGGTCCAGTAGTTTCGGAGCCTATTCAATTCAAACAAACAAATCTTTCCTCTTTATTATATTAGTATAGATTAATGGTTACATTAGAATGATTAGAGGATTAATATTAATTCCAGGTAAGCTAGCTGATGACACAATATTTTGATGAAAATTACTTTCACCCGTCGTAACAGTACTGTTTTTATTTGTATTGCAATCAGATTGCAACTGTGAGGTACCAGAGCATCCAGGTATGTTTAAATTATTTTGCTGAGGGCCAAGCATGTGGGAGACTTCAATTTGTTTATTTAAGGACGCGTCAATATAACCTTCAGCTACAGCAGAAGATTTCCATCCCCCATGACGTTTTATGGTTAACAAGTCACCCCCACGGTTTGCTAAATGTGTTTCACTAGATCTTCTGAAACAGTGCCCAGTGGAAAGTTCAGGATTTGACAAGTTAAGAAAAGTCGCGATGTCTTTTGACACTTTTCCCATTATGTTAATAACGATTGGGCTATTAACACAATAACCATTACGATACGTTAAAAAGAATCGCTTATGGGTTACATTTTGGGGACGTAAGTTAACATATTTTTTAATTAAAATAATCCATTGTTCTTCTGTTACCGCAAATTTTCTTGGCATATTGTTTTTTGTCTTAAGTACCGACACAAGAATTGAATTTGATTTTTATTCTATATCATCTACGGACATATTTGTTAATTCTTCACGCCTACACGTACCATTATAGCCCATTATTAAAATTACCTAAAATGAACATCGTTACATACAAAGCTGCAAATACATAAATATTTTACTCACTTTCTTTGCCAGGTAAATTTTATCATCTGCTTCTTTAATAAACCTATTAATATCAACATCTTCTAGAATTTTAGATTTTTTTGGAACATATTTTTCTGATGACCGTTTCAATAAAGCCTGCAATTTATTGTATTTCGATATGTCCACTTGCTTATATATACATAAACAGGACCTTAGCATGGAATACATTGTCCACAAAGTAGATGGTTTAAATATCTTACGATTTAATTCGAAATATGCCAGTAACACATTTTCCGATATTGCTTGTATTTTATTTTTTTATACCATTCTTCAAATTTATGAAATTGTTTTTCATAAAGTAGTTGTGACTTGTTTGGTAATAAATTTTGAACAGTATTTTCAGCGATTTTTCGAATTTCGGGCGGTGTACAGGACAAATCTTCCACGCTCATTTTTGCAAATTAATTTTATTTTATGTTGTCGTTTGAAATTGTTATTTTTTACTCCATGGCAACAACATCATTTGTTTATTTATTTTTAAATGTCACATAAGTATTACCAACTAACACATAAATTCCTAAATGTTAAAACTTTGATTTTTTACTTAAAATGAGCATTAAACATACAAAATAGAAAAAATAGTATATAGAATTCATTTCATAATAGTCGATTATTTTGTTCGAAGGTTTGGGACACTCCGCTATGCGTCGTGACCCAAACTTCCTTCTCTCAAAATAAAATGACTATTATGAAATTCATTCTATAATATACTATTATAGTTTAATTGCATATAATAATAGTATTCACTCTTCGACAAAAAATTCACCCTTCCAAATATTATTAGGACACTTAAATAATAACCAAATTGTTCAGCCCGAAGAGATAGTAACCGAAGAATATAATATTAAACATTCTCGAATAATGAACGAATTTTATTTAAACAAGTTAAACAAAATATTGTCAGTATGAAAGAAAAATACAGTGGACCAGTAAATATCGATGTAAACCTTCCACAAACAGTTTATATAAAACAGCATAAAAGAAATAGTGGAAATGTAGAAAAGCCTAAATATAAAAAGCAGGTTCTAAAACAGATTATCCCTGAACGTGGACAAATTATAACAACTAAGATGGACAAATTAAAGAAACCTCGTATAATTTCAGATATCTTAATATCAAAGGGTCACACGGAAAGCACTTCTCCAACGTCACCGAAAATGCTGGGATAAATATCATAAATTTAGGTAACGCTCATATTATAAATAATTATAACTATATTGATGTTAACGTATCATTTGATAACCTTAATAATAACTATAACAATTTAAATAGCTACAAAAATGACTTGTATAACCAAATTAATAACTTAACACTTAATCAATTTAAACATTATGAAAACGATAAAACATTATTAGATAATGCGATTAACAACATCGAAATAATGAAAATTCATGTAATTCAAAAACCTAATAGATTTAAAAGAGGGCTGATAAACGGTATTGGCAGCATCATAAAAAGTATAACAGGTAATTTAGATCAAGAAGATAAAGAAAACTACGATAGAATAATTAATATAATAAGAACTAACCAAGGAAACATAATAGATGGCTTAAATGAGCAAATAAAAATAAACCAAAATTTAACTAAATAGTTTAATAACCAGATCGAATTAATTAATAAAAATAATAAATTATTAAATATTATATTGGATGAGAAAATAGTCTTACTCCACGTTTATAAAAATTTTTTATTAAATAGTACGACCGGTTTCGAGTGTTAAAACACTCATCATCAGGTACCGGTGAAATAAACAAAAGTACAGGTCTAGAAGTTATAGATAAAGTTGAATACAAACAAAATATACTTGTTTTTCATATCTTCAATTTTGATTCAATTCTAGCAAGTGAACATAGCAGGCCACATGCGACAGTATTGTTATGAGTGTTTTAACACTCGAAACCGGTCGTACTATTTAATAAAAAAATTTATAAACGTGGAGTAAGACTATTTTCTCATCCAATATAATTCCAACCACTTCACTTGGGTTTTATCAATTTCAAATATAAATTATTAAATGATGAATTAAAAAATATCAATGTAGCATTAAAGGAAATTTATTCAGCAATCGATATAATGGCAGTACATCATCTGTTCAAAGATTTATTAGCTTTTAGTAATCAAATTTATTTATCACTTTTGCAAATTGAAGAAACGCTTTCATTTTTCAGTTTGAATACTTTCTATTTTGGACTAATTTCTCGAGATGAAGTTAGTTATTATAATAAATGAAAATATTAAAGAACCATTGAAAGCATTGCTTCGAGAAAATTATATGAATAATAAAATATTGAAAACCGTTTGTTATTTAGACACAAAGTTAGAAATTTTGATTGGAATTCCTACCTTCGAACAAAAAACTAATATTCATCAAGTAACAAGAGTTCCTATGATAAAAGATTAAAAAATTGTAATATTAAATATTCCCACTGGCTTTTATTCTATCGTTAATAAGGAAATTTATAAGTTAGAAGATTGTTTTCTTATCAAGGAAAATTTATTTGTTTGTAAGGAAATTAATAACGTTAATGAAAATTGTTTATCAGAGATTTATTTTAATAAAATGAATAATCATTGTAAGCAAGTCATTCTTGAAAACCATAATTATATTATCAAGATAGGTTTTACGAATATTAAGTATATTGTATCGCCTTTTGAGAGTGATTATAAAATAGATTTTAAGAATGAGATAATTAATAGAAATTTAAAAGGTATACTTTTAACAAATGATTGTAAAATTAATAATGTAAATGAAAAGTATTCAATAAGTTTTGGAAAAATGATAAATTTAAAATTAGATAGTAATAAACATGAATTTATTCCTTCAATAAAACAAATTAATAAGTTAAATAACTTAGATCAACATTTTTTGAAACCAATTGTACCAGTAGTAGAAAGTAATACAAACTATCATTCTATTTTTAACAGTGTATTAATTATTGTGTTAATCAGTGTAATATTCATTATTATTATAAGGAAATACAAGGTGGGGTAAAACAACCTCCCTAGTTTCAATAGAGAATTGTGAAGCGAGCAGAGGTCGTAAATAGAATGTGGACGAACGAGCAACGCGCTTTTGCCGTAGAAGCACGCGGAAACGAGTCTGTAATCGCCGCCCAGTGCGCGTTCCGTATTCGATTCCAAAAATCCCCGTCGTCAAGCAGTTCCGGACCGAAAATAGATTACGTTGTGGGTAAAAAACTTTCGGGAAACAGGATCTGTTGTCAGATCCTGTTTCCCGAAAGTTTTTTACCCACAATGTAATCGATTTTCGGTCCGGAACTGCTTGACGATTCGATTCGATTCCAAATTCACCGTCGCTTTGTGACAATCGAGTCGAACAACCCTCTTAAGATAGGATTTTTTGGAGCTACAAGCCTTCAAACTTTGAGATTTTTCATTGCTCAAACATGACATCACATAAAGCGATTTTTCAGGGGGTCGGGGGAGGCGAATCTCTTCGGGATTTTTGGAGAACGTAGAGGAGGAATGTATCTCCAGAGGGAATTTCCAGATTTTGGTTAACACGTCCCTGAAAGAAATGCCCCGCATTTTAGAAACAGGCATTTTCTAGGTTCGGCCAAGTGGCTCGATTTTTTTTGTGAGCAGTGTATATGTGGTATCTTTTAAGATCACATAATATAATTATTATTATGTACCTACGCAGATGCAATTTTGTATCGTATTTTTATTGTATTAAAATAAATATATTCATCATATTATGTGCCTGAGATGCAAAATCCAAGTTTTCGACCTCGCAGACCTCCGGATCTTTGTCAATAATCTAAAAAACAGCAAAAACTTTTTTCAGTTTTTGACAATTTTGACCTCGAAGGACTAGCTTTTCATCCAAAGTACTTTAATATAGTTGTAGAGAATAAAATTTTCTACAACTTCTGTATTTTGGAAATTTTGCTCAGGTCAATTGTTTACAAGTTATGACAGAGGAAAGCGGTGCGCTTTTTACAAATAAAATCAATTCCCTCCACACTGGGTTAATTAAATGGCTAGTACAGTACCTATACAGTGTGTTTCTATACCTATGCACGAAACTTTAATAGGTTTTATAATTTGATACATTGATAATAGAGAAAAAGATTTTTTTCAAAATTCCCAAAAATTAGGTCAGTAAAAATTTGTGTGCCTCTGGTTAGAAAGTCCATTTAACTATTTATATAATTATTATTATAGAAGGGACTATTTGTAGAGAGTATTTATGATCTTAATTTAAGTTTCGTGCAGAGGTATATAAACACCTTGTATAAATTGAAGCAACGGTAGAATTTCTCGCTCTGTATTGTACCATGTTCAAATAAATATGTTTTGTTGTAAAGTGCTTCAATTCTTTACAATATCTGAATGAAAAAATGAAAACATCGAAATTAAAGTGAACAATACTTTCTGTACAAATTGTTTTGTACAGATTTTGATGAAAATATGGAATATGTGTAACTTTACGTAGGTAGTTAAATAATCTATTTATAATTTAAATTAATATAGGTACACATCAGACATAAATATTTTTAATTATTATTAATAATTTTATCCGGCATTTTAATGTTCATATGACTGTTTTACACAATAAATATCGTATTAAAAAATCTAAAAAAATCAAAATGATCATGATAACTTTTGATATATTTAAAAAAATGTTTTGTTTATATTTTTTTTGTAATCATGATTTTTTGCAAAATCTGAACTGTTTCTCTTTTTATCAGTAATTTAAGTATGACATTTACTTACAGATTCAAAACGTACCTGCAAACTTAATATTAATTTAAATATTTATTGCAGAAAGCATAAACAAAACATTCTATAAATCTATACCGTAATGAAATGAGTATAATCTAAATTACAAAGAACAAAACTAATGGATTTATGGAATGTTAATAAAAACTTCATTAATGTCAAAGCCAACAAAACCTGAACAAATTCAATTTACCTTACTGAATTTTGAAATAGAAGTTTATTGTATGCACATATAATTTTTATGGACAATTTATTGTTCATAAAGAGATTTTCGTTTGTTTTCAATTAAAAAAATCATTTGTAGTTATTTTCAGTAATCATACGTTACACGTGACATTGTAAAGGTATTACCAGGAAATAAATTGTAAATGGCAAAATAGTCCACTATTTTAAAAAGTAATTATTTCAAGTAGGTCTATTCTCCAATTCTCCTATAATACGAGTTTTTCAATTATCCTTGCCGCAAGTATTATACTATAATATATTTTCATATACTATTTTTTCTACGAAAGTGTGAAATATTGAAATAATAATAATAACAAATTTATAAAAAAACAAATCAGACAGGATTGCTGTCGTAGCTGAAAATAATACCAATACATGCTACTTACATTTAATTTTTGTAATTTTAAAGGAAAAATAGGTACACGAAAAATGTGTTTGTATATGGATGAATGATGTTGTGATAATACTAATTATTATTATGTAATTTTATTTCTTGAATTATAATTTGTAGTTCATTAATCTTTTGTTTACAATGAATTAAATTTAAATTGTCGATATTAGTTCCAGGTATTTGAATTTAATAAGAAAGAAGAAAATTTTTTTGTCAACCAGCCTGTATATCGTACTTGTTTACAGAAAATTTTCTTGCTTCACTACAACACTTCAGCTTAAGTAGATCATTTTAAAACGAGCCTCTCTCAACCCTCAGCAGTGCTTATGATAGAGCATCAGCTATAGAAAGTATTCATCATTACTGTGACCTAATAAATGCCAACGTTGACGGATGCGTCATACTGCTGCGCAGTAACATGACATAACATCAGCGATCTGATATCTGCGTAAGGGCAATGTGTTTCAGCACACACCGCGACACTAGGGCACTGTCACAGCCAGAAACAGTAATTATTACTTCAGGTTCGCCTGTGTCTTATGTGACATCGGAAGAGGCGTCTACTTGAAAAGAACGGAAGGACAAATAGAGAACAATGATGCGCGTGTAACAGACGCTGCGGCTATACCATCTCGTTCCACAGCTTCGCTTACTCAATGCCGACGAGTTATTGTCTTGCCTTCGGCCCTAAATGCTAACAATGAAATATAGGAAATTAATACTTTAGTTTGTACAGTGTATCCAGCACATAGTACCCGGTTCGCAACAATGTGCATTCTTACTCTTTCTCTTGCCGTCTCTTGCTCTGGCGTTAGATATTTTATGTTTTATTTCGGCCAAGGAAAATTATTCATGATGATGCCATTCGCGATTACAATAAAATTTGTTTCACAGCGAACTGACACTTGTGTTTTTGTTTTCTGTTGGTTTACAATAAATATTCCATCCTGTTGACGAACTTCGAGAATGCAGTTCTGGAATATTCGACAAAATGTAGCAAAACGAAAACAAAGGCATCGGTAATTGCCACTGAAAGATCTTATTACTTCCATCTAACACAACATTGTATAAGAATCACAAGCACAAAACAAGAAATGTTAACGTAAAATGTAACGTTTCGTTGAAAAGAGATATTGACTATCAAAGTCACAGATGAATGAATATGTACATTGTTTTGTTTTAATATAAATCCTCTTTAATATAATAACTAAACATCTGTCTGCTGGTAAGCAATATACAAAAGAAATATTGTTTTAAAGCTAAATAAAGATTTCTGATTGATGAATGCTTCATTACACTACCCACTTGACTATACCAAATCAGAAATATTACATTACATTTACCTGTTTTATTTTAATATTTTCTTTGCCGGCCACGATGGCTGCGCGAACTAACGTGCCGAAACTCACTGTGGTCTGATCGGCTGGAGAGGTCGTGGGTTCGACTCCCACTGAAGAGCATAGACGTTGTGATCGTATGACATTTAATTCGTATATAATATGTTAGTCTGATACATTGTTACTGACTGATAGGCCAGAACCTAAAGACTTGGGAGTTCCCCTTTCTTTTAATTTCATCTTTACGTAATTTATTATTTACCATTCATTGCATTTAAAAAAAAACTTTAAAGATAAATTTAATATCGTTATATTTACAAAATAATGAAATAAAAATATCTCGGTGTACGCTCATATCAAATCCAGTCCTCATCAATAAATTTATGATCTAAAAAATCTTGAACCGAATAAGAGCAATGTTTTAATAAGCATGTTTTAATTTTCTTCTTCAATTCAGTAACATTTAAATCTTTAACTGAAGATGGCAAAATATTATACAAGTTTACATCTAGTGAATTCTTTTTAGATTTACTGAGCTTAAACTGATTAATTCGGTAACTGTTTTTGTTATTATGAATCTCAATTAGAGAATTGAGCATGTAAAGGCATGGAAGAGGCAATATTCTTAGTTTCACAAAGGTTTACAATGTTCTTTGGAGCTAGATTTTGATATAATCCTAATCGCTTGTTTTTGTAGCCTAAATATTCTGATTGAATTAGTAGAGTTGCCCCAAAGAATGACTCTATAATTAATGCAAGAATGAAAGAGACCAAAATAGACCATTTTTAAATCCTCCAAATTTAATAGACATTGTAATTTGCGCAATAATAAATTGATACTAGCCAGCGTATTACTAAGAAAGTTGGTATGGGGAACCCAATTTAAGTGATCGCCAACTTCGATTTCTAATACGTTTACAGAATTTCCACTCGAGACGTTTCTGTTTGTAGATATAATAATTTTCTGAGTTTTTTCTGAATTTAATTTCAACTTGTTAACTAAAAACCATTGTTTAGCCTTCTGAAGATCGCTTTCAATTAATTCCACTAACTCAGAGATGTTGCAGTGGGAATTTATTAAACTGGTATCGTCTGCAAATTGCACAGTTTCTATTGGTGACATAAAGTGATAAAAATCATTTATATACCTAAATCAAAAATAGGACCGGGCCTAGCAAGGAACCTTGCGGAACTCTATGAAATACTGGTAAAAACTCAGAAATATTTGAGCCTACATGGACACTTTGAGATCTGATTGATAAATATGTAGTAAATAAATCTAAATATACTCCAGAAACACCATACCTACTATTTAAGTTTATCAATCAAAACACTGTGGGAGATACTGTCGAAAGCCTTCGACAGGTCGCATAGAGTAATTGCAATGTGAGAAGCCTTTTCCAATCCCAGAACTATGCTGTGAATAATATTTAAAACTGCCTGCGTGGTGGAGCGGTTTTTACGAAATCCAAACTGGTTAATGCTAAATAATTTGTTATCTTCAAAAAAAATTACTAACTTTGTTTTTATTACACTTTCAAATATCTTTGCGATTGGTTTATAACTGTCCACATTATCTTTATCACCTTTTTTATATAAAGGAAAAACTTTCGTAACTTTTAGAGAATCAGGAAAAACACCTTCTTTTAAACATTTGTTGAAAATATGTACCAAAGGGTTCACTATTAAGTCAATACACTCTTTGACAATTTTATAATGTTAATGTCATAAACATCACGACATGCAGAATTATTTAAAGACAAAGTTGCAGATACAATCTCATCTTCATAGATTTCTGTAATTTCGAAATTCAGAGATGGATTAGGTATGAACGAGGGTATGAAATTTAAAAGGTCAGAAGGATCCACCTCAGAAACAGGTAAGTATTTAATAATATTTTCAGCAATTGAAGTAAAGTAATTATTGAAATCATCACAAGAAATATCTACACTTGGATTATTTTTAACCAAGTTATTTTTCTCTAGATTAACTAATTTCCAACATTCCTTTGATTTATTTACAGAGTTATGAATTAAGTTGCTATATGCAGACTGATTTGACTTAACAATTTCCTGTCTATATTTATTTCGATAAGATTTAAAGTTCTCAATGTCCTTTTCGTTTTTTGTACAGTTAGAAATGATTTTTAAGCAAGCTAAAGTATTTCTCATAGTCTTTAAATGCTCAGTAAACCATTTTGGAGAATAGCTTTTACCACTATCAACACATTTCTTCAATTCAAAATTGTTTTGTATTTTAGTGATAAAAATATTTCAAAAACTCATTAATTCTGATGCATTACAATTAGAATCAAAAATTTGGTCCCAGGTACACGACATCAGAGAATATCTAAAATTTCGTATTCCCTGTTGAGAATAAATTCTTTTGAAAGTAAGTTTTTGGAGTTCCTGTGATATCTTCGTATTTAATTTTAAAATATTGACCAAAGTGGTCTGACAGTAGTGGATCAAAAACATCAGTATAAATCTCCTCATTTCCTATGTTTGTCAAGACATTATCAATGCACGTAGATGCATGAGCGGAAATTCTAATAAATTCTGAAATTGTGACAACCATGCCAAAAGAAGAAATTAAGTTAAGTAAATCACCTAATGTTTTTGTTTTTAAATTAAAGTTTATGTTGAAATCTCCGGCTAATATCAATTTAACGTTTTTTTTAGCGATCCAAACTAGTAAGGATTCTAATTTTTCCATAAAAAGTTTAAAATCACCATCACACGACCTATATAGTGTAAGTAATAACAATGATTTTTAAATCGATTAATTCTATTCCACAAAATTCTGCGTAAAAAGCGAGAGTAAATTTGTCTAAAATGAGAGGTTTAAAGTTTATAGTCGA